>JAJJMC010009801.1:1039065-1085557 GCA_023531435.1 Papaver californicum | reverse complement strand
TTTTCTTACTCCTGAAATTTTCTAGAGTTAATTAGAATCATTATTTTCTAAAATCATTACCTTCACAAGTTCGAGAATCGAACCTCTTTTTACCACTATATAAAATCACATCAGCCATCCAAGCTGAAATTTTTTTCCACGCATTTATCTTCAACCTCTCTTTAACTGCACTTAGGGGTGCACATGGTACAGTTCGGTTCGGTTTTTGACCCAGCCATAACCGAAACCGATAGTCTCGGTTTTTCAGTTTTGAAAACCGAGTATTACCATTAAGCATTTCGGTTCGGTTCGGTTCGGTTCGGTTTTGGTTTTAACCGGTTTGGTTTCGATTTTAACCGGTTATTTTCATATTTAAAAAAAATTTCATAAATCAGAATAAGAGAAAAAATAATACTACTAATTCAATGTTACTAGCTATTCAATGTTACTTAAAAACAAAAGGCACCCTTCAAAATAATGCACAAAATACTGAACTCCCCAAAGCAGCAGCTTCAAATCCAGATGAAATCATCATCTTCTTATCATTTTGCTTTGAATGGAGTAGCTCTGATCACAATTTGATGGTACAATGCTGCAAGGGCAGCTCCAATGAATGGTCCAACCCAAAAGATCCACTGCAACACACAACCACAAAAAAGAAAGTCAGTAAAAAGGGTGCTAGTAGGTAATAACAATGGGGCATCCATTGAATTCCGTAGCATGAAGAGTTAAGGGTGTTTACATGGTCATCCCAAGCATGAGCTCTATTGAGATGAAGGCAGCACCAAGACTTCTAGCAGGGTTAATACCAGTTCCAGTGATGCCGATGGTAGCCAAATGTACCAAAAATACTACAAATCCAATTGGTAGTGGAGCCAAAATATGTGGTTGAAATGTAAACCAACAACATTAGCATCATTCAAACAAAAACAGTGAAACAAACAAAATTCTTGATTAGAGGTTCTTTTTTCTTGAAACACATCATGACATAGTGGACCTGCTCACCTACCATGGAATTGATAGACACATTTATGTATCTAATTTTCTCTCAAGTTTTATAGTGTTGGAACTCATTTTGTACTAATATTGTGTTTTTATGTATTTATAGGTATTTTTGGAAAATAAACATTGTTGGGAAAATTGGCTCGAAAAAATACT
Source organism: Papaver californicum (assembly GCA_023531435.1). Classification (NCBI taxonomy): domain Eukaryota; kingdom Viridiplantae; phylum Streptophyta; class Magnoliopsida; order Ranunculales; family Papaveraceae; genus Papaver; species Papaver californicum. The sequence goes on along the minus strand of JAJJMC010009801.1, from coordinate 1,084,420 downwards.
AAAGGCACCCATGCCTTGGATTACGGGCACCCACACATTTTGAATTCAAACTAAATTTTGGCGGGAGTTATTCTCTACTCTATCTGTTTGATTTAGTTAACGTAATTTTTGGAAGAGTAAGGAGGAAAATACTCTTACATTATAAGAAATATACACCAATTAAAGATTCAAACAAGAAATCAAAGATTCGCTCAAGTCAAAAGAAAAAAAAGGGATAGAAAATATTCAGCGAGATTTTCTTCCCTATCTCAACTGATTTATGGTTATCGTGTAAGAATATTGGAGGAGCAAACAAGGACACAACGTATTAATCATAGGTTTTAACAAAGGGAAGAATATCACCAAAATCAGAACCATGCAGGAAGAAAAATGTCCGAGAATTAAAGAAGAGATGCTCCTGAGATTTTGAACATTAAAACGAAGATTTGGAGAGGAGTCAATGAGCTGTGGGTGTTCGATTATAAATAGAGAGGATTGGAGGGCATTATTAGGGGGGTATTAGAGAGTATTGGGGAAGATTGGAGAGCCCGGGAGGTAGCCAGAGATCGAAAGAAAAAAAAATCAGGAAAATTTTTTTTCTGCTGGTGGGAAGGACAGGAAGAACATAAGGCGTCAGGAAACTGTCGCTGATAGTGTTGCTGAAGCAGTCTTATTTCAAACAACACCAGAAGTCCGTCTTTTATTCCTGTTTTCTTTTCTTTCTTATGTAACGCAGAGAACAAGTCTCTGTAACGCTTATAAGCATTTTTGTTCTCCTGTGTTACTATTAATTCATCTTTGTAAACACTTTTTGATCTATGAAAATCTATTTTGAGGGTGTTTCCAATATAATGAGGAGCTAATCCCCATCTCTGAGGCGACGGAGGAAGCTAATTTTCCAATGATTATATGGTAATGTTTATTTAATTAATCTATGCAATTTATTTATGATTAATAACCTTGGTTAAAAATCGATTTAATGATTTTTTGTTAAGCAATTGTGATTTCGTTAGATGATACATGCTTTTGCCTAGGTTTTAGATGTTCCATGCTTTTATTATACAATTGTTCTTTCGAAAATCTACTTGTTGCTATATTTTAGAATCAAATTAAACGTAGAATTGCATAATTATAATTATTGAATTTAATCATTTTTAAAATTGGAAATTAGTGGAATCCTAGCCTCAGTTTTCTCTCAACTTCATTATCAATTTTATTTGAGTTTTGCTATTTTTAGTCTTAGAAATTAGATTTAAAAATAATTTTTCACAAGTTCGAAAACAAACCCTATTTACCACAATCTACAACCACATCAAAACTAAAAAAATTCTCGTGAGATATTCTCTCACAGGGAAAATCGGGATTGAATCTGAGATATTCTGCGAACAAAGAAACAATATATTTGAAGAATAAAAGAAAATCACAGAGTTTTCGAAAATTAAAGACCGAAAAAATCTTGTCTAAATGATCGATGGAGAAGAGAATATTTTCATTTCCTGCCAAGAATCATTTCAATAAAAAAAGGATACTCTTGAAGATTTGATCGAGTCATCGGTGCTCTACTATAAATAGAGAGGATTTACAGAAGAATAAGGGGGGTCTGGAGAGGCCAGAGATCGAAATCAAGAAATCCAGAAAAATCTGCTCGTGATCATGATGAAGAAGATGAAGATTCCGTTGCCATAGGGTTGAAGCTTCCGTGGCCAAAAGTTTGAAGCTTCCGTTGTTATAGCTTTTCAATTTGCAACGTTTAACTTCAATTGCAACGTTTAGCTTCAGGAAATAGTTATCCCTCTGTAACAGCGAGTCTGTAAGGTTTATAAACGTTGCAAATTAACTATTTTCATTTGTTTCACTTTTTTTCATTATTTTCAAACACTTTGAGCTATGTACCAAACTTTTGAGGGTGTTTTGAGCAAGATGAGATAAACCTCATATGCTGAGGTGACGGAGGAAGCCATTGTTTCAATAAAAGTGGTATATTTCTATTTTAATTAATTTTTATAATTTTTTTTATGATTATTTTCCTTGATTAATAATTGATTTAATGATTTTTGTTAAGAAATTGTGATTTCGTTAGATGGTACATGCTTTGGCCTAGGTTTTAGATGTTCCATGCTTTTGTTATACAATTGTTATTTTGAAAATCTACTTATTGCAATATTTTAGAATCAAATTAAAAATAAGAATTGCATGAATATTAATTAGTTTGAAGAACTTTTATTTGGTTAATGGTGAAATCCATAACCTCAGTATTTGTTAATATTATTTTCATATTTTGTGTATATTTTTAGTTTAAATTAATTTAATAAATCTAAATACAGTCTTTACAAGTTCGAGCGAACGATACTTTTCTTACCACTATTACAAAACAATCAGGAATATGTTACTTTCTCAAAGCTCAAGACAAAATAATCCACCAAAGCAACAATTGCACATGGACATACCTGTAATTTGGAGGTGGTGTGGAAGTAACTATTCATACCCACAACACATCTTGTTTGTTGCTCTCTACTATAACCACCAGCGACCAACAATTTCAGCTCCGTTCAGAACAACAATCAAAACCCATCTTCTTTGCACCTTCATTCACTATGTTTAACTTCTCCGTAACCCATCAAACCCCCTACCTAACACACTTTTCTCTTCGGACCAGTTCTTTGCCCAAGATTTTACTCCGGCATGAGATGAAGTTGTTTTTGCTAGAGAGAAACAACGAGAAGAAATTAGAGAGATGGGTTTTTGCTGCTTGAGAAGAAATTGTTGTTGAGTTCAAGAATAAGATGTGATGGATAAATGACTGATGGGTTTCTGATTTGTGATGGATTCATGAAGAAGAATTGAAAACAAGGTGATGGGAGATATGGAAGACTGGGTTATACTCAGTGGTCGATGAAGTGATGTGTGCAGAGAAATAGAAGAAAGAGATCAAAACGAGAGAAACTAGCAGAGAAGAGAGGGGAAGAGAAGAGAGAGGCGCAAAGAGAAAAATGAAAGAAACCATAGAAAATTTTGTTTATATACTAGGGTTAGTATCTTACTTTTAATCCAACGGTTAATATTATCGGCTTCGGTTTAATCGATCGGATGTAGATTAACAACGTCCCCGACCGTAGATCTATCATCCTACGGTCCATAATAATCGGTTTAAACCGAATCGGTTCGGTTCGGTTTTAGGGGTGGACCAAAACCGAACCGGGATTAACCGGTTTTCTTAAATCTATAACCGTTGATTACCATTGGATTTTTGGTTCGGTTCGGTTTACCTGGTTTTTCGGTTTTTTGTGCAGCCCTAACTGCACTGCCTCTTTCAAGAGTGGTCTGTTGCGTTTTCTTGTGGTCTGTACTCATGTATACATCAATTAAACCTCTAGTATAACTTTGCCCTTTGAATTTTTTCTTCGAAGGAACTTGTAGACTGCCACTACACGTATTGGGATCATTTCCAACTTCATTTACTTCAAAATCAGTATCACCATTAGAGTTTTCATCTAAGTTAACACGCTCATACATCGAATCAACAATATCCCTATGAGCTCTCTTGGTGTTCTTTATAGAGTCTGCTTGTTTTCTCTTATTTATAATTTCAATGGTCACTTTTCCACATGATGTAGCATTCCCTTTCTTTTGAGTGAGATGCTCCTTAACTCTAGTGATTTCACCAGTCATCACTTTGAGACATAACAAACAAGTTAGTTTGTTAAGATTTGTTGGATTTCTGCGTTCATCCCATTCCCATGCAATGTCTTTAGTTTGAGTTGAAGATGGAGGCGGCAATGACCCACATGTAGTGTCTGATGTGTTCGCATTAGACTCACTAGAAGAAGCCATAATCACAATTCGCAACCTACATACATTACATTCAAAATTGATTTAATATGGTTCATTGTCTTATATGTATGTTGTATTATAGAACATCTAAGTACATTTTTCACTTGAACCAAGTTAAATCTAAGTACATTTATAGAACACAATCACTAGAATAAAACAGATTAACCTCAAGATTAGAATTTCCACGTATGGATAAATATAATTTCCATAAAGAGGTGGGGGTGATCTAACCTAAAACTCAAGGGTTGTTCATAAACTACTTAATTTTGAAAAATGGATAGCCAAATCCTGTTGAATTACAATTTGGGGTATCATTATCATTTCATCACAAAAGTTTCTAGCAATTTCATCTGTTAAGGCTTACTTGAATCATACATCTGACATCATGCTTGTTACCAAGCTAATCAAAAGTGCAAATAACTTTACAAAAAAATATAGAGTACAACAATCCACAATACAAAACTAAACCCTATAAACCCATTTACCTAAAATCCAAATTTACATATAAATATCTTAGACGAATCACAGATAATAATATGCTATTATTAAATGATTAATTTTTTCTTCTTATTTTGATTATTGTTGTGCATGTATCTACCCCTAATTTGTGTTATTAATAACCTTAAATCTACTATGAACAAACCTATAAAGCACAAGAAAATCAACAACATATCATCAATTTCTAAACCCTATAAATTCATTTCACAATTAACAATATATCACAATTGATACCCTTATTTGCATCAAATTTCAAACAAATTACAAATAATATATTTACAGGAGGGTTCAAGTATTCCACCACCAGAAACTAGAGGATCAAAAGAACCTCCGAAGGATTTCTGGTTTCGAGTGAGAAATATTGGAATAAAGATTCTATGATTTATAATTCATTATCACTTATTTAAAATTTTAAAAAAACATAATAAAATCTATCTCTATTAACCAATCACGATAGGTCTTCAAAAATCAAACAAACATATAGTATTAATCACGAAGAATGTTGAAAAATCATTCGATTTGAGTCCGAGCTGTGACACAGGAGAAGAAAATTTAGATTTAGTAAGGAAGAAGAGAGTCGCATAGAGTTTAGTGTTTGGTAAAGTAAAAAAAACTTTAAATTTTGTTTCTCTCACCTAGGAATGATACGTGGAAATTCCAATGTGATTTACTAGAATGGGTAAAGTATGCTTTCCACGTATACCTGAACCAAATTAAATCTAAATACCCATTTTATTTTAGATTCGGTGACTCGTCTCGGCCGAGATACGGGTGAGTCAATCGAGATTCGTGTTTAAATTTCGTTCGGCGATATTTGATGATTCATCTCGCTCGTGAAGCGATACCTTGAATATCACCGTTATCTCGACTGTATCATCCGATATTAATCACATAGGTTCCACCATAAAAAATTGATTAAATTATATACGTCATAGAGTTAAAAGAATTAATGCATACCTTGGCTAGCCTCGCGAATTTTACCCAGCCTTTAGTTCAACCACAAACATTAACCTCCAAAGGCTACTATAAGTTTGTATCAGGTGAAGAATTTTATTAACCGAATCTCCATGATCACCTAATACAACTATACCAGCACTTGAATGGCCCTACATGTAAAAATGCTGAACCATAATCCAAAGACCTCCCGTAATGGAAAGACATGAATAAGTTATTTTAATCCCAAGGATTCTTGTGCATTATCACGAAGAAAAAAAGAAGCGATAGTGCCTCTAGGCCGTCGCAACCCCATACACGCTACATTCCAGAAAATTATCTTGCTGAACAAAAAAAAAACAACGTTCCAATACAGGTGAACTAACAAAAATCTAATTGAAAACCAACATAATATAAACTAACAAAGACTACAGTGACTGCAACAACATTAACGAATGTAAACCATGAGAAACACATTAGCCAAATAGTTCAAAAATCACATAAAAAACCTTGATCTATACACCACATAAAACCAATAAGAAAGAAATACACTGGGACCAAGGCCATCCTTATTAAATCCACATAACCTTTAATGCAACTGAACCTTAACTACACAGAAAAGAGTATAAATTTCAACAAAACATATCGAACAGGCAGGACTAACCAAGAGAAAGAAACAAATCAAATATGAAAACAGAACACAGAAGAAAAATAAACCCTCACCAGGAAAATCAATACACATCGAGATAAATCATAAATCAAAAAAAAAAACAGAAAGGAGTCAGTTTAGAAAATGGTTGCACACTAACCCATCTCAAGGCCTGCAATTTCAAACCAAATTCAATAACGAAGCTTCACTCTATTCCAATTGAAAAAATCTGCACCAGTTAACATCACACCAAGAAAATACATATTGGTATTTGAAAGGCTTTATGAAAATTGAAAAAGGAAACAACCATAATGTATAAGAGAAATACCAAGAATTTATCCAACTTTATTGCTCAATATTCCTACAAATGGTATCTGTTTCTTAATGAACTTTTTTAAACCAGGCCGTATTTTTGCTCTAATCATGTATCGAAATGATCTTTTCAAATCATTTTTACATCGTTGTCTCCTGTACGTTGAAGTTTTCAATTCATATATGACTTTGTTTATTATACTTATTTCCATCTTTGTGGAGAAGACAAATAGTGAAATCCTTCAGTATCATATAACATGACACCTGAGTACAGATCCAAGTCAAATCGAAACTAATCTAACACTACCACAACTTGAAACATGAAAGACATATAAAAAGAAATAAAGGTGAGTAATTATTCTTTGGGCATAGAACAATGAGCCTACTCGACGTTGAAGCAATGTTAGCATGTAGCCAAAGAATACTGCTGCAGCGAGCACTACAATACAGTAGAGTTAACTACATTTAGTTTGTGTAACTGAAACTGTGGAGTTAATAAGGCATCTTTACTGAATAATAAAATAGTGAAGTTGAATAAGCTTTAAAACAGATGGAAAGTTATAATAACAACACTCGGTGGAAGACTAAGAATATAGGTATTATTTCTTTGGTATCACTTACTATTAGGGCTGCACAGGAACCGACCCGAAAAACCGCATCCGTCCGAACCCGACAAAACCGTGGGTTTTATAACCGAACCGACCCGCTATGGGTTGATATACGGTTTGAAAATTTAAAATCCGGTCACCACGGGTCGGTTTACGAGTTCAGTGTAGCACCCGCCCGAACCCGCCCGTTTAACCCGTTTATTCTGAACCTGTGTTGCTGTACTGTTTTGTCAAGATGTTTTCACACTTACTTGTACTTAAATACCCTTCCCTATTATTTTTATGTCAAAGATGACTCTATCATCTTTCAAACAAGACCAAAATTTCTGAATTCCATTGAGAAATGATGTTTGTACGAATTTTTGATTTCAAACTGCCGAAACTGCATTTTCTGAATACGGGATTCCTGTTCTGTTTTTGATGAGTCTTTTTAACATAGCTATAAACCTTACTGTATTTTCTTACAATTTTATTGTGTTAGCTTATTCTTTCTGGTTTCAAATGAGCCAAAAATCACTCATTTTCATTGTGTAACGAAGCCTACACAAATTTCCAAAGACAAACTATTCCAAACTAAAATTTTCAAAAATCATTTAAAAATCTTACCATTTCAAGTTCTATAATTGCCACATGAACTTCTAAGATAACGATATAAATTCAACTCCATACAAATGATAAGAAAGCAAAGAAAATAAATTAATCCTTATTTTTGTGGCTAGTGTATATCCCTTGTATAATTGTAGTTATTATATTTTGACGATGTTTGGTGTTTTTTGTTGTTTCTTAGGAGGCTTAATGGGTGATTCATCAACTCAATCTCTATCTGCCTTTTCTTTCCTGTTTTTTTTTTTTTCTGTTTTTAGTATCTGTTTTTAGTGTTTTTTGCTGCCAGTTTTTTTCTATCTGCCACGGGTTAACCCGTGAAATAAACCGAACCCGCCCGACCCGCTTCGGGTTGAAACCGACCCGATCCGCCTCGGGTTGAAACCGACCCGACCCGCCTGTGGACGGGTTGGTAGTTGGTTTTACCCCAAAACCGACCCGCCCGCCCGTTATGCAGCCCTACTTACCATTTACAAAGCCAAAACAGTGTAGACGGGTTAATGTCCCTTCAAGTTTCCTTCGTAAAATGAACTGCTATATACTGGGATAAAGAACCTAATATTTTTTTTGTGAACCTAAGATATTAACCTTAAGAATCTAGCTTTATCTCCTGCAACTTTGAACGCAGTTGCTTCTATTCCTTGTCCACTCGAAACTGAATGCACTGTTCTCTGAAACCACGTTATTGGAAACCTAAACAGATCACCAAAAACTTTGTATTAGAGATAAATACATCCAGTAAAACCCTAACATATCATTTCCTATATCAATCTGTACATCGAACGCCTATTGTGTTGAACCTAATTTCAGTCTCGTATCCTGTAAATCAAACCTACAAAACCCGTTCAAAAATCGCAGGTAACCAACACCAAATTAACTAAAGCCCAAATAACTAATAATGAGGAATATTTGCCGATCAGAGATAACCAACACCAATTCACATAAAGATTACAAAATTATAATCACATTCAACTAATAGAACCCCAGAAATTCTAAAAGGAAAGAATTTTGATTTCAGTATAAATCTAAATTAAAACAGACTCACTCAGTGAGATGGTGATATCATTGTATAAGATGTTAAACTCGTTAACATTATTTCCAAGGTTTTCAATATCAATATGATCAAAGTAAAATAAGGCTATAAGTTTCAAGCAAACCTCAGAATATGTCCATTAGAATCAACAATTGATTGTGAATACCTTTTATTCAAATGAGTATGATCACAAATCCTTGCTTGGATCAAGGAAAACTGGTGGGGTCAGTAGAAAATGACGACAACACTAATTATACACTCAAAGAAAAACTAATGAATACTTCATATTAGTACTAATATTTCATGTAATATCTCATGAGGCCATCCAATAGTTACATCAAGTATTCGTTATGTTGGGTCCTTCAAAAAATAAAATTCGTCGTAGTTTGATCATACCTAGATTTGGTCACATATATAACAATATTTCAAGAGTTGGTTAATAAAATAAAGAAATTTAAAATTTTTACTGTAATGTTTGAATTGTACAACTTGAGCAATATTTTCTAGAGATGAACTTGGTAGTCTGTGATAAGGGGAAGTAGGACAAAAGCTCAATCACATGAATTCTTCAGCTTCATGATACCAACCCGATCCGACAAATATATAAAATTTAGTTCTTCATATTATAAGATTCGGTAATTAAACAACAACCCTAAGAGATGATAAAAAATAAAACCTAACAATCTAAAGATGAATCACAAGTTTTGACTATTCATGTATAATCAACTGCAATATATTAAAAAAAAAAAAAAAATCAATAAAAAATTAATCATGGAAAGGAAGAAAACTAACCCCTAATTGGAGAAAAGCATATGCTTTGAATTGGTTTCAGCACAGTGATCTTTCAACCATGCAACATTTGGAACAGGTAATGGCTAAGAGAGGGGAACTAAAAACCCTAGAATTTTCTAAACCAAAAAAACCCTAAATATGCATATACCTAAGACGTCCCTATGTTGCAACAATCTTTACGAATCTTATTAGGTTTAACTCAATAATTCAAAACTAAAACGAATCAAAAACTAAAATTGGATAAATTAGGGTGTGTTCAAAGTGTTTTTCAGAAAGGAAAAGAGGTGGAGACCAATCTATGTTCAGAATTTGTAACGGGTAATCTCATATAATATAAACCGGTTTTATTAAAGTGTTGAATAGATAAGGAAACCGATCAAATTTTGGTTAGTGGCCGATTAGGAAAGCGACCAACTTTTGGTTAGTGGTTGACTACACTACAAAAATACTGAGTTTTAGTGACGCAACCGTAGCAGTTGATCTAAAATCGTGGCAAAAAACAATTTGCCACAGTAAGATATCTGTCACAAATAATCTCGTTGCTAATACCTTTTGCACGATAGAAGCCACGGTCTTTCCCGTCTCTATGGTACAAGGACATTTGCCACGAATTTTGTCGTGACAGATTAAGAATTAGAATGCACACGTTTGTGGTAATTTACCACGGATATATAGAAGCACGTGGCTATTGGTTCAACTATTTGTTACAAAAGGCTATTTTCAGTTATAATATTTGGTACTTAACAGTTTCAAATTGACCTGAAAAGGAGATTTATTACACTGCAACCATTCCAACAACATCATTTATTCATTCAAAAAAGAACTACAAAATTATTATTTTTTTAGTTCAAGCAACCGGTTACATTCAAACAACACAAAGAAAATCTAAACACAACATAAATTTAAGTCTAGTGTTGCGTTACCAACAAATGATATAGTTGAATAATGTTAAAAAAATAAATTAAAGTGAGTAGAACAAATGGATGACGCAACTTTCCTTGCAGATTGGTCTACCTAGGAGTTTTGATGTGTTCCCAAAAAGATAGTGTAAGTATCTCTTCCCAGCAAGAGGTGACATGATATCTTGATCCAGACTTAAAAAATAGAAGGGAATGACATGTTGAAGCAACATGACTCATTAGTCATTCCACAGTTTCATAGTAAGCTAAGATCTTTACAAAAGTAAGAAATTTATATATGCAAAGTAATACACCATTACTAAAAATAAAGGTATTATGTTCATCAAAATGAAGATGTTTAGAAATGAAAGTCGACAAGTAGAAAAAACCTTACTTTGTTGCAGACTGAAGAGAAAGCTGGATACGTGTCGAAGAGAGCTGTAAATATGAAAATAAAGATTAAAGATGAGTAAGAGCATATTAGTGTATGTGGTCCAGAAATGAAACTAATACACATCATACTGCAACGAATGAGTATATCTGCTCATATATTTTTAATTAAATATAGGAAAAATTCTCTTGTTCTACCAAGCACTAGATGTGAACCCTAAAACTTAGGATGTTTGTGTTGTATAAGCCTACTAAAGACAATATAAATTACGTAAATAGTATTGCATATCCCACGCTACTAATAGTATTGTTACTTCCCACACTACTCGACTTAGCAAGGAGCTGTGGGGAAACCACAGACACCCCATTGTGGAAGGACCATACAATGCATACTACTACATTCAACGAAGTATATAGTACACATGTCATAAAAAATCACATCCACAAATACAAAAATGAAATTATCAAGATTAATATACTTAATGGCTAGAGGAAGATCTGTCTGAATTCCCACCTCAGTCCCGCTATGTAGACTTGAACTCTCCGATCACTCACGAATCTGAAGTCTTTACACTCACAGAAAATCTAAGCTAGAGAGAAAATTATGTTCAAGTCAGTTTACACGGTTTTCTCAACTTGTCCTTTAGTAATTCAATAACAACAAGTTGTTGGTCGATATATATATGATGGATAATAAGTTCGAATCAGTTAATTAAAGATCAATTGCTAAACTAAATTGCAATACATACCTTCAATTGCTATAAGATTCAAGAATTATGATGCTCACAATCACTAATTTTGTCTTTCCTAACCCGATTTCCAATTTCCACCACTTCTATCGACCTTATTCTCTCTTATTTTCCTTTTCCTCTTCTGCCCCCTATAATCATCAATTCCAGCAATTACGAAATCCCATATCTGCAAATAAGAAAGTAATACAGATTAGATTTCAAAATTGAATTACAAAATCATACTAATAGACAAGGAATTAAATTGCCAGACATAAAAATGGAAGAATCTAGAGAAGGAAACAGAGAAGGAGATATCCTTTACCCTATGACATTTTAGTATCTAGGGGTTGTAACACGATCTTATAATTAATTATCCAGGTTGTCGTTGAAGAAGAAGGAGGAGGAAACTCAACACCATTGGTTCAATTTTTATTTGATTTTAATTCAATTTAGGGTTAAGTTAGTTAGCACGATTTATATTATAATTTTAAAAGCAAACAATTGATAACAAGGTAGGAATGATTCTCTTGTATGGAGGGTTGGAATAATGGATTAGGAGATGAAGTATTGAAGTTTAGGTTTAGGTTTTTTTCTTCCCACGACAAAGGAGATAAAGCTAGAATTTTTAGGTTTTTTACGGTGGTTTCCGGACGAGGGTAATGGGAGCTGAGATGAGAAGTAGGTAGGTTTACTTAAAATTTTTTAATATTAAGAACGTGGGCTGAATTTTCATCGGCGGGAAATTTGGCGCTTATATGATATGCGCAGTTCTTTCCTAATATAGCCATGACTGGATGTAGCAGAAGCCCACTTTTTCTCACGACCCACTATGCGTGAATAAAATGTTATAAATACGTTCATACCATAGAGATATAGGTCTACTGTTTACCCGAAGCAAATACTCTACAAGCCGTGGCAAAGGAGTGATCTACTGCCACGCCCAAGGCTAAGCCGTGGCAATATGTCATTAATAACCACGACTTATATGAATCCATGGCAATAAACCCATGGCTAAAAGTAAACATTTTTGTAGTGCTAATATATATACCATGGCAGTTATAGATGGGCCATGACAAAGATCATAAATTTGCTGGGTCGAGGTATGATCGCAACCGTCGAAAGGCATCCGATCTTGTTCATCCTTTGTCTCAGACAAAGCCGATCATCCGAAACCTTTTTCAGACGATCTGGTGCGTCATTTGTCTTATTATAAGACAGACACCACTTCTTTTTATATTATAGATATTCAGAAAATTATTATTTTTAAATGTTAACTAATAACAATTTTATTGTTATAGGGCCTACGGTTCATGAATGTGCGGTCCATCTAGACGGCTAGGGATTTCTCTTTACATGTTTAATAAGAATACTACTTTATGTAATGAGTCTAACCTCAAATAAAATAAGAAATCCTTCTCTTTTTCCGCCTTTTCTCTTTTACATATAATTTTACCTTAATAAGTTATCAGCATGAAAGCTCTGCCGCAAACATTTTATTTTTTTGGTTATCATCAAATCACGAATACCATATCAACAAGCTCCGTTAGTTGGTTTACTTCTTTGTATCATCAAGTACGTTTGAAGGAATATCTCAAGGAGAGATTGAATGTCTAGCTGATAGTGGAACTGCTCATACTATCTTAAGAAACAAACAACGGTTTGTTGACTTGATTCCTTACAATACATCTGTGACTACGATGATTGGATAATCACAAGTAACAATTGGGCGAGGTAATGCTCAATTCATGTTTCCAAATGGCACAATGATTAAAGTCAAAGAAGCTCTCTATGCACCAAGAGCTAACTGTACCTTGTTAAGTTTCAAAAATTTCCGTGCAAACGGTTATCATTTGGAAACTCACACTGAAAATGGAATTGAATACATAAAGATTGCCTCTAATAAATGTGGAAGATAACATATTCTAGAGAAACTAATGAGTCAATCTAGTGGGTTGTACCTTAATACTATTCGGATTATTGAATCTCATGTCGCTACCAACGATTTGTTGTTGAATAGTGACTTATACAGGCTTTGGCATGACCGCTTGGGGGCATCCATATCGTGATATGATGATCTGATTTTTAAAGAACTCACACGTACATCCCTTTTTTTGATGGAAAAAAAATGGGACAAAAGACGGTTACAATGTAAAATACCAGCGTCTACCCGCCACTAATTGGTCAAAGTGTTAAAACATAACATTTTCCTAGATTGTTACTTAGTGTCCATTGATTATTTGTTATGAAATAACGGTGTAGTTATCTTCGATATATCAAACTTGTTTACTCCATGGTCATTCTCTTTTGATATAAGTACACTCAAGTGTTTGAGATTTGACTATCACAGATCTAAGTGATTCTGGATTTATGGAATAAACCTGTTGATCAATCAATGTTAACAGACTCCGTTATGTGTTTTTATCAATAATAGAATCGCACTATAGCAAATTTTTCAATTTGCTATGTCAGGTGGCCTGACAAACTTGTATCGCCACTATGGGAAATGACCTTAGAGATAGAGTCTCTATCGACCGATAGAGACTCGCCCGCCAGCGACCAAGGCTCTGTCGCTGGCGGTAGGGTTTCTACCCCTTGGTAGAAACTCTGTCTCTCACCAACGACTACTTCTAGACAACGTTTGTTTACCCCCCATATATATACACCCTACTTATTTCAAATTATTCACACCACTTTTTGCACAAATTTCACGCTATCTATTTATTTCTTTCATAAATTCCTCGTTTTACTTAGTTTTTATTTTATAATCAATGGATTTTTATGATAAAGAGATACGTATTCGTATGAATCAATTTAAATCACAACAACAAATATGGAAGCCTAACTCAACTCGTCCAACCAAAGATATTAATTATAGGCATGGAGTTAAGATTCCATATTTGTTTCCATAATTTTGGAGTTCAAATTCTTGATACTCAACCTTGGAGAGCTCAAGTCAATATCAGAAACTGTCAAACCATGTTTAAATATTTAAGTTCAGTCTATTTTACGTTCATGTTTAGAAATATAAACAATTTATATTTAGAAGACAAGTTAGCTGATGAAGCTATAACTAAGTTTCTTAAGTTTTTTTTTTACTGAAACTCTGTCAAGTGTAAAAAATCTTACGTTTTTTGAAAGAGATAATTGTGATTAGACCATATAATCCCTGTTGTAAGCTCTTTCCATTAAATAAATAAAAGTTAGTTTATTAAAAAAGAAGAAAAAATGTATGGGTTTTAAAAGTTGGTCCAAAATGAAAGTGTTTTTTTTTAGAACATCACTTTGATCTACACACTTAGCTTAAGAATAAGTATATCACATTAGCAAATATTCCTTCAAGTTTAAATTAATTATATTATTCTATTTTTGATATTGAAATTTAAATTTATTGATATATTACCATATTTTAATAACTTATAAATATATCGATATTTTAAGTGATAGAATTTAGCAGCCTAAAGGTTATTAATTTACCGGAGTTATATTGTAGTAGACATGGAAAGAAAAACACAAAGGACTCTTTTTATCTTTTTAAAGTGGGAGATTTTGGCTTTGGGTCCGAATTTGATAACCGGTATTTCATTTGGATCCCAAAAAATTTAATATTAGAGTTTGGGCCTCGGGACTGTAATTGACCGTCTTGACTTTTATCAAATTAATTTTATTTTATTAACACTGCAAATTACTGTGAGCATGTGAGTCGCACGTTTAAATTAAAAACGGATCAAACCGGTGAGAAATTAAATTCCAGACTCGATCGGGATGAATAGAGAAGAAGAACAAAAATTTAAATATTACATCTAAATTTTCACTATCTACTTGCTTTTAATTCTTTATTTTCCAAACTCAAATATTTATAAAATTCCAATCTTTTCTGCAAACTAATCTCAATCAAATACAAATTATTCACAACCAATTCAATCAAAAACAATTCATATCAACTAATAAATCAACAACATCACTAACATGTTTAGTATCTGATATCAATTTCTTAACCCAACCACACATAATTGATACAATTAATTCCATTGTTTCTTTATCAACTATATTCCTTGAATAAGAATCTTGTATTCATTTCTTGAAGTACTTTTATCGTTCTTTCCATTGTTGCAAAAAAAACCTTTACTCATATTATCGTCATTGTCAATAATTAAATCATCTTCATCCAATTCTAGATGGCTTCTCTTAAATATTCTCATGTTTTTATTAACCATAACCCATATTATTTATAACTCATAAATTTTTTTCAATATATTAACCATAGCCCAAGTGATAACCCAAAATATTGCTAATTAAGTTACCAGTGATTCATAACTAGTTAGACGAGTTGAGTTGAGATATCATATAACCCGTATATTTTTCCCTCTTTTCCTTGTTCTAATCATAAACCTTAAATTTTAATTTATAATTTTTTTTTTTTGATTGTCAGTATTGCGACAGTAACAACAGGAGAGGACAAACTATGCCATGAAACATTTATCCCCACGAAAAAAGGATGTTTAGAAGATGACAAGTGATAGACACATTTTTGTGTCTAAATTGCGCTCGATTTTCTATTTTGTTAGTGTTCAATTTTGTACTTTTATTGGTTTTTTGTGTTTTTATAGGTATTGTGGAGAAATGAAGATTTGTGAAAAAAATCGGCTCAAAAAGTGATAAAGGCACCTGAAAAATTACTAAAAGGCACCCACCAAATTACTAAAGGCACTTATACAGTTGTTAAAGGAACCCTCCCTTTTGAATTCAAAACCGAAAAGGGCGGGAAATTAAGTTTACGTGAGAAAGTCACCTGGATTAGTTGGCAACCGTGTTTTAAGGGATTTTTAGGTGATTTCAAGTCACCAGAATCAAGATACAATCTATACTAGCTTGTACACACGCAATCCAGAGAGTTTCACGTCGGAAAATGGGTGAAAAATCCGTTTGGGAGCCGAAAAAGGGAACACACTTTGATTCAGATTTACAATGATTTAGAGTTGATTTTGGATCTGTTTTTGATTCCTTATCGGTTCACATGAGTTACTGGGGTTTATTAATCCTATATAAAGCAAAGAGAAGCAAAGAAAATATAGGGGGAAAAAAACAGGAAGAAAAAATTCTGCTGCGAAGAAGAAGAAGAGGAAGAACATAAGACTCTCGCTAAACTGTCATTCTTTATGTCTCTGTTTCAGTCGTATCTTCATCTGCTGAAGCAGTCGTATTCCTGCTGCATATACAGTCCGTTCTTTTCCCCTGTTCCCTTTTCTTTCTTCTGTAACACAGAGAACACTTCTCTATAACGCTTATAAGCGTCTCTGTTCTCATGTGTTACTAGTATTTCACCATTGTAAGCACTTTTTGAGCTCTGAAATATATTTTTGAGGGTGTTTCCAATACGATGAGCTAATCATCAT
The DNA here is from genome assembly GCA_023531435.1 of Papaver californicum. Taxonomy (NCBI): domain Eukaryota; kingdom Viridiplantae; phylum Streptophyta; class Magnoliopsida; order Ranunculales; family Papaveraceae; genus Papaver; species Papaver californicum. Next base: position 1,067,769 of record JAJJMC010009801.1, on the reverse strand, counting down.
CACTGGGCGATGGAGGAAGCTATTTCTCCAATAATTAAGTGGTAACTTTTATTTTAATTATTATTTACAATTTTTTTTATTATTAACTGCTTTGAATCAAATTGGAAAAAAATGTTTTTTCTTAAATGATTGTGTTTTCTTTTGATGAGTCATGCTTAGTTTTAAACTTTTGATGTCTCATGCTTTCGATTTACAATTATTCTTTCAAAAACCTAATTTTGGCAATACTTAGAATAACTTGAATACAGGAATTGTAAGATTTTATCACTTGAAATATTGGTTAATGGTGGAATCTTAGCGCTAGTTCTTCCCATCAATTTTAAATCAACTTCGTTTTAATTTTCTTTATTTTTAGTCATTAAAAATTAGGTCTAGAAATCGAATCTTCACAAGTCTGAGAATCAAACTCTTTTTACCACTATTCTAAAATCCCATCAATAAGTCGTCATGGGATTAACTTAAGAAATCAAAGACACATCTACGAACGAACTCTATCTACTACAAGATATCACATGAGTTTAGGGGTATATTCATAAATGAAAAAAGGAAAAAATCTATCAAAATGGAAAAAATTCCAAACATATCATAAATTTTATTTGTTTAACAATTGCAAGTAATGCAGGTGTTGTGTTTAGTATTTCCCATGCGACACAAACCAGGAGGTTGAAAAGTTGGCAAGCTTCTGATGTTAATGTGCAAAGGTGGATTTGATCATCTGACGACGTACCAGTTACACCAGCTGACCAGGAACATGACTGACAAATTTGATATATAAAGTCAGAATTTGATCAATGGGTCACTAAGTCACCAATTTATCAACTTAGTGTCTCACTTACTTTGTGGATTACTATCTTAATTTTTGGGTTATGAATAATAATATCAAAAGGCCAAACTAAAAATTATGTTAACATTGTATTGACCCAATTTAAATGGGCTATGATTAATAAAAGAATAAGCTATATTTTAGAGAAGCCTTTTGGATGTCCAAATAATTAAAATCCTACCCCCACTCCTTTATGAAGAAACAAATTGATTTTCTGAAAACCCGACCTAATATGCACTTATAACTATCATATTTTCGATTAAAAATCAAAATTCTAGTTTAAGGTTCCTCGAGTTGTACACTTTTTCCTCTTTCACCTTCAAAACACTTGTTACAAACGACTATACAAGTCTCCGAAGAATTACAAAAACAACTATTAACTATCTAATGTATTCACCAAAACATGGATCTTATTCGCAGTGAAGAAAAGAAAAATATTTGGAGAGAAAGAGAAGCGAAAGGAAGAGAGAGAATGATTTTAGGGTTTAGCCGGATAGTGTTTTAATCTCAATCATTCTTTCATGGATAATTATTATCTATACACGTGGCAAACAGAAGGTATAGTGGTTGAGTTAGTAATTCATATTTAACTCACACAGAAAGTATAGTCAAAGTGTCTGAGTTAGTAAACGGTATTTAACTAAATTTTGTGACACGATCAACCACGGTTCTGAAATTCAAATTCTAATGCTAAATTTTTTGGGATCCAAATACAACTGCCAAATCAAAATAAATGTAACTTCGTTCCCATCAATCAAAATATCGCAGATTTTGGTACTTCTTGTTGTTTTTTTCTTGATAAACAATTTCGGACTCCGGGCACTTGTTGTAAATGTCATTCGTTTACAGTAAAAGCAAAAAATAAGGTAAAAAAATTATTTTATCCTCACTTTTGGGGATGTACTTTTGGGGATGATAAGTTCATAAACCACAGCATTTTATTTTGATTGGTTCTTTTCATATACAGTAGATCATTAAATACTCGCTCGCTGTATGTTTAATTTGCAATTTTCATAGTTATTGTCTTCCGGTGAAGTTATAATTACTGCACAAAATTCACATATTGATCTCAAACCCTATCAATGGTACTATTTCTATTCCAACGATCATCACTGCAATACACCAATAGACCTCCAAGATCCATCCATAAATTAAATTCAAATGAGTAATACATAAATTTGATCAAGTATAAATTAAGAGTTAGTAATCTTTAAGCAGCTTTTGCTGCATGACCAATAATACAATCAGAAATAAAATCATTGAGATCTTCAACTAGATCTTCATTTTTGCTTTCATTTATCATCTCCACTCTAGTTCCACTCCTACTCACGCTTAGATCTGCAACAAAATTATTTTCTCTCTCTAGTGATGATCTTTGCCTCCTGATCTTCTTCTTCAATGCTTTTCTTCTTCGTTCGTGATCTGCTATCCTGCACACATATATACCACCAAAAAGTTATAAAATGAGAGAGAGTGAATGAAAATCTGGAATATGAACAGAAACTAAAGATCATTACTCTTTAGAGAGAGCAAGGGGATGTTTAATCCCTGATGTGCACAGTGGAAGACCGTAGCTGCAATGAATGCTTAAAATGGATTGCATGTTTCTTCTTCTTTTCTTCTTCTTCTTTTAGCTTTGGAGAAGTGATATTTTGAAGTGAAGAAGAGAGATATGAGGATTACTTTTTTTGTGATTCCTATTCTTCTTTTTGTTTTCTTGGGATGGAACTTCGACTGTGAAATGGGTATGGAGGGCACTTGTTGATGGTTAGATCTCATTTTAGGAAATAATTTTAAAATAAAAAGGGTTACTTATTTTATTTTTAGGGAACTGAGACTGAAATAGTGTTGGAAATTACAGTAACTTTTGGTGTACCCCAACGAGGGGGACCCTATGCCCACCACCACGCACAACATAGATTCTACTAGTCTTGAGGACCAAACCTACGGAGTTTAAACTCTCAAGGGCTGTTAACCTTGTTTAAGTCCATCTCTTTTGACTAGTAGGAGATTAAGAACAGGAATACAGGATCAACCTTTCATTTTTAGACTTTTTGGTGATGGCTTTCTGTTCAACTTGAGTCGATTGACTTGGCGTTCCTGTGCAGTTCACATGCACTGATGCACATATTGTTTAAATTTATGGGTTAGTGGAATATGGGGTAGTCGGTAGTCCTACTAATCTGTTAGTTATAGATTTATTCATTTGTTTAGGTTGACAAGTGCAGTAAACATTCACGACTGGACGCCACTAATAAACAGATAAAAAGGGTGACCAACAATTGAGGTACATAATTATAACAGTTTAGGTACATAAATTATAACTTACAAGCCAAAAATAAAATTATCATTAGCAACTTAGCATTGCCCATCCTAGAATTGGAGCGAATTAATGGCTTCAAGATATATCAAAGTATATTTAAAAGAAAAAATTGGACCTCAAATTTATTTTATTTGCCAGCTGACTTTTCCAACATCGATATAGAAAGGTATACTACTACAGAGTACTACTATATATCTTATAAAACTACAAACCAAGCCTAATAACGACACCAAAAAGAGTAGCAAAAACTCTTAATGGGAGAATTTCCCCAAAAATTGTGAACTTTCAAAATACCACATTTTCACATGGGATGTTTTTAATTAAACTACAGTTAACATGGACATTGTCATTAAAACCGTATTTTGGTCATCTTGACTACTGGGATCTACGTAGTTAATTTCGGCCGAAATTTCAGATTTCGGGGTGAAACGAAGACGAAATCTGAAATTTCGGCCAACGATATTTGACCGAAATATCGGCCGATATGACCCGATACGGACGTTTTCTTTTTGAAAAAAAAAATATTTTAAAAAAAAATTAAAAAAAAATTCTTGTTTTAGGGTTTCAATTATTACTCATATTTTTTATGATATTTTAGAATTATATATGGATATGATAATATCTATAATTAATCTAATGATTTCGATTAGAATTGTAATATCATTGTTTAATTAGCATTTTAGACGATGAACTTTGAAGTTGTTCTTGTTTTTCTTATGTTTCCAGTTTGAACTTTGTATGAAATCTATGGATCTATATATTTTAGATGATTACTAGTTTTTCTTTCTAAGCTTTGTGAAAAAACGTTTGTTATAACGTGTTAAAATATATTTATAATTATAAAATGTGAACTAGTATTTTTTCATAAAATTATAGGTATAAAATATATAGACCGATATTTCACCGATATTTGAACCGAAATTTCCCCGATATACCGGCGTACCAGTGTATCGCCCTCGACCGATACGAACCGAAATCCGATATGTAACAACCTTGACTGGGATCCATGTTTGATTCTTCACCCACTGTATTTTTCCTTGCTTATTTTACTTACTGTATTTTTTTCTTTGTTTATTTTTGGCTAAAAGAAGAAACATATTTTATTCTTCTGATTTTAAAGCTCCGAATTTCTTTTTTAAAATAATTATTTTGATCCTTCCGAATATAATTCGTGAATATAATTTAGTAGTTGAAATAATATCTTAACAATATAATTGAATTTAAGGTTTATACCCTTGATTCAACTAAGAACACAGAAAGAGAATTTCTGATGATGCTTTGAAGAAAAGAGATCATTTGCTTGATAATCCATCATGTCATAGCTGCATACAAAATGTAAAAATTATTTTACGTTCAATATTATTGAAAATATCCAACATTTTCCCCTTATTTTCAAAAACCCAAAAACAAAATTTAAATAAAAAATTACAAAACTAGAGTGGCTACATCACTCAAGTGACTGCCTACGTGTTTCAATGTGATCAAGCCAATGCAGTTCAAGCAACGATCAAACTGCACATTATCGTAGAAATCAATACATAAATGTTAGGTATTTTTTGGACTTGAATCTTCACTTAGCGTAAGAAATTCAAAGCCTTATCGAGGTTCTATGGTGAACGAGTCTTGAACCAATTACCCCTTGTAATAAAACCGAAAAGTCCACACATATTGATTTTAGAGAAATATGTGTTATGTAGCTTAGCACGTTAATAGATATGTGTTTATATCCTAGATTCATGAGTCTTCTTTTAAGAACGGTCTTATTCTCTTAGAAAACATCTTGATTTTCGTACTCATATAGGTAAGTCTTTTAAGATGTTTCTGATATACATCATTGAACAATCGTAGACTTATTAAGGATTTACATCATCCTCATTCATGCAAAATATTTGCACTAATTCAGAAATGGGAAGTTTTACTTAATGTACCATAATTACTCAATTAACTTATTGGTACTTATTTAACCTTGTTTGTCCATTTCAAAAGATAGGTTGAGTTTTTGTTAATTGGTGATCTACCTTCTTTCATAGACCTTAATCTCATTTTTTACACTTTATTGAAACCACTACCTTATGTAGACTTCTGTAAATGGGTTTGTCAAGTTCTTTTCTGTTTCAATATAGTCAACTGCAATTACTTTACTGAGTAATTGTCTGTCCATTTGATGTCCAAGACTTGCATGTCTTGACTTTCCATTATAAGTCTTATTAGAGACATATAAATAATAGCTTGATTATCACAATTAATTAAGACTGCTGGAGATGGCTTCTTCCAAAGTGGGATCTCTACAAGTAAGTTTATAAGCCATTCTTCCTCCTTACATGCATAGACTAATGCAATCAATTCTGACAATATTTTTGAATCAGAAATACAAGTCTACTTCGTGGAACCCCAAGACACAACAACACCTCATAATGTAAAGATCCATTTAGTAGTAGACTTAGATTTGGATTCCATATAGTTCTAGTTAACATAATTGTATCCTTCCAATATAGTGGGATAACCTTGGTAATGTAAACCATAACCAAATGTTCCTTTCAAGTAAATCTTGAAACTGTTATCCAGTGTTCACTTTCTGGATTACTTGATAAACGACATAACATTCCCATAACTTAGGTTATATATAGTCTTATGCAATGTATAATATTCATAAGACTTCTGATAATACTGGAATACTCAAGTTGAGCATGAGTGTCCCCTATATTCTTCATTAACTTGATACTAGGATCTGAAGAAGTAAGGGATGGTTTTTCATAAAAATGACCATATTTCTTGAGAAATCTCTCAATGTAATGAGATCGGGTTAAGGTCAACTCATCTTTTCTCTAAGGATTTTAATTCTTAATATCACATTAGCCCTCCTACATCTTTCATATTAAACTTAAAACTAAGAATCTACTTTGTTTCTTTCACACGATATATGTCAGATCCAAAAATAAGCACATGATCAACATACAAACAAAGAATTTCACGTCTAGAATTATCATGCTTATTATAAATACATTCATTAGCATAATTAGCAACGAAAGCATATGACGAAGCTACTTTGTCAAACTTCTCATGTCATTGTATAAGAGCTTGTTTTTCTATTGTATTTAGTTGTCTAAATGTAACCTAAACAGTTACACCGGACATATCTAAACTTTGATGCCTGGTAAAAAAATAATAATAATATTGTTTAGAGATTTTGAATATAAATCATTTTTACCACAACTGTTATGCATCCAATGGGAAAAAAAAGTTGAGAAATATGTGAAAGCGCCCAAGAATAAGCACTTAGGATCGATGGTTAGCCCAAAAACAAAAATTTGCGAACTTGAGAATTAATAAATTTTCAGATCTAAAGGTGAACTTGAATTTCTTTGTTAGCAGAATAAGTTAATATGGAGTGAGATTAAAAATAAATAAATTATTATTATCAAGAGCAGAATAAGAGCAAAATAAAAGAACTTTGTGTTGGAGTGGAAAAATAATACTAAAGGCGCATTTCGTTTTATTATCAAGAGCAGAATAAGCATTTAACTTCGATTAGTTGCTCGAGGTCTCAGAGGAAAGAGATATGTACACGGTCTGGGATGCCAAAAAAAGAAGTAAACTTGTCAAGTGATGCTCACGTCTTAGTGGCGAAGGTTCAAAATGGTTACTTTGATATTACTCTGAAGACAAGATCAAGTTTTTAAGGGCATCCAACTTTTTCATTACATCCTATCCTCAATTTTATTATATTTATTATAATAACTCGACCTTCCACCGATATTGTCCCAATTTAGTTGTATGTGGTTTTTTAACCGACAATGTTATAGTCATACAACATAAGTTTTCCAAGAGGTCGTCCATTTTTAAATTGCAAAAGGCCCAGTACGTTTAGCTGCAAACTTCTCTTTAATTCTGGAGCCAATTCTGTTGAAAAGACCTTAGTGTTAGTTTAGGTATACTGTTACATATGTTACATTCGGCCAACCATTGTCGAATATGAGGTGTTACAATATCACCCTATAGGTTGGATTCATCCCTGGCTCCGGAATGTATCAAGTGTTACAATCTCACCTCGTTAGATTAAAGTCGTCTCCGACTCTGGAATATACAAATTCTGAATCCCCGACGTTCCCTATCTTTTATGAGACAAGTACCAGGCCCAATCCGTATACCTCGGCTACGCTGGGGACTCATCTCTCTGACTGACATGTATGTAGCAACTGTTAAAGACAATCCCCGACGTTCCCTATCTTTTATAAGACAAGTACCAGGCCCAATCCGTATACCCCGGCTACGATGGGGACCCATCTCTCTGACTGACGTGTATGTTGCAACTGTTAAAGACGACTCCTGAAACAAACTCATAACTAATGGATCTTGAATTACTAAAATACATGTACAATTTTTGTTTCCAAAACTTTCTTACAAAAATCGTGTATCTTACCATATTTTATGGGAACTCCCAAATCCGTTAAATCAATTTGATACACCTCTTTTCCAAATTCGCGAAACTCAACTACAAATCTTCGGGTTCTTAAAAAATCTTGATTAATTTTTCAACTTAAACAAGTTTCTATTTCTTAACATTCACCTGATATCGTCCAAATCCACTACGTTTAATACCTCCCCATGGAAGTTGGCAAAAGAAAGATTGCCAACAATTCACCCACACAATACAAGTTTGAAAAGCCTAAATAAGGAAAAAATAAATCGTCATTACCAACTTTAAAACCACATCAGCCTAAATAAGGTTGCGAACAATTCACCCACACAGTATTGACTGAAATTATACCTGAGTCATGCGTTCACACCTTTCTAGACCATCTGAAATCACAGCAGCAGCCAAGCCGTATCTGTGAACGACCCATACCCCATATTTTAATCAGCTGACCTTCAACTCTTAAATTCAGATAATATTTAAAATAATAAAAGGGAAAAATGAGAACTCACTCAGTGTCATTTCCAAGATCAATGGTTTCTTCTTCAGTTTTGAATGTTTTAACACAGAAAACAGGTCCAAAGACTTCCTCTCTCCAAATTTGCATTGATGTATCAACATTTGTTATGGTGGCTGGCTCAATAAAGAATCCTTTTTTCAAGTGCTGCAATGCCATTCATTTGTGAGTCACATACTTGGATCACAATTAAAGAATCACAGTATTGAAACAAAATGTATGGGGTATGATTAAATTACCTGCGGACGCCTTTCTCCACGGAGAATTGTTGCACCTCCACTCTTAGCGACTGATATGAACTTCATTATCTTCTCATACTGTTAACAAAGAACATAGAAGCTGGGTGCTTATTTCCAGTTACATACCCAGTAAAAAAATAATTTGGAAGCTTGAATGAAATTAGAGGACTATATTTTCTTTTTACCACGCTAGTATAGGTGAGGGTGCAAAGAATCCGACAACCGTAATTCCGCCGCCAATACTTGTAGATCATGGCGGCCCACATGTTCGTCATAACTACCACCGGCGATTAGCTTTTGAACCGAGTTCTGGGCTAAGCTCACAACTTCAAGGCCATTTTGCAGAAACGATAATTTATGTTTTCTATTTGGCAACCAGCCTCTTTTGTTTAAATTGTCAGCATAGGGAAATAGCGCTTTGCACAGAACACCATATGAAAAACTTAACTCTTTGTGGAACATGCTTTATCCAGATGCTTTTGAATGGAATGTTTAGAAGAGTATTTACCTGCTTGATCAACCAGCTATAACAGTCTTTGGTTAAAAAAGAACTTGTTATCTCCCATATTGAGGGTGAATCCTCTCCTTCTTGCAAAGTTGGTGGGTCTCCAAACGTTGTTAACAAACTTGTAACTTCTTACAATTGCTCCTCATTTGGGTGTGTCTTCAGCTGTGGTCGGACTATCGTGATAGTCGATACACACTATTTAGAAATTCCCTGGAAATAATAATAAAAATAAACTATTAAATCAAGCACATGAACCTGAGACGCACACATGCATTTTCAGCTTACAGCATAAGAACTGCTTTTTTTAGAAATACTTTAGCACGATTAAAGATAATGAGCAAGAGTTAAATTTGTTCTTTTAGCCAGCATCAGTTGAATGTGACCTAGACATGTCTGGTAACTAACATTGTTGCTTATGTAACTCAGGTCACACCATATGAAAAACTTAACTTATGCACCTTAGCCATGGCAATCTCCTAGGAAGAAAATAAAAAGATCATTAAGATACAAGAGCTAGTGTGCAAATAGAAAAAAACCTAGTGTGAACAAAGTGCAGTTCTCCGTTCCATGAGCATACAACAACAAGTTCACCTTTAACAATCTCAGGGAGCAACATTTTCGCAGTAGCAGCATCTTAAGTGAGCAGCCCCAAAAATCACCTCTTTAGCAACATATAGAAAGAAGTTCACAAAATCACCATCATAACAAAATTAGAAAATTTAAATCACCTCTTCAGCAACATATGAAAAGAAGTTCACAAAATCACCAGGCACACCAGGGAAACGGAGGCGCAACTCTTCTCTGTGAACTAAAGAGAAAAAAACAGATAAATCAATTAAGCATTGAATTAATCAGATAAACAGAAATTATAATTGTGCGATAAAAAAACCTAAAAATCAATCAATAGTGAATCGGAAGTAATATGTTTACCAAACAATCCAAAAAAATATCAAAATACAGAATCAAGAAAAAAAGATTGAATATAGAAAAAGACTGAGGAGAAGTGGATACACAGTAACAAATTCAAAGATTCAACTTACTGATTTTTAGAGAGGAACAAACACAATTATTGGTGAAACATGAGGAGAGAGAGAGTCGAGAGAGGATGTTCATATCAGAAGAAGATATTGGTGAAACATGAGGCGGTGGTGGTGAATGAAGCAGAAGAGAAGATGAAAAAGCAGGGTTTTGGTCGTGTGAAAGGGAAAGGTATGAGAGAGATTTAGATGCAGAAAAAAAAGACGGGTAAGGACTGAAAATAGTTAGGGTTCAGATTTCAGATATGTGCTCATCACCCGTCTAGAACGTAGACCATAATTTTTATTGGTCTATATTATTTTTGGTGAGCAAACTCTAGAATTCAAAATGGATTCAGCTTTTAACTATAACCAAAGAAATTTTTCTGAGATTATTTAATATAAAATTCGGTTTTAATTTTGCTAAAATTATATGAAATTAACCATACAACAAAAACAATCGTAGCCCCAGCGGCCAGGGTGATACCTAATAATAATATGTATCTATATTTGTCTTTAGCCACATCACTTCAACATGTAAAATTCGGGTAGTTACAGTTTACTATTCCTCAGCACTTTAAGCACAACAAACTGAACCAAAGGCAAAAAAAAAACAAAAAAAAAAACTGAACAAAAGGCTAGAAGCTGCACTCTCTTAAAAAACGACATAAAGCAAAACAAGAAGGCAACTTAAAGTACAACTATGAAGAAGCCGATAACTAGCAAATACGGTTTTCGTTTAACAGGCAAAGGGTTTCAACTTAAGTTTTTACAGGAAATTCAATTACACAGCCAAACCTCTTGTTGCCACCGCCTGTCGAGAACCCAGGTCTGCATCTGGATGTGCCACAAAACAAAGGCAATACAAAAAAAATGACTGCAATGATACCTAAACATAGAAAACCAAAAACAGAACTGACAGAACTGACTCCTATTAAAGAAATAAAGACAAGCCCCTCCTGCAGACCCTCTTAGCACCATACCTCTACTTAAAAGCTCACTTCATTTCTTCTTGGCAGCAGACTTGGTGACCTTGGCTCCTGATGGGTCCTTCTTCTCAACTTCCTTGATGACACCAACAGCAACTGTCTGCCTCATGTCCCTAACAGCAAAACGTCCAAGAGGTGGGTACTGAGAGAAGGTCTCTACAACCATGGGCTTGGTTGGAAGCATCTTGATAATACCAGCATCACCATTCTTCAAGAACTTGGGCTCCTTCTCAAGCTCCTTTCCAGATCGCCTATCGATCTTGGTGAGGATCTCAGCGAACTTAACAGCGATGTGAGATGTGTGACAGTCAAGAACTGGAGCATAACCATTGCCGATCTGACCTGGATGGTTCATGATGATGACCTGGGAGGTGAAGTTGGCTGCTTCCCTGGCAGGGTCATCCTTGGAGTTCGAGGCAACGAAACCACGCTTGAGATCCTTCACAGCAACATTCTTGACATTGAAACCAACATTGTCTCCTGGAAGAGCTTCTTGAAGGGCTTCGTGGTGCATCTCCACAGACTTAACTTCAGTGGTCAACCCAGTGGGTCCAAAAGTAACAACCATACCAGGCTTGATGAATCCAGTTTCAACACGTCACACTGGCACAGTTCCAATACCTCCAATCTTGTAAACATCCTGAAGTGGAAGACGTAGGGGCTTGTCTGAGGGTCTCTTTGGCTCAGAAATATTGTCAAGAGCCTCAAGGAGAGTTGGTCCCTTGTACCAGTCAAGGTTGGTGGACCTCTCAATCATGTTGTCTCCCTCAAATCCAGAGATGGGAACAAAGGCAATTTTGTCTGGGTTGTATCCAACCTTCTTCAAGTAAGATGAGACCTCCTTCACAATTTCATCGTACCTGGCCTTAGAGTACTTGGGGGTGGTGGCATCCATCTACAAATTCAACAAAGAAATAATAGTTAGATATAGGTAGAATAAACATGCAGTATTAAAAAACAAAATTGCATAGAGTAAAAGAACTGTATGAAAGTTATACCTTATTACAACAACAGATCATCTGCTTGACACCAAGGGTGAAAGCAAGAAGAGCATGCTCACGAGTCTGACCGTCCTTTGAGATACCAGCCTCAAAACCTCCAGTGGTAGAATCAATAATGAGGACAGCACAATCAGCCTGAGAAGTACCAGTAATCATGTTTTTGATAAAGTCACGATGTCCAGGAGCATCAATAACTGTGCAGTAGTACTTGGTGGTCTCAAACTTCCACAAGGCAATATCAATGGTAATACCACGCTCACGTTCAGCCTTCAGCTTGTCAAGAACCCATGCATACTTAAATGACCTCTTGTTCATCTCAGCAGCCTCCTTCTCGAATCTTTCGATCACACGCTTGTCGATACCTCCAAGCTTGTAGATCAAGTGACCAGTGGTGGTCGATTTCCCAGAGTCAACATGTCCAATGACAACAATGTTGATGTGAACTTTTTCCTTACCCATATTGAAACTGTAAGTATTCGATCATAAGAACCATATAATAAGTAACATCTCTGAGAATCAAAAGCAACATAATACTTCTAAGAAAGAAAAACTGAAATGACAAACAATTGCACCAAGAATTCTGCTCAATTATAACTCTTTGTGATAAGAAAGGTACATAAAAGACACTTCAATGATTTATATTGGCGAATGGTTTCACATAACATCACAGGTTTTGCATAATCAACTAAATATCATGGTAAATTGAAAATAAATAGAGGAAAATGAACAGACAGAAAAAGAAAAAACTTAATAATAAATAGACGCAGAACAGTTCTGATGTGTAACAATCTTATAAAAACCTCATGCACTTGATGTTGAAATCAAAACATACAAAATCAGCATGATGAAGGATTCCACTATTCCAGTAACTATCATTACTATCCACACAGAACCGATTGGATCAAGCATGAATTACTAATATAATGACACCATACCAGCACTGACGATCAAATCAGGCATTATCCATAGACGTAACTATATAGATAACATACGAATCTATGAGAACTGATTAAGGAAATTGAATAAAACAGCCACAAACATGGTATCACTGGTCTACAGGATCTATCTCCTGATAGAATTCGATTTAATAAATAACTGAAGCTAACAAAACCGATCATCATACACAAATCATGAACAAAAAAAGAACAGGAAAATCGAAAAGATCATAGACAATTGAACTATTGAACTATTTCTGCTTCAACAACCTAGTGTTTAGACATAAAAAAACATATAAACGATGAACGGAAACTACAGGATATGAAATCAGACCCTAAAACACGATACAAATAAGTAAACACAGAGAAAGAAAGGATGAACAAACCTTCAGGAAGGAGATTGAGAAAAAATAATATTGCCTAGCTTGAAGTTCCCGCAGCGTATAGAAAAAGGAGAGTGAGAAAATGTTAGGCGGCTTTGCTTATAAACCCTTCACTATAATATTGTTTAGGGCTTCACCGTACGGTCTCATCTTATACCGTCGATTGTATGTATAGATAAATGATTCTTAGCTGTTAGATTTTACGATAAAAAACAATGGACTGCTCCGAAATGTTAGGTGGAGATGCCCTGGAATCTGATGTGGAATTACTTTACGTGCGTTCCTTTTCTTGGTCCCCGGGAATTAACCAAGTGTAAATAAAGAAATTATTAAAACGCCATTGTCCTTTTTTTCTTATTTTGAAGTCCGAATCGGGCGGGCCCAGAATTTTTTTTTCTAAAAAAACATATAAGAAAGGATTGCATTAAAAGGATATTACACGGGGAGTCATTTGTTATAATTTGGTTGATAAAAGTAAAAGTAATTAAGTCCCAGATTTTGGTTGAAAATTGACCGCTTCGATTTCCATCTGTCGCGTGATTAGCCAGACCGTCCGTCGTCTGGTTTACTTTCCGGTAATTGTGTTGGATCTTGTAATGTGATATCCGGTGAAGATTTTGTAGAATTTCTGTGATAATTCCAGAGATGTACCATGGTGGGGCCGTTGGGAGATTAAGAATCGAAAGAGGTTTTCAGAGTCCATTTCAAAGATAATTTTTGGCCAGAGTCTGTCAAGGGAAGCTCTGGAGGCCAACATCATGGCTCAAGCTTCTGTCGATAATGCAGTGGTAATTCCTAACGGTTGTTTTAATGTCATTATCGTCTTTGATTCTGAGTTCCTGCAGATAAATCTCGTACCTGTGAATTCCGGATGGCCTTTAGCTACTCCATCTGTGTTAATCTTGATCCAGTCTAAGGTAGGATTGGACCAGCTGACTGAGATTATTGTAGTTTGCCTGATGCTGATAAACAAATTCATCTCTTGCTAACCATAATGACCAAAAAAACCCACCAGAAAGTTGTAATGGTGGTTGCCGGACCTGGATGATACAGGAGATATGAGATAGAAATTTGGGAAGAAATGATAGGTGGAGGAGGAGATTGTGTGGTTAAGGCGCTCGAAAGTTGAGGGAAAAGTATGTTCCAGACTGTCGCCGCCTTAGCACAATGGATGAGACGGTGATCAGCCGATTCTGGTTCCAAATTGCATTGGGGGCATCTGTCAGTATTGGTGACTCCAATGCGATTGAGGACTGAGAAGGTAGGTAATCCCTTTTGATGGTTTTCCACAAGAAAAGCCGAATTTTTGGTGGACACGAAAGAGTCCAAAGGAATTTAGAAGGTGGACTGGGGTTTTGGATGGGAAGGTTGGATTCATAATTCAGGCAGGTATAACCGGATGTGGTGGTATATTTTCCTGTTTTCGAATGAGGCCAGATGATTATATCGGACGGGGCATCTTGGGGAAGATGAAAGTTTATGATTTTTTGGGCCGCAAGTCGGGGAAGGTGGTTGATTTTATCATGAGACCAACTATGAGAATAAAGGTCGATATGATCCGATACCGATTGTATAGGGTGACAAAGGTTTGGGTCTAGATTTGGGAAATGTAGTATTCAGTTGGCTTGGATAGGGGTGGATAGTCCATTTCCGATGCGGTGGAAGGTGAGAGATTTGAATTGAGGTATGAGAGATGCTAAATGTCTCTATTGAGAGCTAGAAGAAGAAGAAGGAATAGGGTTGTTGGATTGAAGAATTGGTTGCTGTTTAAGATATTTTTTAGTGGACATTTTGGCAAAAATTGAGTGGGGGTGAGCATGTAAGTTCCATATCCTTTTCATAAATAGAGATTTGTTATGGTGGCTACTCTTTGTGATGCCGAGTCCACCCGTTGATATAGGTTTCGTTATTTTATCCCATCCGATTGGATGCAATTTCCGTACAGATAAATCGTGACAAAAAAAAAGTCTCTAGTAATTCGATCTATCTTATTATGCACATGGGTATGTAAGATCTGCGATTGCATAAGATGATTGGAGGTGGGCGTTAATGAAGTTTTGATGAGAACTAACCTTCCAGCAGGCGTGAGGCATTTCGACATCAATCTGTTTGCTTTTCTCGCCAATCGCTGGAGCAGAGGTTTGAAGATATGATGTGAAGATCTGCCTTGCTTGAATTGGACTCCTAGGTAGGTAGGTGGATTCGAAGTGGTTGGCATGCCAAAAAATTATGCAAGAGAGTCCACATGTTGCTGATCCAATCTTAGATGATGTATGATGGTGGATTTAGAAGTGTTGATTATCTGACCTGTCGAGGTGCTATAGGCATGGAACGAATTGAGAAGTTGGTTGTTACTTTCCGCGGTAGATGTGAATGTGATGAGAAGGTCATCAGCATACATGAGATGTAATATATGTGGCGCTTTTTGGGATATGCACAATCCATTTATAAGATGTTGGGATTCAAGGTTCCCTAAGTTTGTAGATAGGATTTCTACCCATATGATGAAAATATAGGAAGAAAGAGGGTCCCCCATGTCTGATGCCTCTTTTGGTGAGATATATCCACGCGGAGTACCATTGATGTTGATGGAATAAGTTACTGTAGTGACACAAAGCATTATGTAATCCACGAAGATTGTAGGAAAATATAGTTTTGTAAAATCGGCTTTGATGAAACCCCAATCTAAGCTGTCATAGGCCTTTTGAATATATAATTTGAGTACTATTTTCGGATGTTTAGCTGGGGTTAAGGTTTTGATGTGATGGAATAATTCCTCTGCAGTGGCAATATTGTCATGGATTGATCTTTGGGGAACAAAGGCACTCTGGTAAAGACTAATCATAAATGGGAGAAGCGGCCGAATTCGGTTGACTAGGATTTTAGTGATGACTTATATGTGACATTAAAAAGTCGTATAGGTCTGAATTGTGATGATTTTGAGGGATGATCGAGTTTGGGGATAAGGGTAAGATTGGTATGGTTCATGATCGGATGACTGTTAAGAGAATTGAAGAAGCTGCGGACCATAGCAATAAATTGAGTGTGAGTGGTCTCCCAAAAACATTTGAATAACTTACTTTTAAAACCATCTGGGCCTGGGGATTGATCCGAACCAATAGAGAATAACGCATCTTTTATTTCTGTCGAAGAAACTTCTTGAGTGAGTGATGCACATTGTTTAGTAGTTAATCGAGGAGTGATTGCTGCAAAAAAAATCATATATGGTTGTGGGCGTTGCTGAGTATTGCTTCATGAAGTGATCCAGAATGAGTTTGATGATATATTCTTTATTGCTAACCCAATTGTTCTGTGCGTCTTGCAATTGCTTAATGTTATCGCATCCTCGGTGGATGGTAGCCTTGGTGTGGAAGAAGGTGGTGTTATTGAATCCATTAAATTCTAAGTTGGAGGAGGGTAGTGTGGGCACTTCTAAGTTGGCGTTCTCTCAATAACCAGTGTTCAAGTTCCGGTCCTTTTTGGTTGGCGCATTGATGTTGTGCGAACTTATGCTTATTCCAAACTTATGTTCTGAGAGGTCGAATGTTTTTGTAGAGAGATGGCCGAAAGTATGCTTACTCCAATCAATGAGAGTTTGACTAGTGGTGATAAGTTTGAGTTGCAGGTCCAATGAAGGTTCTGAATCTGCTTGCTGAATCCTGGCCGTGTCTACCATTTGTTTGAGTTACGGGTGAGAGAGATAAAGATGCTCGAATTTGTAAGTTTTTGATCCTTGCCATTCGATTGCTTTTATTTGTAGTAAGAGCGAGGCATGATCAAAAGCAATTATTAGGAGATGAGTGATTCTTGCATGGGGTTTAGCAGTGCGCCAATATTGTGTGGCTAATGCTCGATCCAGACGTTCTATTATATTCTCTTGGCCCAATTGGTTATTAGTCCAGGTGAAATGATCACCCCGAAATCCCATATCTATAAGACCCATCTGATCAATCATTAAGAGGAAATTTTGTGATTGGGAATAAGTTACATGTCTCCCACATTTTTTCTTTGATTGGTCCAGAATGTCATTGAAAACGCCTAGTAGAAACCATGGGGTGACTGGAGTGATGTGGGAAAAATTGTGGAAAAATCCTTCCAGAGGTCTTTCCGAGCGTCTGGGTGTGGGGGGCCATAAATGCCAGTACATAACCAATATTGTGCTGGTGTTGGTGGAATAATTTTTACATGAATGTAGCTTTGGGAATGATGCAAAATCTGCACATTAACGTCATTGGTCCACAGAAGACTCAATCCTCATTTTCTTCCAATCTTTGGGACAATGAAATTATTTTGATAATGAAATAAATGAGTTATATTTCTTATTTGATTCTCAGAGGCCAAGGTTTCAGATAAAAAAATAATAGAAGGTTTATAGATTGTGATAAGCCTTTGAAATACTGAACGTTAGTAGGCTGATTAATACCTTGGCAATTCCAGGCTAGGATTGTGATAAACCCTTTGAAATGTTGAACGTTAGTAGGCTGATTAATACCTTGGCAATTCCAGGCTAGGATGTTCATTATAGGGATGTGGGTTGTACTGGAGATGGAGGGTGTAAAATAATGTGATGGCTGGATTTGTGGAAGAAGAAAAAAGAGGGGCAAGCAGGGTTGGTTGATGGGCTAAGCGGTGAACAAATAGAGAGATAAATGGGCTTGGGCCCCAGTTGGAAACAGAGAGCTGAAGAGAGCAAAATATGGAGAGTCTGGAGGCGATGCTGGAAGTAAAGCTGAAGCAGAACTTTCAGATCAGAGTGACCAGGAATGTTAAGGAAGAATATTTAAGAAAGACAAAAACAGATCAAAAACGTCAACAATGAATTCAATAGGTGAACAAATGACACAAAAAGAACCAGAAGAGATGCACAATTGAGTTAAAACTGGGTTATAAGAAGAAGAAACAAATGGAGAAAAGGATGCAGATAAATCTGAAGAGGAGAAACGACAAAGCACCGCAAGACTAATCAGAAAGAGGAATGGTTAATCAGATAAAGGGGAACTAATCCAGAGGAAAACCTAATTTATGTTAAAGAGCACCTGATAGCTAGAAGAGAAAAAAAAAGGGAGCACACAAGAAATGGAACAAGAGCAATCAGAATACTAAAGAGTAAAGCAATGCAAGAATATGTAAAAGACTAAAGAAAAAGAGATAAGGAGAAAGATAGGGATGTCAAACAGCAATTAAAGTTCAAGAGAAACAAAGGGACAAATGAAGAGACTAACACGGCTAGAGTCCAAAAAAGTTAATAGACAGAGGTTAGAAGTTAGTAAAGGCAAGAAAAAAAAACTAAAGATACACTACCAAAGCTAGTATACGATAAAAACAAACAAAGATGCACACCATATTACAAACTCTCTCTGTAGGAAGAGTACTTTTAGGCTAGCAATATAAAACAGACAAAAAATCTAGCAATAACACACAGTCAAAATATGCATACAAACACAAGTACAGGAACATGAAGGCCTATAGGTAATCTAATCTAGCTATGTTAAAGATGGTAATAGCAGTGACACTGTTAGATTATGGATTGATCTAATGCAGCAAACTAAATGATTACAATAAGCATGAAATATAAGAGGAACAATAGACTAGACCTAGGCTAAACCAAAGTGAAATAAAAAGATAATTGCTTAAAAATAAAATACGGCGAAACTGAAAACTTGTCGAAGAAAGATGGCGAGTCCACCGGCCCGTTAGTACACCAATTAGGTTTTGATGCTTGCTGTTGTGATAAAAAGAAGACTGCAATTGTGACAAATTTCTAGGATTTCAAAACTCCCGGTTTTCATCATGTGGAGATGTTGTTTATGCTGCTTGCTGTGATAAATATTCATCTTGGTCAAGACAATACCATTCTATTTTAGTAGTCCTGCAAAGGAACCAAGATGAGGAGGCATCAAGTACAGCTTGCCTCAATTTTACCATTAAAAGAAATCCAGTGATTGCAACTAGCAAATCAGGCTTAGATGAAGAAAAATGTGAAGCTGGAGATAAGAACTGCCGTGTATGATGAATATGGGCACTGATTTCCACTAGCTGGGTATCTCATATTAGGGTGCAGATGGGGAAGCTGTGCTGAAGTAAGAGTGTTGATGCTACTTTCATTGGCTTGCTCAGGGTAAGTTCAGAATAATAAGTCATAGACTAATTTGATTAAACCAGATCATGAAAATCCTCTAAATGGTCCTAAAACTTCATCCAATAAACCCCTCCATGAGATAGATCGGGTTTCTTAGATTATAACACAATTAGAACAAGATATCAAAACAAACCTTTGTAGGCAAAACTGAAATCCAAAACGACTGATATAAACCTAAATTGAACTTGCAACACTAACCAAGGGACAAACAGGCAAGGAATGGAATACCAATATGAGACGGATACCACCAACAATACAAACCAGCGCTTTGAGCTGAAACTATATTCTCTGGAGGATAGAATAAATGCCTACCAACTTTCAAATTCAAGTTCAAAAGGTAAACAAGAAAAGGGTTAAAATGGGTTCTTCATCAGCCCAAGGAATGACTAATAAGAGCAACAGGATTCAGAAGCAGATGCAAACATGTTTACAAACTACACAAAAAACGGCAGGAATTATGATAAAGATGATTGCAAAAGAGGTTTAAGGACTTAAAGTAAAATTTTTTGGATTAATTGAGAATATATCCCGGATTTGAATTATCAGTTTGGGATTTGTCCCATAACGCTAGAAGTTAAGGGATATGTCCCAGACATCCATTTTATCCGTTAAATGGACAATTATGCCCTTGTCCGAAAATGTTGGAGAAATATTGGAGACTTGGTATTTTTATCCGTTAACTATTACTGTATATTTTTTCTATTCTATTTCATATTTCATATGTTGGAGAAATGTTGGAGACAAACCCAATTAAAATAACAAGGGCATAATTGTTCGAAAATAAGCCACAAATGTCCATTTAACAGATAAAATGGATGTCTGGGACATATCTCTTAATTTCTAGCGTTATGGAACAGATTTCCAACTGATAATTCAAATCCGGGATATATTTCTAATTTTGGAATTTCATTGAGATATATATGGGAATCAAATGGGTTTACAAGGTTCAAAGAAAGTAGAAGTAAAAATCAACAAACTCAATAAAGATCAAACACCACGAAGTGAAGTTACTGGAATACAACTATCATCTGAAGAACTTGTCTCATACATCTCCGATAAGGTGTTAGGAGAAGGTACCAATCATTAAAAGATATTACCTGATACTTTTATAAAAAGGGCCACAAAGATTTTCGACGAAGACCACAGCCGAGAAACCTCAATTGAAAATCCAAATCACAACAAGCAGCATATATAACGATAGATTAGGATAAAATCTCTACGAAAATAGGTGGGATATCACAACAAAAGAGCAAGCAGTTGACCTAATTGTAACTATAGGGCCGATGAATTGAAGATTTAACCGAAGAGATCTGCTAAATCCAAGGCGATTGTTTTAGGTTTTTGAAAAAAAACTTGAAAGTTAGCTTGATACAGGTGGGAAAGCGTTAACTGGAAACTTGTGTGGAACATTTGAAAAGAACGGAACCCTGTCTTGGGGCGTATAAAAATTTTAGTGGGCGTACAAAACACTTTGACTATCTATGATGGTTTATAAAGGATGTCTAAATGGTGGGTCAATTATTAAAATATTCTTTAATTATTAGATTTACTAAAATACCCTCTACTCATAATTAACCCTAGTTATAATTAATCCTTAATAAATTAGTTACAAAATTAAATCCTAATTAAAACAATTAAAAAATAAGTTACAAAATTTAACACTTAATAACTTCTTCTTCTCTTCTTCTTCTTCTCTTTTCTATTTGAAGAAAAAAAACGATTTTGATTTTCATCACCGTCGATTCGTAAAACTTTAATCGTCGATTATACACAACTACAAACCTATAACATGAGTCGTACGAAGAATCCTACCAGACGCAAGACATCAAAGAATCAAAGTGAAGAAGAACAAAAAGAAGTTGAAAGAGTAGAACCCAAAATTGAATTAGGAGAAGAAGGAGAAGCTGAAGAGAGAGAACTATACCTCAACATGTACATTCGAAGGTATTTCCCACTAACCCATTTTTTATTTCTTTGCATTTGATTGAGATTTAGGGGTTAAATTGAAAAAAAAAGTTAGGGTTTTTCAGTTCCCATGGTGAGTTCGGCTGAAATCTTTTGTATGTGTTGAATAGAAGTATCAGCCGAACATGTAAAGTTCCTTATTCTGAAACTGTCGAAGAAAAGTTCAGCTGAAAATTGGATGACCAAAAATTAGCCGAACATTTCACTGATGCTATCAATATTTGTTAATTAGTGGTTTGACTGAAATTTAAATTTAAAAAATCAACCAAACTTTTCACTATGTCCACCAATATCTGTTAAGTTGAAAGTTCGGCTGATTCGATAATTTCTAATTTCAGCCGAAGAATGTAAGTACCCTTCAACAATTCACTAGTATAAATGTTCGGCTGAAAAGAAAAAAGCTCGGGAAAGCCGAACTTATAAATTTCCAATCAAAAAATTAGGTCTTAATTATTTTTTATACTTTGTATGTGCTAGGAACCAAGGTAAAGGTAAAAAAAGGAACATGAAGGTAAATCCTTCTTCTGCTAAAACTCCCGAGCCACGAGGAGGCCGCATCAAAAAATTGGAAGCCGGTAAGAGGGGAATTATGCTTGTAATTCGTGAACCACAACCGAAGATTCAAAGAGAAGAAGAAGAGTTAGAAGATATAGAAGAAGAAGTACCACAAGAAGATAAATCACCACAACAAAAGCAACAACGAAAAGGGAAAAAGATCCTTGAACCACCACAACAACAAGAGCCTACAAGGCGGGATACGGGGCATCACATTCCGAGTGAGGAGAAACTAATACGTCCTTGGAAGGACAACCTACCCCATGGGATTCCGAAGTGGAAGTGGAAATGGTCATGGTCATGGTCATCGAAGTGAATGAATTCATAACATTCTCAATTTGTAATATTTTAACACTTTATTTTTCAGCTTGATATGTCTCTATTTTTATTAAACTATGTTTTGTTCTGGCAACGTAAACATCAATGCTTTAGTAGTTTATTAATGAATTAGGATTTTATGAATTAATTACGTGTTTAATGTCAGAGGAATATATCAAATTTATCTTAAATCTAAATGTATTTGAAATGTTCGGCTGAAAATTGAATTTTGCGAAAAACCCAAACTACTAGATTCATGGTTTTTTGAATTTCAGTCAGGTTCGGTCGAAATTGTAAAAAATTTATTAGCTGAATATTTCAAAAGATGAAAATGTGGTTATCAGAGTAATGTTCGGCTGAAAATTATAATTTCTTAAATCAGCCAAACATGACAGAAACTTGTACTTTTCAAAATGTTATTAGGTTCGGCTGAAATTGAAAAAAATAATTAGCCGAACATTTCAAAAGATGAAAATGTGGTTATCAGAGTAATGTTCAGCTGAAAAGTGTTATTTCTTGAATTAGCCGAACCTGACAGAAACCTGGACATTTAAAATGTTGTTAGGTTCGGCTTATTTAGCAATATTAAATTATTAGCCGAACATTACCTTTGAAACAGTAATTTCAAATTTTGAATTTGGCCAAAATTCAAATTAACCG
Organism: Papaver californicum; assembly: GCA_023531435.1. Classification (NCBI taxonomy): domain Eukaryota; kingdom Viridiplantae; phylum Streptophyta; class Magnoliopsida; order Ranunculales; family Papaveraceae; genus Papaver; species Papaver californicum. The sequence continues at coordinate 1,044,984 of JAJJMC010009801.1, read as the reverse complement.
TTGGGTTATTAAACTAATTAAACTAGCCGTTGGGTTATTTTCATCTATAAAAGGAAACCTATCCCTTTCATTCTTATTTTTATTCTCACCCATCCATTTCATTTTCTCAATATTATTTTCATTCTCATCCGTCCCTTTCCAACTCATTCTCACCCATCCCTTCCAAGCACTAAATATGGTTACTCCATACATTAACGATGAAGATGTTGTCATTGTTAGAGCGTGGGTTACTATCACAAAACACGACTATGATAGAGCGTACATTACCCGAATTAACCAAGACGTTAATCAAGACATTAACATGGATCAAACATCTGATTCTTGGTGGAAGCGTATGTTTCAGATTTTTATGGGATTAGACGGAAATCGTATTCGTAGGACGTTCAAACTCATAAAGAAAAGGTTGGAGAAGATGTTTCAACGAATGAAAGCTTTGAAATAGGAAATCAAAGTTGTAAAAGAAGCTCATCCCACCGAATCCGGTGCGGCAAGAGTAAGTATGCCAATCAATAATTCGTTCATCAAAAATAATTTTCAAACATACAAACTTATAATGGATTTATTTTTTCAGTGGGTGATGGCTCTCGACAAATATGAAACTAGCCATGGAAAAGCGTTTAAGCATGAGGATTGCTATCATATTTTGGAAGAAAGTACCTATGATTTCAACCTATATGACTAAGTGTTTAAGTGTAATCTAATGATATAATCTATTTCATTTCCTTCAGTGTAACGCTATGAAAGATGTAGGCTTTTTCGATTCAATGAAATGATTTTATGAATTCTAATGATTAAGTAAACCTATATGATCAAAGGCATCAGACTGTTGTTCGGATGATAATTGATATTTCAAATTCAGCCGAACCTGACAGAAACCAGGATATTTTCCTATTGTTGTCAGGTTCGGCTGTTTCGCAAAATTATAATATTAGTCAAACTTTTCAAATACAATTGGATTTAAGGTAAATTTGCATTGCATTAAATTAAAAGTGCATTACATTCAAATTCATACAAAATTATAGCAAACGAATTCAACAATAGAGTGGTAAAATAATATCTTTCTACAAATCGTAGCATTCCATAAACTCGAATGATCTTCGCGACTCTTGAAAATATCGGGTCCGAGCCAATTGTTTCTGCGCATCATAGGCCAATGTTGGATATTCTTGTATAACAGCTTGTATATAAGCTCTAAAACCTGCGCACCTCGGCCGTATACGATTCAAGTACCTATGCCTCATCCCTTCGTAGTTTTTTCCATTTCCCTTGTGGACGTGGGTGGTTATGACGACAATCCGTGTTCTTATTCATACTCCAATGTTGTTCATGTTTGTTGTAGTTAAAAACGATCTTGAAGGGACAATTTGTCTTCTTCGTTTTACTCTTATTCTTTCTCCTGGTTTTGCTCTTATACAAAAAACCATTCTTAACCTTACTTGCACCTAGCCCACTTCTCTCACAAACCATTTCAAACTGGTCTATTGGCTTTGTTGTCCGCAAACTAGCACGTAATTAATTTTAATTCCATGTTCCTCAGCCCAATACCTTGCTTCCGGTTTAGATTTCCATGTCTACATGGTTGCAAGATCAAGAATAAAGTTAGTAAAGGTATCACTTAAACTTACAAAATAAAATCCAAAATCAATTTGTTGCCTGCCAAACCATTTTGAAAGTGATCTTTATTATCTTCGTGAATAATGAAGTTTGCCGGAGGTTGATCGTCCATTGGTACAGGTTGAGCAATAACGATCTACAAAAATATCGCGAGGTTAGATGACCATAAAGAAATTGTGCATATGAGTTTGGCTGATTCGATAATCAAAATAACAACCGAACCTTTATAAACCAAAAGTTCGGCTGTTTCGATATTTTAATTATCAGTCGAAAATTTGGTATTCTTTCTTTCTTATATTTAAACTATATGATTCGGCTGATTTGATAATTTAATTTTCAGCCGAATCTTGACACTTATGTTTTCATTGAATTTTAACTACAAGGTTCGTCTGTAAAGTAATTAGCCGAATAATTCACTAAGGCCACTGAAAAACAAGTTCTTAATGTTCGGCTGAAATCTAAAACCAATTACCAGCCGAACTAAAAATTGTACATTGGCGCAAAATTACAATTACAGGGTTCGGCTAATATTTCAAGCTCATTGAACCAACCGAACTGTTCTTGAGCATGTGGTTCGGATAATCTAGTTTCAGCCGAACTATAACCTGGTACGCCGAACATTTAAAAAAAAACATCTTTCGATGAATTGAACCTACAAAAACGAGATTAAACCTTATCTAAGATCATACCTAAGTGTTATTAGCAATGGGTTCCTCAACCATGTATTCATCTTCAGGATTTGGCTTATAAAAATCATCATTTTGAGCTTCAACTTGAGTTTGTATTTGAGTTTGAGAAAAACCATTCTCATAATCCAAAAAATCAGCCATATCAAGATTTCCATCGTAGTTGATGTGTATTTTCTGAGCTTTACGTGATGAAGATTCACCCTCCTCAATCGAATTATTCATTTTCATAAAAAACCCTAAGTTTTTCTTCACTTCTTCTTCTTCTACTTCTCTTAAATAAAGTTTTCCCCAAAAATAACTTTTTCCCTCACTAATTTTAACATTTAAAACCAAAGATTAGATTAACTACTAATTATTAAAATTAACAATTAATGATTAACTATAAGCCTAATCATTATTTATTAAATACTAAGGGTATTATGGAAAATCAGTGGATATGGGGCTCTAAGAATTACTACTAATGATCCTATTTTGTCTTTATATGGCATGCCCACTAAAAATCTTGTATTCTCAAAAACAGGATTCTTTGAAAAGAGATGATTTATGTCATGTCATGGCTTTTCATTTGATAATAAAACCAGACGACCTAGAGTTAATGGTCCAGCAGCAGCTGGATATAGTGATTTTTTTTGAAGCATAAATTTTATTAAATTACTTAAGAAGTTATTACACCAAGATATGTAATACTCAAAGATTCATCGGTTATAATTGGAATAGTATGACATGAATCTAAAGTAGTAAAATATTGGAGCAAAATGTGAGCAGGATATAGCGATATTCCTATCCTGATAGTGTTTTTGATTTTTCTTTTTGGTCATTAAAGAAGTAATTAGGTCAGAAATCTTGGCAAAACAAGCAAGGGAAAATGTACACAATAGACAAAAGTGGCGTACAATGCCAACTTTCATCCATTCTGTAATTTTTTCCGATTTTCAGTCTATAAATTTCAATATACGCAATGAAACTTTTTCTGAGGAAGATGACATGTTGGGGGAGACTGAAATTTCAGCACCCATTGCTGGAATAAGGGCAACCAACATCTAAGTTAACCCATTATAATCTTTTGGGTGCCTTAATATACATTCTAATTTTCAAAAAAAAGAAGAAGATATGTGCTACACCTGTTATCAAACATCCTATGAGGTGATTACAAGCGGTGGCTTTTGAGGGTGGTAAAATACCACATCATCCTCTTGGTGAGTTTAAGATGGTGAGCGTTTGCTTCCCCTATGTTAAATTTTCCAAAACTCGATATGATCAAGGAGCATACATAAACTAGGGGTTCGTGTTCGTTTACATTACGACTTGAAAATTCATCTGCTTCTGATAATCATTTGGGTCTTGTCTTGATCTCCAGGAAGTCTCGTTTGTGCAAAAATACTTGACATATGGGACCATCGACGCAAGCATGATATGTGCGTTATGCATGCAACAATCATTCATGTGCAACACCATATGTCGCCTAATTTCGTTTGCCTGAGCTAGGACTCGTGTTTCTCGTAATATGAACGTTTCTTACCTGTTGAGTTTTCCTTGGTCATGTGCTAGCCTTCAAGCATGCAAACTAAGGTTTTGCTCGTTGTGCATGATGCGCCTTCCACTTGTTGATTTAAGCATACACATTAAACGTATATGGCATAGACGATGTGTGGAAAGTCCCCAGTAAAGGACAATAGCTAGATCCAATAAACCCCTTTAGTCTATTCTTGACGTGCGTGACTAATATTGGTGTTGTCTTGTTGCAACTAAGTCACCCCTAAACTAGTCGCATCTTCAGGTGCAAGTTATGAGGAACACTGATTGTGCTAGGATCGTCTTTGTACGAGGTGATCAAGTCCCAGCTCGAGTGAATGAGCAAAATCCTAGCTTTGAGATCATGACATATGAATCTTAACGCGTATGTAGTTAGCTTGCATATACGATATACCCATGCATAAGACGTCAACTACCGGTAGCTCCTAGTATGGCTGAGTTAGCGTTTTGTGCAAGTCGTGACACAATCATATCTTCTTAATTAATTACGTTCCCTGTATAGGACTTCCTTAAGACTGATTATCCCCGTATAAATATACTGCAGCTGTATGAATTTTATAGAATCTTTGACCTTTCGTTGAATCAGCTTAAATCAGCTTGAATGTGTGCTAATAGAACCCCTGTATACATGTATCACCTGCAACTCAAAATTTATGAAAAGTTTAGATGGTCGATATTGGAGGCTTCTTGTCAAAACGATTAGAAGAAGAAAATGCTCTTACTCAACAAGAACTTTCATCCGAGCAAGTCTTACGTAACTTTTTGATAAACGCAAGTCTCCTTTCACAAGTATGGTATACGTATTATAATGTAACTATTATTTTTCCTATATTTCAGGTAGAAAATAATTATACTAACTTTTCTGTTTGAGTTATGCTATAGCAGTGAATATGAGTAAAGTTATGTAATATGCGAGGGTGGATGTGTTACAATGAGCAAACTCACCATGCTGATTCAAATAAGAAATATGCAAGTAAAGAAAAAAAGTAAATAACACTTAACACAAGAGATTTTACGTGGTTCGACAATGCCTACATCCACGGGGTAATGAGTTTAATAGTTTATTAAGTATTTGATTTGGTTTACAAAATGGTGAATATCCAAGTTATGATTACAAGGAAATAACTTGATAAGACTTTAGACTTTCTTCTCTCTCTTGGCTCTAGCAAATGTTCGATCCCTTCTCTTGAGATCAAGTCTAGTATTTATAGACTTTCTCTTAGTCTATTATCTTTACTTGCGAAGCCAAATGATACGTCCCTTTCTTGAGCCCATTACGATCCCACTAAGGATCTTGATCCGCTGAGAAGTCTCCACATGTCTCTGCGCCACTGACTCAGCATTTAATACTTAGTGGAATCCAGCCACGCGCCTGACACTTCTGAAAAGGCGTTACGTAGGGATGACGTCAGGGGATAATCTTGCGGATCTTTCACGTTTCTTCGAGATGACATAAAATGGATCAGGCAATGATTTTGCGCTTGTCTCTGATCCCATGCTTTTCGTATACAACATAATCTTAGGATAGATCCGGGTCCCAAATGGCGCCACGTGTCCATCAGAATATTTGTATTTACAGTTTGCCCCTTTTCTTTCATGTTCTACCAAGGGTAGGATAGAAAGGAGAAATTGTCCACGCCTGCCGTCATTTAACATGTTTCCTATGATTTACTCCAATCTCTTAATCGTGCAATCAATTTTCCCTAGGATCTAGGGCTGACTAGGTGATAGACACCTTTTAGTGTCTAAATTGCACCTTAATTTCTAGTGAGTTAGTATTCGATTTTGTGTCTATTACGTGTTTTTATGCTTTTGTAGGTACATTAGAAGAATAAAGATTTGTGAAAAAATTGGCTCAAAAAGTGTTCAAAGCACCCGGAAAAATGGATCAAGGCACCCACACTTTGGATTGGGGCACCCTTGGATCGGGCTGAGCTGGATCGGGTCAACCCAGTGGGTCAACCAGGCGAGTCAACCCAACGAGCTGGATCGGGCCGAGTCGCTGGTTAACTCATCGGGAAGTCCTGTTGCAAACCGGAAAAGGATTTGGGTTCGATTTTTGGGTTATTTTCGGCAATTAAAG
>JAJJMC010009801.1:986520-1033612 GCA_023531435.1 Papaver californicum | reverse complement strand
ATTCCTGGTTTTCTCCATATTTTCTAAAAACATCTCTAGTTTATTTTTCTTTGTTTTTATTATTTCTAAAATCATTACCTTCACAAGTTCGAGAATCGAACACTTTATTTACCACTTAAAAAACTACATCAGCTATTCATGCTTGTCATTCTTCTCTTTCATTATCTATTTCTTACTTAACCTTTAGAATTTTTTTATGCAGAGTTGGATGATCGCATCCAAGGTTTGAATAGAAGGATTAACAATTTGGAGACTGATGTTGTTGGACTTAAGGCCGAGGCTAAAAATCAGAGTGATCTTTCTGCTTGTAATTTGCATCTGGCGGAGACTCACGATACCCGCGCTGAGGGATTCGAGTCTTAGAACCAGTTGTTAAGCAAGGAACTTGAGGAGCTGTGTAAGTCCACAACTACGACTTTGGCTACTCGCGAGGCGGAGTTGAAGAGTATTTATCAGGCTTCAATGGTGGAACAAGTTAATGCTGTCTTTCATGATGTCGATAATCGAATTCCCAATCTCAAGCTTCCTGTTGTTACTGCTGATAATTAGTCTGGGTACGCTGCTACTTTTGTTGCTCAACTGTGATCTTTTTAGAAAACTTTATTATGCATAACTTCTCTAAGTTATACTTTTGTTCTTTGGACAGTTAGTTTCTTCTTGGGGTTATTTCACGTCTGCTTTTATTTCTTGTATGATTGCAAGAACTTCAACTTTTACTTTGCTTTTTGTATGAACCTTGTCTTTTTGTGGCTTTATGTATTTTGTGTAACCCCAAACAGATGGATGAAATTTTATGTTTAAAATTTGAGTTCATGTTTGAACAATTCTTATGTTTAAGATGCGTGAGTCTGGCTGGACTCGACCACTGTCACATGGCCTTTCCTTATTCTTTCAAAGAACAAGCGACCTATACTCAACATCGCTTTTTCCCTTGATTAGAGGGGTTCATGTAATGATTTTTCGAACCCAATCATGGAAGTATTACTTACTAAAGTATATGCCTCCTAGTAGGCAGCAATTAAGTTGTTTACTTCGATATGAGTGCTCAACTTTGCGTTTCTGTGTGAGTCTTCCTTGGCCTACATGAGGTTATTATTTTAATATTGTAGTACTCATAGCAGCACCTTCTTGCATGCGTGTCTCATAGCTATTTTATATACATATAATTTTATGTCTTTTAACTTCTACAAAAGTTGTTTTTTGTTGATTATACTTTTTCTAGGATATAAACGAATTCTCATCTGGCCTTTCTTCTCCTAGAACTTACAGTGATTTCCCCTCTCTTTTTTTATTTAGGATGATATCTCTTGAGGAATTGAGCATTCCAAGGATGTTGCAAGATTTCTCCTTTCATATTTTTCAGATAGTAAGATCCTTTTCCTACGATACTCTGAATAGTATAGGGACCATCCCAAGTTGGACCCAATTTTCCCCATGCCTTTACCTTTTGATATTTTGGATTGTGCGTAGCACATATTCTCCTACTGTGAAGTTACGCTTGTGAACTCTTTTTATGTACTCTTTTGCTACCCTGTGATGATAGTTAACCATTTTTTATAGCGCTACCTCCCTACGTTCTTCGATATCATCTAGCTTGGCTAGGATAAAGTATGAGGTTAAATTTTCTTCCCAGGCTTCCGTATTTGTGGTTGGGATGATGATTTATGTTGGGATGACCGCGTCCGTTCCGTAGGTTAGCCGAAAAGGTTTTTCTCTCATGGCTTCTCTTTTCGTTGTGCTGTATGCCTATAGTACTGTGTGATTGTTCACACCATCTACCCTTGTACTCATCCTAAGTATTTTTCAAATTGAGTGCGATAGTCTTATTAGTTGCTTCATCTTGCCCATTGCTCTGAGGGTAAATCGGTGTTGACTTATTCTTTTGGATATTGAAGGCATTGAACAACAGATCAATGTTCTTCCCTTGAAGCTGCTTTCCGTTGTCTGAGATTATGGATGCGGGTATCCCAAATATACATACAATATTTTTAAATAAAAATTTAAAAACGTCCTTATCTCTGATTTTGGGTAGCGCAGCTGCTTCCACCCATTTGGTGAAATAGTCTGTTGCAACGATGAAATATTTTCTCTGCTGCGTTTCTTCCACTAATGGGACAACTATTTCCACGCCCCATTTTACAAATGGCCATGGACTTAGGACTGAGTTTAAAGTTGTTGTCGGTGCATTAGTTTTCTTCACGAACCTTTGGCAATCTTCGCATCTTCTAGCCATGTCCAATGCATCCTGATTCATGAATGCCTAGTAATAGCCCTGCATTTTTGCTTTTTGTCCAAACGAGCGCATCCCGCTTTGATTTTCTGCATCCCCGTAATGGATGTCAGTTAAGATTTTTAGACCCCCCCGCTCTTGACAAACAATGCAGCAGTGGTCCTAAAAATGACATTCGTTACAGGTTTCCCTTTCTGAGCTTGTAATTGACAGATCTGCCTTGAACCTTCCTCGCTTGTTTGATGTCAGAAGGTAAAGTTCCATCTTTGAGGTATGGATGGATTAAAGTTCTCCAATCCTCATCGGCTTCATTCCCAGTTTCTTCCGCTATGACTTCAGTTGTCATGACTTCCAACTGTTTGGTTGATGGCTCGTAGATGCGTCCAATAGGGATCGCCCGTGTATTCTTGTCCTTTATCATTGAGGCAAGATAAGCTAATGCATTTGCGTTCCTAGTTGCTTTTCGATTGAGGTCCTTGAATTTCACACTACGTGTCTGGGATGAATAATGTCGTACCATTTTAAGATATGTCGTTAAAGTTTCGTCTATGACTTGGTACTTTTGATCTATCTGGCGTACTACCAATTTGACTCACTGCTTATTCGTACGTATGTTAAGCCAAGCTCAATGCTTAATCGTATTTCTTATATGACCGCCTCATACTCTATGACATTATTTGTCGTTTCAAACTCTAATCTGTATGCATGAATTATACGATCTTCTGTGTGAGTGGTAAGAACTACTCCGATCCCGGATCCTTCATTATTCGAAGAACCATTCACGAATATTTACCATCTCCGTGAATTTTCCTTGTCCAGGATGTCTTCTGGTTCTTGTTCTTCTTCCTCTTATCCTGGTATGTCTGCTACGCCGGTATCATCTGCAAGGGGAAGTCCGCTAAGAAATCTGTGAGGAAATGTGACTTTTCCGTTGTTCTTGGTTCAAAACTGATATGGAATTGTTTGATCTGCGCATTCGACTTAGCCATCATTCCTACCCGTTCAGCGCTCTCCAGGACTTGCCCAATCGGAGCTTTCGTAAGTACTATTATGGGATGAGCTAAGAAATAAGTAAGCAACTTTTCCGTAGCCTAAACAAGCGCTAATATCAATTGCTCCATTTTGGTGTAATTTTGTTCAGCCATGCTGAGCGTTTTGCTGACATAGTAGACTGGTTTTTCTACCTTGTTATTTGTCCTTACAAAGACAACACTTATAACGTTGTCAGTTGATGATAGGTAAAGGGTTAAAACTTCTTCACGTTCTGGTTTTTGGAGGATTGAAATTGATGCTAAATATTCCTTTATATTTTGAATGCATGCTCGCACTCCTCAGTCCAAGCGAATCTGCTTCCTTTTTTGAGTGTGTCAAAAAATATCTTGCATCTGTTTGATGATCTTGAGATGAACCTGCTTAGCGCAACTGATCTTCCATTCAAATGCTACACTCCCTTGATATTTTTTGGTGAGGGTATTTCCATAATGGCTTTAATCTTTGCTGGATCCAATTTTATTCCTCGTTTTGTTACCAAATACCCTAAGAACTTACCTGACGTTACTCCAAACATGCATTTTTCTGGGTTTACCTTCATTTGATACTCGCATCGCATCAAAAATTTCCTATAGAACTGATAGATGATTGCTAGCATCTTTTGTTTTGACTAGCATATCATCTACGTAGACTTCAAACGAATATCCAATCCAAGGATTGAAGATGTTGTTGACTAACCTTTGGTATGTTTCCCCCGCATTCTTTAGTCCGAAAGGCATTCTGGTATAGTAGTAGAGGTCGTGCAGGCTGAAGAATTCAGTGTGTTCTTGATCTTCTTCTGCTAATGCAATGTGATTGTACCTTGAGAATCCATCCATAAATGACAGAGCTCCGTACCCTGAGGTTGCATCAACATAATTGGTCGATGTTTGGCAGCGGATAGCTGTCCTTTGGACATGCTTTGTTAAGATTGCTAAAGTCGATGTAAATGCGGACTCCCCCATTCATTTTGGGTACTATCACAATATTAGAGATCCAGGTTGGGTAGTGCACTTCTCTTATGAAGCCTGCGTCAACCAATCTTTGTAGCTCTTTTTCCACTATGTCATGGTACATACGTGTTACCTTTCTGATATGATGTTTGAAGGGTTTCGCATCTTGACTAATCTTCAGGTGGTGGCATATAATTTTTGTATCAATGCCTGGCATATCACTTAGCTTCCATGCGACTACGTCTGTGTATTCTTTTAGTAACGCAACCAATGCTTCCTCCCTTTCTTGCCCCATCAAGGTTCCTACTTTAATCGTTTTTGGCTCCTCTTCCGTTCCAATATTAATTTCTTTGGTTGGTTCTACTACGGAAAATATAGCCTTTGGCGCGTTGATGGGAGTGGCTTTCTGTAATTGCTATTTGGTCTGCTCAACATCTTCTGGCTCTAAGAATTTCTTCTTTGCACTAGCAGAGTTAGATTTGTCTACGGGATTAATAATGTAGGTCAGTGAGGCTGTATTGACCATATATTCCTGGAATTACTTCTCATTCGCTTTTGCCTTGCGTTCTTTCTTCCGTTCGCGCTCATCTTTGGCATTTTCCTCACCTAGCTATATCATCGCAGCATTGCAGCGCCTGGCTTCGTGTTGATCTTCTTTGATCTTCATTTCACCATTGGGTCCTGGAAAAAGCATACATTGGTGGTACATTGATGTTGTCCCTTGCAACTTATGAACCCATAATCTTCCTATGATTACGTTATATGGGGAAGGTGCATCTACAACCGAGAATCTCATGTTGATGTTTAATGGACCTGCATCGACTTGGAGAACAATCTCTCCTTTTGGGATAGATGTAGAACCATTGAATCCATATAATGTATAGGGAGATGAAGACATTTGCTCGTCTAACAATCCCATTCTCTTAAATGGCTCATAAAAGAGGATATTAAGAGAACTTCCGTTATCAATTAATATCTCTGTTACATTCCACTCATGAGTGGGCAATATCAATAATAACGCATCATTGTGGACCTCAATTTCTTGGTCCATTTCCCTTGCGGAAAAGGTGAGTGGCGTATTCATCCATGGTTCTCAATCAGTGATTAATTTACCTTTTGCTACTTTGAATATTTCGTGTTACTCAATTTTGTGTGTGTACGCTCTAGAATGGCTCCAGTCATAGTTTCCGCTACTGGAAACTCTGAGCAGGTGATTATATGAATGTATTTTGCATTCTCTGGGAATTGGATGCGATTATCATTTCATGCTGGTATGGGAATTTTCATTAGGTCCACAAACTCCTGCAAATATCTAGCATTAATGAGATCTTGGATTGTGTGCCTAAGATGCTTGCAATCCTATGTGGAATACCCCGGTATGCGTGATATTCGAAATAATCCTTGTGATCTTTTTTTGCTTCGGGCTTCTTCCCTTTAGTGTTGGGATACATGAAGTTTGACATGACTTGGCGCTCTCAAGATCTGAGTTGCGCCGGTATTTAGCTTTATCAATACTCAATCTCTGAAAGATTCCCGCTTTGCATTGCAATCGTTTCCCTTTCCGCTTCTAAACTTCATACGCTTATCCTGGTAATTGGTGTTTCGTAAGGGTTCTGCTTCCCTTTTAGCGCTTGGTTCTTCTACTGGTTCAACGGATAACGTCCTTTTTGGCTGCGTCAATCCTTTATGGAATGAGCGAGGGTCATCCTTTTGAACCTCTTGAAGGAAAATGTATTTTTCCTGGATCGTGCGAAGATCTCTCAGCATAGATGGTAAATCTACATGCAACTCTACGAAGATGAGTGAAGTTCTCACGAGCCCATATTTGTAGTAGTTAACTGCTACCTCGGGAACATACTTTCCGGTAGCGTGACAGATTTTCTGCCATCTATCCGTATATTCCCTTAAGGTCTCTCTTGGGCCTATTTCTAAAGCAAACATCATGTCCATTCCTACTCTCGCAGCTCGATTATACATATATATCTCCATGAACAACCTTGATAGTTTCTTTAAGGAGTTGATAGAGTTTGGTGGTAGGTTATCAAACCATATGAGTGCGTTATCCTTCAGACTTGCACATGATTGCATCTTCATGCTCCCAGTGTGCGAGTACTATAGTAAAGTACTTTAAATGTGTTGCGGCTTCAGTTGTCCCATCAAAACAGTTGAATGTTGGGAGAGGGCATTTAGATGGGATAGGTGCACTGATTAGATGATGCAAGAGTAGAGTAGTACGTGCTTCATGGAAGACTTCCTCCAAACTTCCTCCATTCTGTTTTGCTTTTAAGGTTGCAAGTTCTTCTCACATTTTGAGCATTTTTTCAAAAATATCAATGAGCTGCTGAAATGGTTTTTGGGTTCGAGCTCCTGTGCTTGATGCAGTCATATCCCTGAAAGGGTTGTATGATGAGTCAGTTATGGATATGGTTGCAGCCCTCACGGGATTTACCCGTTGGTGCTGGCTTGACTGATGGACTACCATCCTCCTGTCCGGGATCTGATTTACTCTTTCAAGTAGAGTAAGCTGATGAGGAATCTCGACGCAAGGACTTACATTCCCCGCACGCGAGGTTTCTACTCTTTTGTGGATCCCTATGAAAGACACTTTTGTGCCATTTGATAAAAGATTTCTCAGTTCCTGGTTTTCTGTGGTCAGCGCAAGCATTCTGTCTGCTTGCTCCTTGTTTGGTCTTGCTAGCTTAGATATCTGAGCTCTAAACAACACGGTCTCATTTGACCTATCATGACCGTTGGTATGATTGTTGATAGGTACCCTATTTTTCGTTTGAGGCATAGTTATCACAAGAATTGTGGTTAACCGTTGAATCGGATCTTCAACTCGTGGATCAACCCTGCTGGTTGAAGGTAGGTTTGGGTTAAGCGTGGTTGGGGGAGCGAATCCTGGTGGCTGCGCAGGTTGATTCTTCCTATTCCCCCAGTTGGCACAACCACTCATTTTCCACGCACACGATCATTGTTTCGGCTATCCCCTGTATCGACTGTGAGATTTCCATAACCGCAAGAAGCGATTATTATCTCCTTATTTTGCAATTGTCTGACTTCTTGTTTGCACCTGACTTTCCCTTTGATTCTGCAATTGGCCTGATTTCACCATCTTAACTCGAACTTGTTTTTCCTTAAAAGAGAGATTATCACAAGATCTGTTAGTTCGGTAGGTTAATCTTTCACTAGTTATCCCACGTAAAGGATATAACTCATGTTTGATCTAAGTAACAGAGTGAGCACACAAAGACGAAGAGTCATAGCGTATACTTTTTTCTATTGATATTTTTTTTGATCTAATGTTCCAAATTTGTTGAGAAAAGTTTTAAACTCATCAAACTAAGGATGAAAAGATGCAACGACTACTAGGGAGTAACGCTTAATCCTTCCCTTTTTAGATTAAGAAATAAGGAATTTTACGGAAATAAGGAAATCACTAGCGATAAAAATGCTTCAAATGCTTGAAAATAACAAAACACAAGGATACAACTCCCTGTTTCTAGCGCCAAACCGTAACTACTATTTTTCCTATAGTTTACGTAGAGAATAATTATACTAACTTTTCTGTTTGAGTTATGGTATAGCAGTGAATATGAGTAAAGTTCTGTAATATGCGAGGGTGGATGCGTTACTCAGGTAATGTTAATGAGCAAGCACACCACGCTGATTCAAATAAGAAATTGTAAATAAAGAAAGAAATTAAATCAACACTTAACACAAGAGATTTTACGTGGTTCGGCAATGGCTACATCCACGGGGTAATGAGTTTAATAGTTTATTAAGTATTTGATTTGGTTTACAAAATGGTGAATATCCAAGTTATGATTACAAGGAAATAACTTGATAAGACTTTAGACTTTCTTCTCTCTTTTGGCTCTAGCAAATGTTCGATCCCTTCTCTTGAGATCAAGTCTAGTATTTATAGACTTTATCTTATCCTATTATCTTTACTTGCGCAGCCGAATGATACTCCTTTTCTTGAGCCCATTACCATCCCACTAAGGATCTTGATCCGCTGAGAAGTCTCCATCTGTCTTTGCGCCACTGACTCAATATTTAATGTTAAGTGGAATCCATCCACGCGCCTGATACTTCTGAAAAGGCGTTAAGTAGGGATGGCGTCGGGAGATAATCTTGCGGATCTTCCACATCTCTTCCTCGAGATGAGATAAAATGGATCAGGCAATGATTTTGTGCTTCAATCTGATCCCATGCTTTTCGTATACCACATAATCTTAGGATAGATCTGGATCCCAAATGACGCCACGTGTCCATTAGAATATTTATATTTACGTATAAATTTTCAATCTTCAAGCTTCTTGTATTCATTAGCCAATTATCAAGCAGGCAAATATGCATTGATGATATTCTACTTCATTCGAGTCGCCCTGTGTGCCCTCGACTTTAAGTTCATACCGCAGGAGTTGTTTAGGATGATGACGATCTTCATCTTGTTGTTGTGAGAACCACTCGTCCTTCGGATATGATTGAGTTCTAAGTAATCCTTGCTTTTGTTTCGCTTTCATTGTTGTATATATATATTTTTTGGACGGTTGAATGGTTATAGTATGCACAAATAAACAAAATCTTCAGAGTAGTTCACGTCCGTAAAATCCAGCTACTGGTCTTTTTATGCGTGAGGCCGTGGAATTCTCATTTGATGTCTGATTTCAATAGTTGACCTTAGTTCTTGAAATTAAAAGACTCATCTTTCATCTCCCACAAGGAAATCTGATTTCGGAGTTCTTTTGGTTAGTCAAACGTGCATGTAAAGACGAATCGAGAAGAAATCCAGAAGGAATTCAGGAGTTTTTCAGTTGTTACACATTTCAATGTGTCAACTATATCATCTAGACTGTGTCTCGTCACGCCCTTAATATTTAGTTTCTAGTTTTTGCCCCTCTGTCAGTTATCCATCGACAGAATAGGTGTTTACTTTGTGAACACCCATTTGGAGTTGTACTCATTTGGGCTCTTAACTAAGAAACCCAAACATTAATTATAGCCTATAAACACCATGGGACGAGGCTCTCCTTTTCAGCATGAAGAATACATACCATGCACACCGTAAGAATCTTTTTGTGCTATTAAATAACATGCTTTTTTATTTTATTTCTGAATTCGTAATTCTACGGTGATCGTAGGTCTCACTAACTAGATTTTGCATGTATTTGTGGTTATTTACCTATAAAAATTTCCTCTACCGAACCGTTTGAACCGTGAATAGCCAAAACACCGAGGAATATCCCAAAAGATTTTTTGGAATCAAATCCTACAAGGATCTAGATCTCTTATACTACTTCCACTCCATTGATATTCAACTTAAAATTACTTGCGTGTTAGCAATGTAAACGTCCTTATATGAGACATAAGAATTTTAAGAAAAAAATATATATAACATAAGAGCATATCCAATTGTAGCTCTAAAAAATCATATGTGGCATTGTCAAAAATAAGATTTTTCGGCTTAAAAATCGTCTCTAGTGGTTGGAGTTTTATTTGTGTCATTTTCACATGTGAATAAACATAATAATTTTTTAAAATTATATTTTTTTCTAAATAAGAGTTTTAATGAATAAAAATAATGACTTGAATTTCTTTTTAAGGTTTAGCCGATAGATTTTTAGTTGCACCTTCAGTTGTACATGTCATCCCTCCTAACTATTAGGATTTTACTGTTGAAGACAAAATCTAGTAAAATATGGGTTTTAAATAAGGGTGTCAATGGATATTCGAAAACTCTAAGATTTATTTCAATTCGCATCCAAAATATCAAATATTATTTAAAAATTATTTTCCAATCCGGATATCCGTATTTTTTTATTCGAAAATATAACTAACCGGATACAAAGTTATCCGCATCCGAAATGTTCGTAATCCGAAATTGTAATATATATACATTAAATCTAGAAAAGTATATATCGTATTAATTTTTTTTATTTTTCTTTATGTTTGTTAAAAAATCATTTACAAATATCTTTATTCTAATTAATTTTTATTATGTAATATTAATTTGATATAAAATACAATTTTTATTGTTTTTTTTTCTTATGATTTTAAATCGAATAATTATCTGATATCCGGATAAAAGTTCATATACAAAGTGAAAAAAGCTATATTCGTTCGGATTTTGAATTGAATTCGGATAGTGTGTGAAATATTCATAATCAGATATGGGTACTGTCATATTTACATCCGTATGCATCCGTTTACACCCTTAATCTAAAATCTTAGGTGGCTAAAAAAAACTAGACATTCTCTAACAATTACAAATGTTGTGCAATAAATGAAAAAGAACAAGAGAATCATGGATTATCTGGCTGGACAGGGGTCGGCCTATTCTACCTAGAAGGCCAGGGTTTGAATTAGGGCTGTCAATGGGTACCCATTATCCGGAACCGAAATCGGACCCGATGATATTAAGTGGTTTTGGATCTTAAAATTGGACCCATTAGCAACTTAGGACCCGACGGATATTACCCGATTAGATCCGTAATCTTAACGGGTCTTAACGGACAATACCGTCGGGTACCCGCGGGTATTGGGTACCCGATTATTCATTCTTTAATTTATCATTTTAGTAAAATTTTAAGTCTTTTACCAGTTTTGGCTTTGATTTTTTTTCTTATATTTAATCTTTATTTAGAAAATTAATAAAAAAATTAAAATAAATTTTATAAAAATAATTTGAATTCAAGTCAAAAAGAGAAAGATGTTAAGTTTTTAAGATAGTTTTTCATAGTTTTCTTAACACCCAACGGATACCCGAAACCGATAGATACCCAATTTTTTAACGCATCTGGTTCCGGGTCCACAGATTTAGTAACCGGACCCGACTTTTATAAATAGGGTCTGGATCCTCCTGGGTACCCGGATCGGACCCATTGACAACCCTACTTTGAATCTTTTCTCTGGAATCCATTTGTCTCACTTGGTGCTGTCTCCCGTTCGAGTGTTGTTAATGATGTAGATCGATCTCACAAAACAAATATACATGTGAAGCATTTTCCCAAGAACTTACCAACTTTTACTGGGATCCGATGAACACTTTTAAGGCGCATCGGATACACAATTTGGCGTGAGCCGAAGTCCTTTATGATACGATGCCCTCTAAAGTCCAACCAAAACATTCATCATCCTAACGACCAACCAATGTTTCCCGCTTCTATAACAAAATTGCAGTAATCAGGTACTATTTTATTTTATTTTTGCGGAGGATATTGAAGTTCCGTGGAATAGGAATTCATTGGATTCGTCGGTTGATTCCTACTATCAAAAGATTTTGGTAAAAAGAATTAAAATTACTCGCTCTGAATCTTTAAATTAGTATTCTAACTAGCCCTATGTTTCCTGGCAAATTTTAGTCCATCAACGCCACTGGGTTTTACTCAGTTCAAGAAATCCGGCTGAAAACAGGAAGTAACATTGTAGGCTTCTTCAGCTCTACAGTCTCAATAAATCAAAATTAACAACTCTGTTTCTCCTTTTCACAGTTCTTTTACTCGTGCCAATTATGAAACAAGATCATAAACTTGACCTCAATTTCATGTACAAGTTTCTATCAACCACATTATTGACTCCTCAATGTGCAGTCTGAATGACTGTTCGTCGCACTTTTCTAAGACCATATCTCAGTTCTTAGGCTTCTTTGGGGGACCCATGCTAGTAGAATCATCTTTGTCACTGGTATCAGCCTTGCGCTTGATTCCTAGGAAGTGCTCAACCTGAAAGGAAAAAAATGTAGTCAATTCATGCCATACATAGCTAGTTTACTGAACATTAGTACATCTCTACCATAAACACAGACAAAGTTAACTGACCTTGGTGTTCCCAAGCAAGGGTGTCAAGCCACTGCCGGGAAGGTCGGAGACAGTGGCAAAACCACTACTAGGATCACTAGTTTGCCTAGACAAGAAAGTATTACAATATTAGTAAAACTCCAATTGACCAAAAGAGAAGAACTCCAGCAAAATCGAAAACCATTGTAATATCTATGATGCCCTTGCAGTTTCAGACCGTTTAAGATATTAGGGCAGGCAGCCAATAACAAATCTTCTAATTATTCAACGGCAATAAGTGGTAACAAACTCCACTCCTACAACAATCCAACAACAAAAGAAAAAGGAGGACGTAGATAACATACCCTGGCCTGACATGCCCACTGAGTACAAGATACGGAGTCCTCATCCGAGCTTGCGCCTCCCTCATTCGCTCCATTGACTGAGAGGGGGTGTCAGAATTTTTCATCTGCTTCAACTTCATTTCTTCTTGATACTGTTTCTGGCGTTTTTCTTGCTTCATTTTGCCCGGGCCTTTTCCGTGGAACTTATGAGAAATATTCCTGAAAGCTTCTTTTGGTGTCATCTAGGAAGGAGTCAGAGAAAATAAATCGAGCTCAGGACATATTTAAATCACAGAGTAAATGTTAAATATTTTTGCTGCTTAGCACTTAAGTTCCAGGAGGCTTTTAAAATCTAAAAAGTAGGCCAATTCATTAGATAAGAAAATGAAAATATCGAAAAGAATGTGAATGTATCAGAAGAAATACTTACAATTCTACCGAACTCATCTCTCCTGATAATCTGAATTTCCTTTGACCCATCATTGTCATATATCCCCACCAGCTTACTTCTCTTCTTGTCCATGTTCCTGCCCCCCCATTCCACAGTATCCTTAAGTGTTCCTCTTTCTTTAAGGAGCTGAAGTGTAGCTGATAAACCTTTAGCAACAGCAACTTCATGGATGGTCGCATCTGGTACAGTATCCTCTTTCTCCTCGTTAGTCAAGCGCTCATCTTCATCAGCATCATTTACCTCTGTCCAACCACCTGTCTCGACATCTTTTATTTCCTGATCAGAAGACTTGGGGATTTCATCTTCCTCCATGAAAACATCTTCACCTTCGGGTTTATTAGCTTCTGAGAAACCAAACAGTAAATATTTATGAATAATATAAATACAATAACCAAGCCTTTAGTCCCAAACAAGTTGGGGTAGGCTAGAAATGAAACCTATGTCGAAGTTACCAAAACCAGGAGCAGAAAAATAAAAAAACAGTAAAAACATAGCAATGCTGCCAACAAAAGAGAAAAATCGACCAGAAAAGACCACGAGTAAGACATCACAAAATTCTTCAAACCGAAAGCCTAACAAAGACGAACAATTATCTTTACCTTCATCAAGCTGAAGACCACAAACAAATTCCTCAACTTCTGTGAAGACAACCTTGTCATCTTCTGCTTCCTCAGTAGAGGGCGTTTGACCTTCCGCCAACTTGTTGCTCGCAGTAATAGCTGAAGAAACTGCCTGAGCACCAGAAGCAGCATTTCGCTCTTTTAAAGCTAGCTTTCTAGCTTTCTCTAATGATTTGTATAGTTCATCATCTTCATCTCCGAAAACAGGGTTTTCATCTTCAACCAAAGGAACTACTGAAACTTGCTCAAGACGCAATGCTTTAGATGCCTCTGCTGCCTTTGCAATCGCAGATTGGTATGCATCACTCCTTTTCTGTGCCTCGGATTTCGATTGCTCTTCCTTAGCAGACTGCATCTTCCCGTCTTTTCTGGAACCACGATCCGCAACACCCAACCCAACAGAGATAGCTTCTGCTTCAAGGGCATCCAAATCCAACTTCTCTTTCTTCCGCATAGATTTTTTCTTCTTGGGCTTTTTAAATTGAAGCATCTCTTCTTGGGTATAGTAGTCAGACGAAACTTTCCCTGAAGATGTTAGATCTTCAAAACGATTGCTTGTGGAGACACCATGTAGTCTTTTACGAAGCTGTCGAAGGAACAGATAAAGAAAAACAAAGAATATTATCAGCTAAAGACATTCTAGCTTGCCATACTGAATAGAATAGAACCGTAAAGAGATGAAAACTACCTCCTCTAGCTTTTTCTCTGCTTCACCAGTAAAACGGCCGCTTGCATCCAAAGTTACCACCTGTGAAGTAAAACGATAAGAACCAGCAACAGCTATTGGTGACAAAAAAAACAAAAGCTAAGAAGAGAGAATATAACCTCATTATCAACTGGATCATCATAATGGGGAAGCATTTTCTTTTGAGACATGCCATCAACATCAAACCTAAATGGAAATTTGGCAACAAATAAAATTAGTCATTTGAAGTTTATTTGCACGAAAGCAACACAGAATATCACAGATCTTACTTGCAATCATATGTTCCAGTCTTTTTTTTAGCAGCCTTGTAGGCATCATCTCTTAGTTTCTGCTCTCCAATCTCCACATTTTCAAGCATGTCAACCCCTGCAATAAATGTGTTCCTAGCTTTAAAATTTCCCAAGAAAATACAACAAACGCACCTAAAACACTATAGTAACAGCTAAGAGAAACTACCTTCATTAAGGTCGCCATCAGCAAGTATACTCTGATCCTTCAAAGTCAAAACAACTGCTCCACCTTCAACTACTTTATCAAGTCCATGAAGAATTTTTACTCCCGCTAGATCCTCTGTTGGTGAGTGCACAAGAAAATGGCAATAACAAGTTGCATAAGTTAGACTCAACTAGTTCCAGATTCATATTATATTATCATTCGATTAAAAACTTGTGAAAGTAGAATTTATTAGAAGGACAAACTAACTAGGAGGACAAAATTCAGCTCCAAATGTTTGCCGAAACATATGTTCTATCACAATCATTTGGTTGAGATGGTGGATGCTTTTGCAGCATTTTCCTAATGCAAGATATCTACACTTTAGATGACAGTACTGCAAATAGATCCTGATCTGCCTTCCCTACCGTGTTCTCCCTAAAAGAAAAGATCATTGTTTTCTTCTCCATAGGAGAACCAAGAACGTGTTATGCTACAAGTTTTTCCTAGGCTTCACTCAATTGTCCTATACTTAGGTCGCTTATAAGCTTATATAAAGAAGTGTTCATGCTAAAGAGTAAAACGTTGTACTTGATAGGTGCTGAGTCCGGCCTTCATCTCCACTTTCTACTTCCTCAATGTTATCCTGAAGAGAAAAGAAGGAAAGGTCAATAAGCAAAGATGTGGTCTTAAAGATAAAAAACTGTAAATAAACCAGTATAATGTACAGATATATGAGGTATAACACACTTCACCAACTAACATGAAAGTGAACGGACAACAAAGCAGAGACACACTAACCTGCTCCTCAAAAACCTTTTTAAGTTGTAAAGCTTTCTCTTTCTCGGAAACTTTTTTCACCTCAAGCTTGCGGCTTTTACTAACCCATGACAGAACTTCAGAAACGCTTTCAGATTTCTTCTTCAGCCTTTCTTCTTTCATTCTGCATAAATAAACCTACTTAGAGAAGTGATTCAAATACTTAATATTTACTAGAATCTACGGATACCAGCACTTTTTTACAATTTAACTTCCACAAACAAACACCTAAAGGTAGACAAACAAACTATCAAACTACAAGACTGAAAATATTAGAACCGATGTGCTCCTCTTTACGTCAGACAGATGCCCATATCACAGATTATAGACAGAACCCCATGGAGAGACATGAATCTTTTCTGGTAACAGAGTGCCCAGCTAACTTTTGATACTGCTTCGATATAAACTTTACACTCAAGTTTAATGATGTAAGGCCATATCCAGATGTGTCTTAAGATGGCAGGGTAAGGGCAGAAAATGCACTTGTGGCAAGAGAATATTCAATGGAAAAGAGTTGTTTTTTTTAGTGCGACATAATGCTGAAAACGGATGCACTAGAGATCTCATTTTTGGCCATGTAATGCATAAGTTAAAATTTAATGATTACTAATTCATACAACTATGACGTTGCAGCCTGTAAATACAGACATGTAGCTTCCCGTAGATTTAAAACCCTTAGCGCAGAGAGATTAAGCTTCCAAGAGGTTGAGTTAGGCTTGTTATCTGGTCCAAGTTAAATATTTTTGTTTACGTATTTAATTGGTCATAGAATATAATTTGACTTACTCTTGTATACGCTCCATTATTTGTGAAGTTGATGAGTGCACTCCCGCAGATGCCGTTTCATTCTTTTGTTTTAGCTCCTTATAGCCATCGTCACTGTCGTCTTGTTCAATTCGCTTCTCATCCTTTCTACCATCCTTACTTCTATCATGACCATCTTCACGACTTCTTACAATTGCTCTATCTTTAGACCTATCTTTATTATCACGATCGATCTCTTTCTCTTTATTTCTATCCTTTCCCCTACTACTCTTCTCTTTCTCTGTCTTATTATCGCGTTCTTTCTCCTTCTCCTTCTCCTTCTCCCTCTCTCTGTCTTTATGTTTTTCTCTTTCTCTTTCCTTTGGCCTATCTCGTTCCTTCTCTCTATCTCTGTCTTGTTCTTTCTCCTTTCTATCTCGCCCCCGATCATGATGCTCCTTTTCTGTATCTTTATCTTTTGTTCTAGTATCCCTATCTCTTCTACTTCTCTCCTTTTGATCATATTCTTTCTCCTTAACAACCTTATCTCTAATCTTTTCTTTCTCAGGCTCCTCTACATCTTCTCTTCTATCCCTGCTTCCATAATCCTTCTCCTCTCTTCTACTACTACTCTTCTTACGTTCCTTGCACATTACCTACAATTGATACAACTCAAATTATGCAAAATCCAAATTACAGGAAGAAAAAAAAATCCCAAGTAAATACCAATTCATGGAAACCCTAATACTTCCCTTCATAAATAAAATCATCCCCAAAGCATGATTTCAGGTACTAACAGGATATAACCACCAGAGCTCCAATACATTGTTTTCATGCAAAATTAATCAAAACGATACTCAATAATGTGCTACTAGGACAACTACAAAAATCCTTACCGAATAAACCCTAAAATTCAATATAATGGAACGAATAATAAACAAAACGATATCTAATCTATCACAGGTTAAATGACATGAAACTCTAATAGAGAGATAAATTTAGAGAGATACCTGATCAGATTCGTCTTCGTTGTAGTTCTCAGAGGTTTTGTGAGAAAGGGATGGACGAAAGGTTTTTCAATGAATTCTGAGTGTGTCGATTTTGATTAAGAAAATGTTAGGCTATGTTGGGCAGTGTAATAAAAGAGTAAGGGTAAAATAGGCATTCAGTTGATTAATCGGTGTTAAAAAAAAGTATACTATCACCCCCCTTCTTTTATTTTTCGTCGGAAAACTATCGCCACTTCTCCCAAAGAGTTTCTGTCTAAGATCTTGAGTTTAGAACTAACTAAAAATCTAACTATCACGTCCCAAATCAAATCATCTCAACCAAAATAAAACTGCAAATATATGAAAAGATATAGTTATCTAATTATTACAAGAATTATAGTGTTTTGGAAAAGAAAAAAAATCTTTGAATGAAAATACTATATATATTAGAAAAGTCTTAACTTTAGTTAGTAATTTGGTGAATTTTTATCAAATTATTCACGAATATTCACAAACTAGTTCTTCACGCAAATATTCAGTGTTAAAATCAAACTCCGATCTTAAAACATGGATTTTAAGGGAAACACATTATACACGATTTTCACGGATTTTAGTAAGATTCGTTTAAAAATTCGGACGGGCAACACAGTTCATTCTGAAAGTAAAAAAGCTGACCCTATTAGTTTAGGAAACGTGTTATACTTTTTATAATATATTTGACCTTCTTTTAACATTTTATGACTTCTTTTTAACTTTTTTTATTAATTATTTCTAATAAAAAGATATTTTATGCGTTTCACTCACAGATTTATTATTACACGAGAATTAGTTAAGGTGATTTATGTTTTTAACCATATATTTAATGCCGCATTTTTCTATTCCGAATTGTTATAGTGAAAACGTATTAGTCGTGTATTAACGACTAACCGAATTATTTCCCCGCACCGGATGTTTAACCGTATTATTGACCGAAAATAAATTATATTTAGCCGATTAATTGTCGTATTTTTTCCGTCCTGAATTTTTCTCATATCCCAAATTGATAACTAGGTACTTCCATTGTGATTTGTTTTAGACAAAGTCATATTTTCATTGGGTATTTCTTCCAGGTTATCAGAAAAATTACAGGACTAGTAGATGTTTCTAATGAGTTATAGTTCTCATTAAGTTTTTCTAATAATATAATTGTAGTAATAAATGCGGGGAGATTCTTTTTGGACATATGACATACGTGACTTAACAAGTCACGCATTATAGTTGCAGAAAATCCCATAACACAACCAAGCTAATATCTTAAGCAAAGTACATCATTCATCAACACAGATGAAGAATAAAGAGCATAAATGTAAAATAGAAGAATGGTTTTTACGTGGTTCGATCATTAACAAGATCGACGTCCACGGATGATTATATTATGAGCGTTTGGTGTTACAAATGAAGCTCATTTGATGGAGTTGATAGTTTACCATGAGCTAGAGAATGTCTTGGAGAGGAGAAGGAGAGGTCCCCTCTAAAACCTAATACATTTCTTTTTTATAGGAATGAGGGTTAGATACGGAAATTACATGTTTATCCTTAGCTTACAAACTAAGCCATTAAAACTAGATGTGGTGTAGACAACTCTATGGGTGCTAAGTTACCTCGGCTTTAATCTCACGCCACGTGTCGAGTAGGATTTATACCCTTATATTTTGCCTCTTTTTTCTTGAGTATTGTTCGAAGAAGAATCCTTAAGAAAAAATCCATCTTGGTGTGTTTTTGGAGCGTGGCGTTTGACGACGATATGACTTAACTTCGATCTGAACTTGGAGTTTGATTTGGTGTTGTGTCAAGTTCAACTGCTTTGTTAGGGTATATGGCTGGTGTCGTCCGGGTGTGAAAAGTGCAATTCTCCAATATGGCGTCAAACTGCTTTGTAGGTGTACTTCAAGGTGCCTGACTCAGACTGCGCTTATGTTGCACCCAATTAGGCTCTGGGCTTCGTTGGGCCTAAATTAGGCAGTAAGGTGGGCTTCGCTCGTCATTGAATCTTCGGCGAAATCTGTAGTTAAATTTATTAGATTTGAGTTTCGGAGAATCAAAGTCTGTAGCGAATTATAGACAGTTGACATATTATGGTTCTGATTCTCCGTTATGGAGATTTATCGCTGCGAATTGTGGCTGCTACTTGCGAGGTGATATTTCACGAGCTGAATGTTAGGATCCGAGCTGAATTATTTGAGAAGAAGTTGAATATTTGTTGCTATCGTTGGCGAGCTTTGATGGATTAGACTAAGCAGCAACGAAACAAATTTTTTAATTTGCTTTGTGATTTTCATTGGTACTGTCTTTGTGACTTGATGTTGATTTGGTTCCACAGCAACGGACAGCTTCTTCCGAAATACTTTATCTGAATGGGATGTTATGGCTGAACCGATCTAAGGGATGGCAAGCTGACTTCGAAGACATTGTTGCTGATGCGTAACTTTCATCGTAAGTTGTTCGTCTAAGTTCATGTGTGATTTCTTTTTGGCGACATTACTGTACCTTCTTCATTGCTGCGAAGAAATCAAGCGAGCGAACACTAAGGCATTTCTGTAGACGTCATCATTCCCATGCATTTTGCCTCTGCTTTTTTCCAAGGTATATTCTGCAAAGGAAGTTGATTTTACCTGCGAAGTAAGTTTTTAAAAGAAATTGCCTGCGAAGTGTAACATGTATTCCTAAGTATGAGTGCCCCCTTTTGCTTTTGAAAGTGAAGGAACTAAATCTTTCGAAAACAAAAGCATTCTTTCTCTCTGCCTCTGAGTTTGTTTTGCCTTGCCTCTGCTGCTATGATGTTCTTTAGCACTATCTTTCTGAATTTGTTGTTGTTTCGGAGTTCGACACATTTGCTCTGACCTTTTGAGATTGTTGCTGCTTGTTTATGCTTAAGAATTGCTGGCCTCTTTCATTCATTCTGGCTGTGGGGACTGAGATTTTTTGAAGTAGTACTGCGATGAAACACCATAGTCTTCCCTAGTGATTTGCTATAGAACCAACAACTTTTTAGTGTCGCTCCCCGAAGCTAGTGCTTTCAAGGTAGATGAAGATACTCAGCTGTTTTGTTGATATTTCCTGTGAAATTCTAAATCATCATTTATTATCTACTCCTGTATACACTTTTCTTCTGCGAATGCATCGATCCTGTGCTTTTGTAAGAGTATGTCCATGCTTGATAAATAGATTGTAGAGAGAAATGACAACGGTCTAGCATCTATACTATCCCTGACATCAATATGAAGTGCATTTGCCCTTGTTTTTTATGTCAAGTAGCCTATGCTTCGCTGAAACAAGAATATGAACTCCACGGAATGTTTGCCCCTTTCATGTTTGTATGGCTGAAAGCATAATGTATCACTTGCTCGTGATCAATTGTTTTTGTTGAGAATTTGAACTTATGGCAGGTCACCTGGTTCGTCCAGAAATAAGGCTCGGCATCTGCCTCGGTCGTCACCGTGGACATGTGCTTACCGCTTGTTTCAAGACTCGCCAGGGTCATCGAATTTTCAATTCTCTTAATGTTATTATTGTGCCTTTGTGGGGTCTTATGCTCGTTTCAGCTGACTTTATTTCTAACAGGAGCGATGCATTTCTAATGCCCATTTACTTCGGCAACGAAGTCAAGGGCCTAAATACTCCTGCGAGTAATAGTCCCTCGACCTAGTCTTATCGGGTCACTCATTTTCCTAAAGGAGGGTACTATCCCTTTATGTTTTCTTGGTTGCCCGTTCAAGAAAGCAAACATCTGGTAGGTGTACCTTGCGTTTCTCATCCCGTTCTGCAACAACCAGTTGTTTTTTGTGTACCCCTTATTCCTTCACCTATTTAGTTTAGGGTACGAGGCTCACACCCTAGGAGGGGTGTCTTGGGGACCAGACATAAATTATCAAGGACTTGGCCCATATGGAAACTGCCAGTAACTCTTCAAACGTTCCTATCATCCATGCTCAACCGGTTAACCTCGGCGCCTATTGCATAGTCTATACCTCCTGCCGAATATCTTTCGCCAGGCTATGATGCAGCGAGAAGCGGCGAATCACAATCCAACGATATTCAACGAATGTAGGTCTTAAATTCCTCTTGCCTTTAGGTGGATAGGTCTTATCGGCCTCCTAATGAGGTCTTAACTTTCCCTCGTAGGTCTTACTCAGTGTGCCTCTTGCCTTTTAGACGAATGATCCTATGACCTCTCCACGTAATGTGTCTTAGGGCTTACAAATTTACCTCTTGCCTCTTAGGCGAATAGTAGGTCTCATGTATTGATTGCCCTTGTCTCATGGACGAATTTTGGGACACACCACATGGGGTTCTAGCTTGTAATCTAGATTTTTATTGTTTCATGATTTAGGTTTCAATTGCCTCTTAATGAGGTCTTAGCTGCCTCTTGCCTCAATCGGGCGAATGTTTCTTTGTTGCACGTTTGTCTGATGCTTATCATTCGTTTTGTTGCACGTTTGTCTGATGCTTATCATTCGTCAAAGTGTTGTTGAGCTGTTGTAGTGAGGGAATTGATCCTTGCTGAAGTTATCAGTTTCTCCTCGCACCATTGATTGTCTGAAGTCTTTCAAACCTTTACGAGGCTAGGTCTTATGACTCTTATCCATAATAAATTCGAAGTAATTTGCATCTCGGCGAATCTTAGCAATCGGTTGGGTTTGTTTCGGGTTGGCTTTTCACGAGCTATCTTTCTTCGCAACTAATTGACGGTAGCAGCGATTTCGTAGCAAACCAGTCAAGTGACGGTGTTCTTCACCAGCAAGATGATCCCCTGTCTAAATTCTTTTACGAATCACAGCCATAGAGATTGTTGTTCTTATCCGGCAAACAGCTTCACATATTCCTTTCTTCTTCCATCAAGAATCAGGTCCAACCTCTTTATGGATTCGCATCCCGCTCTCGAAACCCATTTCAGTTTCTTTTGTTAATCATCAAATCCTTGGCTGTAGCTGGCTTTCTTCACCTTTTCTTCGTGACATGACCCAATCATTGATATATTAATGAAGTAACAGTGACGAGCTCATATTCTCTGAGATAATTGATCCGAAGTGAGGTTGTTCGCCGAGAACTTTCCTTCTCCACGGCGAGGTTTCTTTCGAAGACATCACTGCTACTTTATTTTTCATATTTCTTCACCGGTGTTGTGACTGTCTTGACAAGCGGTGATAAGATTTTATCTTTACTGAAGTTGCTGACGAAGTAATTGGATGCACGGAGATGTACTATCCCCAACGAGTTGAATTGTTCCTTGGTAAGTTGTTTGATTTGTTCTGAAGCAATTGTCTTGAACGAGCTTCGCCGAGAATTTTATCTTTCATTGATTTGGTTTCTCATGAAGATATCCAGACTCCGTTATTCCCCATATTTCCCACGAGTTATCTGGTCTTCGTTGAGACGGTTTGAATAGTTCCCGCGAATATGGTGATCATCAATCCAAGCAAAATCTTCTAATGAATCCTTATCGAATATGGCCCGTCGTCCTTCATATATCAACGAGCATTACAATCTACAGAATTTGTTTCGCTAGTCACTTATGTTACCAATTTTGAACAACCAGGTATGGCCTGGTGTTTCCCAAGTAACTTTTCACGACTTAGTCCCTCCAATGAGTTCTTATTATTTTCACTTTGATTCATAGGTCACAGATATCGTTTGGCGAATGAGTTTCAATATTGAGTTTATTATTAATTAGTTTGCCTCCATCTGGGAGGTTACAAGGTAACAATGCAGATGCGCTCATTTCTTTAACAAGAAATTTGCCCATAGTTATTTACTTCGCTCAGTAGCAAAGTCTTGATAAGATCTCGTGTCCTATTACTTCAATCATTAATTATGACGAGAGCTATAGCGACCGAGTCGGCGAGATAGGCAGCGTACTCGACCACTCTGTTATAAACTGGTTTAATCCTTTAGCGAGCTCGAATCAGGCTAACAACGTTCAAGGAGCATGTGTTAGAAATATTAATATGGAAATGACTATATTTAGGCAATCAAATTCTATAATATCTGTATTTTTCTATTGTTAATATCTTCCTATTTTAGGAACTGTTGTACAGATATAAGTAGCCTTGTAATCCCTGTATTAAATACGTGAAAATATAGAGAAAATTCTCCAAAAGATTGTTTCTGTTTCATCATGGTATCAGAGCGGGATTTTTCGATCAATTAACAATCGATCTTCCTCGACGCTCATCATCTACCAATCATTCATCAGTATTGTTGCAGTCATGGCAGGATCTGAAGACGGTAGCGTCCATACCGGCGAACCCGCTACAACAGATACGACGCTAGCGACTCAATTGGAGGCACTACTCTCAAACCTACCACAATCAAACAACAATACGTAGAAGCAGTCTGTTCGTACGATTCATCTGAGTATAAAACTCAATGAGAACAATTACTCCCTGTGGTCTCGGTTGATCTGTATGAAGATTGGCGTCCAAGGGAAGCTACATCACCTCACAGGCGTTCCGGAGCCACCTGGAACCGATGATTCTGATTACCCACAGTGGGAACAAGACGATTTAATCGTCTGTTCGTGGATGCTAGATAGTATGGAGCCGTATATGGTGCAGCAGTATGCCAAATTCCCGACTACAAAAGAACTCTTCGGGGATAGGCGTCGGTAACATGGCCACGACGGCGATTGGCAACCAAGGAGGAGAGAAGGGCGACGGTAGTGAGAAGGAGGAGCAACCAGGTATGTTTTTTTTTGGGAAGTCAACCTGTACCCCTCATGCCTTTGCAGCTCGGGTACCTGAACCTAACAAAACTAATCGATGGCTATTTGATTGTGGCGCTACTGACACTATGACATATGCCAGAAATGATTTTATTAGTCATTCGGTACCGAATAGGGAAATGATTCAGAGTGTAAATGAAGATCTCTCACAGGTTCATGGAGCGGGAACTATTGCACTGTCTCCAACACTAAAATTACAGAACTATCTCTATGTGCCAAATTTGTCTTGCAAGTTACTCTCTATTAGTCATGTGACAAAAGAGCTGAACTGTATGGTACTAATGTATCAGAGTTTCTGTTTGTTACAGGATATTCAGTCGGGGAGAGTCATTGGACGTGGTGCTGAGCATCAGGGACTATACTATGTGGATGAAGTGGCTCAACACGGAACTGCAGCGCTTGCTCACGGGACAGTTGACAGGCAACAATGGTTGTGGCATCGAAGGTTGGGGCATCCATCTGCAGGGTATCTCCATACATTATTTCCTAAGTTATTTCCATCCAATAATTTAGTATCCTGTGAGACATGTATACTTGCTAAGAGTCATAAACAGTCTTATTCACATTCTGATTCTAGAGATAAGTATGTGTTTTCCCTGATTCATTCGGACGTATGGGGTCCTGCCCCGGATAACGGTGTATGCATGTTAAACAGTGGTTTCAAGTATTTTGTGCTCTTTATAGATAATTTTTCTCGGATTACTTGGGTATATTTTCTCAAACATAAATCCGAAGTTCCGTTTAAATTTATAGAATTTCACAACTTAGTTCAAACTCAGTTTCATACCCAGATTCAGGTATTCCGTTCGGATAACAGAGGAGAATTTGTCAATTCTACTCTTAAGCCGTTCTTCCAAGAAAAAGGTATCATTCATCAGACTTCTTTCCTGAATACCCAACAACAAATGGCGTAGCGGAAAGGAAGAATCGTCACATTCTTGAAGTGACAAGACCAATTATGCTCGAGTCACATGTTCCCACCTCTTTTTGGCCTGAAGCGGTTGAAACCTCAGTGTATCTCCTTAATCGGTTACCCACTAAGGTATTAAATCTTCAATCTCCGCTTCAAGCCTTATCCATTCATATGAGTGTTCCGACAGCCTTGACACTTCAACCTCATATTTTTGGATGTTCTGTTTTTGTCCATATTCCTAAAACAGAACGCTCTAAGTTTGATCCTTGCTCTATTAAATGTGTCTTTGTGGGGTATGGGATCCACCAAAAAGGCTACCGTTGCTATAACCCTCGCAATCATAGTATTTATACCACGATGGATTGCGATTTCCTTGAAACAGGTCCTACTATTCCACCCAATCTACTGTCCAGGGGGAGAGTCCTAGTGATCTATTAGATTGGTTGAGTCCTAGTGACCCATTAGATTGGTTGAGCAGTTCAGTGTGGCCCGAAACAATCCCAACATAGCAGGTAGGCGGAACCACCGAGACGTTGACTCCCATAGTACAAGTTTCTGATGGCTTTGACACGTTACTCCGGGCTAATATCCCTGAGGTTAGTGTTTCTACTGTGGCTTCTGTTTCAGATACTCACTCTTCCGCACATAACTCTAATGATACTAGTACAAAGGTTGCAACAGTACATGAGACGGTTGAACCAACTCAGGAGAAGTATGTGTTGCCAGCACGGAGAACCAGAGGCATTCCTCATGTTCGGTATGAACCAGAGTACAGTCTGAAAGCCAGTCGGTATCCAGTAGTGAACCTAGCCAGGGGGGCTTATCACCAATTGCACATGCCTTTTTTTGCATCTATATACACTCAGGAGGTTCCTAGAACAGTAGAGGCAGCGCTTGGGAATCCAGAGTGGAGTCAGGCTATGAAAGTAGATATGGGGGCATTAAAAAAGAACAAGACTTGGGAGAAGTGTGTTCTACCACATGGAAAGAGAGCAGTTGGATGTCGATGGGTGTTCACTGTGAAGCACCGTGCAGATGGATCAGTCGAGAGGTACAAGGCGAAATTGGTAGATAAAGGTTATACTCAGACATATGGTATCGACTATTCAGAAAAAATTTCTCCGATTGCTAAAATTGACACTATCAGAGTCTTGTTTTCAGCCAATCGTGATTGTCCACTCCATCAGTTTGATGTAACAAATGCATTCTTGCATGGCGATCTGAAGGAGGAAGTTTATATGGAGCCACCTCCGGGCTTCAAGTTAGGATTTCGAGATTCAGATGTATGTAAATTGAAGAAGGCCTTATAAGGATTGAAACAGTCACCTAGGGCATGGTTTGCAAGGTTTACAATTGTTATGAAGAAGTATGGCTACAGGCAGAGCAATTCAGACCATATTTTTCCTCAAGAGAAGAGAAGGCCGGGTGACATGTTTGATTATCTATGTTGATGATATGATTATTACAGGAGATGATTCTGAGGAGATATCTCAGCTCAGGCGGAATTTATTTTGGGAGTTTGAAATGAAGGACTTGGGAAAGCTCAAGTATTTTCTGGGGATCGAGGTACTACGTTCAAAAAGAGGTATCTTCATTTCTCAAAGAAAGTACATACTGGATTTTTTATTTGAGACAGGTCTGCTCGAATTTAAGCCTGTAGATACACCTATTATGGTGAATCATGGGTTGAAGATAGTGGAAGGGGCAGAATCGGCAGATCCTACTCGATACCAGTATCTGGTAGGGAAACTGATTTACTTTTCTCGCACACGACCTGATATTGTGTATGCAGTAGGTGTTCTGAGTCAGTTTATGCATGAGCCACAAGTTGATCACATGGAGGCTGCCTTGAGGGTTCTTCGATATTTGAAGGGGTTTCCAGGAAGTGGAGTTCTATTCAGAAAGAATGGTCACTTGGATGTAGAAGCATATACAGATGTCGACTGGGCAGGTAGTCCGATGGACAGGAGGTCAACTTCAGGTTACTTCACTCTGGTTGGAGGGAACTTAGTCACCTGGAAGAGTAAGAAACAGAAGGTTGTGGAACTTTCAAATGCTGAGGCGGAATTCCGAGGGATAACTCGAGGTCTGGCAAAGGTGTTGTGATTACGGAAGTTGCTAGCAGAGATTGGGTTTGCGGTGAAAGGAGCATGCAAGTTGATGTGTGATAACCGTGTAGCCATTAGTATTTCAGAGAATCCAGTACAACAGTTGATCGTCACTTTATCAAGGAAAAATTGGAGAATGAGATTATCGCTCTCCCTTTTGTACGTTCTGAAGATCAACTAGCAGATATTCTCACTAAGGCCGTAAAAATGGGAGGATTTTCAGAGAGGTTTTGTGCAAGCTGAATATTGGTGATCCTACTATTCAACTTGAGGGAGAGTGTTAGAAATATTAATATGGAAAGGACTATATTTAGGGAATCAAATTCCATAATATCTGTAATTTCCTATTGTTAATATCTTCCTATTCTAGGAACTGTTGTACAAATATAAGTAGCCTTGTAATCCATGTATTCAATACGTGAAAATATAGAGAAAATTCTCCAAAAGATTTTTTTCTATTTCATCAGCATGTTCATTTACGCTCGGCTACGGAGATGGGTCCATTGAATCTTCCTTGACTCTTGCGATTACCATATGCATCTCTGACACCATGTGCTCTTTAATTGAAATCCTGGATCGAGTTTATATACCTGCATACCTGCCACTCGTGATCCAAGTGAATGAAGAGTGTAAAAATATATAAGGGGCTATCCTTTTTAAATGGTTGCTCAAAATTTGGTTGGGATCTAATTCTAATACTACAACAGTTTTTAAGTTATTAAGACGTTTGCTGCCAAGAACAATCCTAAAGGAAGCAGAAGTTGATCACAATATCAATGAAAGTTTTTAGCTAACCACCATGTTCAGTGCAGTAAAATTTCATCTAAAAACATGTTCTCCTCCTTGGTTTCATATCGTGGCCACGTCCTGTATTGGTTTTACTGCATGATATGTGTGAGAGAATAAATTCTGAGGTACGTCTGTCCAAAAACTATTGGAGAAGTAACGAACTACGATGAGATGAGAAACACTGGAATAAAGCCTTTTAAAGCATTACATTGATAGTTGTAAACTTGACAAAGTTTGAACCTGACAACATTAATGCATGAACGACACGTGGGTTGCGGGAAAGTAAGGCACACTGCTCAAAACAGATAGCCTTGCTGCCTGACCGACACGTTGATTGCGGGAAAGTAAGGTACACTGATCAAGAAAGATAGCATTAACTACTCGACTGACAACAGGTCGCAGAAAAGTATGACTCAATAAAGAGTAATAATGAGAGTTGATGCATGACTGACACGAATCGATTTTACAAGCTGCAGAACAAAAAGAACTAAAGCATGACGTTTCATTTTAAAGGGATATGTGTCCAACATGCCATGATTCAATTAAGACCGCAACAGTCATCCCAATCCAAAGATATTAATTTAAATACAAGACCGCAGAAGAGTTGCGGGATAACCAGTGAGAAATCACGAGAAACAAGCAGTACACATACTAAGACTTGCGGGAGGAACGATCAGGCCATGCAGAAATCACAAATAAGCTTTTCAGGACTACATATTGCTCAAAGAATGGATAAGAATAAATAGGTGGAAAGGTAGATTGGTGGGACCTGTCAAATTGGCTATAAATACCAAGCTCAAAAACAGGAAAAGAGGTTGGATAAGAAGGAGGAGAAATAAAGGAAAGACGTCAAAGTGATAGCAAAGAGTTTAGGTATGAACTTATGTAAAACTTTAAGTTCACTTCTATTATGATTATGTTCATGATATTATAACATATCAGTTATTTGATGTATCTTATGGTAATGTAAAAATAAAAATGAATACAAATCTTTTTCCCGTGGATGTAGATAGTCTGATTGTTGAACCACGTAAATGTTTGAGTCTATTTATTTTAAGTTATTTGTTTAATTCTCATTATCTAAATGATCATGAGAGTTGATTTCATGATAAGATATCATACAAAACTATGATTTAAATGCTTTTGGTTGTGATCTAAGAATCGCCAGATTTTTGGTAATCACAATTTGGCGCTAGAAACAAGGAGTGAAGTAAAGAATTTATTCTTCCTGTCAAAATTTTTGTTGGGAAAGTTTTGAATCGTGTTTTGTTTAAAAATTCTCCTCTTTAAAATATAATGATTAAGTTTCATATGAAAAATTGTATATATGATTTTACTCTAAGTAAATCATTTGATGAGTATATAAATTTGGTCGTTATGGTCATATTCCTTATTTTTATTGTCTTATACTCTCCACAAATGTAAAATTATCAAGGATTTTATTCAAATTGTTGGTTTGAAAATTTTGTTCATAAATTTTCACCAAACAATATCTTATGTTTCTCAAGTTCTTGATTTTTTTTTTTATGATTAACAAAATTCCTGATCCCAGCAAAGAGTAGTGAAATAAGTTTTAAATTGAGTGTTCAAGCTTGGTATTAATTTGTTTCCACATCAACTTACAAAACCTTTGGTAAACAAGAAAGTTTTCTATTTGAGTATGATATGTTAAAACTAAGTATACTATTATCTTCCAATCAAATGGTATTGCAAATTTATTGACAATGATAAAATCTCGTGAAACATATAATTTATTATCTGAGCTCTTTTTGAATACTGGTAAAGAAATCCCTACAACAACACAAGATTGAGCTAAGAAGAAATTACAACATCTCAAAAGGATTCACACAAATGAGGACAGTGTCACATTGAAACATCCAAGATCAAGATACCAATTCAGGAAATCAAGGGAGTAATGCAATAGAGGCTCCTCAATAAAGGGAAATGCTGAGAGAGTCACAAGAGCAACCACCCATTAATGATCATATAGAAAATTCTGAAGATCACTCAAATAGTCATTCATGTGAAGAAAATTCTCAAAATAGTATTGACCACATTCAACAGTTAATGGAAGAAATAGACGAGATGCGCAAGGTACAACAGACTTGTGAGGAATAAATTGCACTTCTAACCAGAGAAACCATGTACTCAGAGAAAAGGCCCAGTATGGTACGGAACCATTTACAACAAGAACACGGGGGAAAGAAGTAAGCTCCAGTGAACTCACAGGAAGGAAAGTGAAAGCCAATAAAGATCAAAGAATAATGGTAGTGGAACCCGCATGCCAGCGGAATGAACCAGATAAATTGAATTTCGATGGCCCAAGATTGCAAAATAATAAGTGGCAAAAATGCTACGAGGACATGGAGCAAATATGGGAAGAAATAAAGAATTTGAAAAATAAAGAGGGTGGACGATTAGAAGAAGTGTTAAAAGAAGCTAGACGAACGTCATTGGCGCCGCACTTGGCATACGCACCAATACCGCATGAGGGTAGTACTCCTATTTTTGAATGCTATGATGTGATAAAAGACCCAACAATCCATCTGAAGTATTACAATCGCATCATGACACGTTGGGAGCAAGATGATATAGTTATGTGTCGGTTTTTTCCCTCGAGTTTGAAAGGTATAGCTTTGGCGTGGTATGACAATTTACCAGAAGGGATGGTGTATTCTTACATGCACTTGACCCGCAAGTTTTTAGAAGCATACATGTACAACAAGCCCGTGGATGCGGGGATGGATAAGTTATACTCAATTGCCTCAACGACAGAGGAAACCATCCGTGATTATACAGATCGATGGCAGAAAATCTGTCAATCAATTGGGGATGTAACCCCAGAAGTCGTTATCAATAGTTACAAATGGGGAATAACTAATCGAGAAATCCAACTCTTTATTGATATCCATAATATCAATCCAAAAAGTAAAGGAGATCTCAGAGATATTATTGAAAAGTGTGCAAGATTGCAAGACATTCAGAGGCAACATCCGAGAATAATATCTCAGCAACAAGGAAATGCAAAAAGAGCCAACTCTATAGAGCCGTCATCTGTATCTGGGAAGAGGTTTGCGGGAGAAACTCCAAATATTGAATCAAAGCGAGCAAAGATGGAGGAAATAAGAAAATTTGTCCAGCAATTTGAGGAGCAAATTTTCACTAAACTCAATACTCCTTATTCAGAAATTTTAAATGTAATAAAGAACATACAAGATTTTCAATGGCCGCAATCAAAAGAACTTCAACCCGAACATATACAAAATTCCAAGGATTATTGTGAATACCATTGTTATCGGGGTCATTCCACAAACCGATGTAGGAACCTAATAATGCAAGTACAAAGGATGATTGATGTAGGGGAGTTAAAAGAATTTTTTTCAGCTACTTGACTCCTCACCAAGGTTTAATAAAGGAAAAGCTATTAATATTCCTCAGAATAATCAAACTATTAACATGATTTCATGTTCCGAATCGAATCAGACATCCATGAATGCGGCTATTGATAAAAATTACATAAAAGGGTTAGCAGTCACGAAGTATTCAAGGTTACGGGAAGAGTTACTGAAGTATGGGAAGAATGGATAACATCTCCATTAACTTTTTCTGCAGACGAGGTGGACCAAGAGATTGAAATGCACAATGATCCGTTGGTACTCACACTGCCAGTATCTGGATGCAATATAAGGAAAAGT
Source organism: Papaver californicum (assembly GCA_023531435.1). Taxonomy (NCBI): domain Eukaryota; kingdom Viridiplantae; phylum Streptophyta; class Magnoliopsida; order Ranunculales; family Papaveraceae; genus Papaver; species Papaver californicum. The sequence continues at coordinate 1,002,249 of JAJJMC010009801.1, read as the reverse complement.
CTTATGGATGGGGGAAGCTTTCTTAATGTTCTGTTTTATGATACCTTTCAGAAGATGGGGTTAAAAGATGATCAGTTAATGCCTTCGTGCTCCACAAAATTTATGGGTTTAATGGATTAGCTTCAAAACCGAAAAGGGAAATCTTACTTGAAGTTGCAGCTGGACCAATAAGTATTCTGACTATGTTCAGCGTAGTGGAGGCTCCATCTCCGTACAACTCCATCATTGGTAGACACTGGGTCCATCAACTGAAAGGGGTAACATCAATGTATCACAAATACTTGCGGTTTCCAACACCGCAAGGGGAAATAGAGATAAAAGGAGATCAAAATAAAGCAAAATCTTTTATTCTGGCATAAGTCCGCATGAATAAAGAACGACAACAACAGCAACAAAATAAGAAAAAAGAGCGCAAGATGAAGGCTAAAGAAGAAGCCTTGAAACAATATATGATTAAGACTGCGGGAAATAAAGCAATAAATGAAGCAAAAGAAGGTATTATAATAAATGAAAGCATGCCGAAAATTGATGAAGATAGTCTTCCAGCATAGCAATCAAAGGGGGCTCCCACACTTTTAGGAGCTCCCAAACCCACCTTTTCATCAATCGAATAAACTAAAAATATCAATATTGGAACAGAAGAACATCCCAAGATGATAAAAATTGGAACGTTGATGGAAATACAAAGGGAGTATAATTCGGTGATGCTACTAAAAAATTTTGTGGATATTTTTGCATGGAAGATGGAGAACATGCCGGGCATCGATCCAGATATTGTACGGCATGAATTACATATACATCCAGAAGCTACACCTTTTCGGCAACGCATACGTAAAGTTGCACCTGAACATCATTTGCCAGTTGAAAGAGAGTTAAAAAATCTTATCGATGCGGGATTCATTCGAGAGGCGCGGTATCCAACTTGGATTTCAAACATGGTGATAGTACCAAAAAAGAATGGTGGAGTAAGAATTTGCATATACTTCACCAATTTAAACAAGGCATGTCCGAAAGATAGTTATCCGCTTGCCAACATTGATCAGTTGGTGGACGCTGTTGAAGGTCATGAGGCTTTATCCTTTATGGATGGACAATCAGGGTACAATCAAATTGCTCTAGCTGAAGAAGATCAAGAACATACTGCGTTCTTCACCCGCACGAATTATATTGTTATACCAGAATGCCATTTGGGCTGAGAAATGCAGGGGGAACTTATCAACGGCTCGTAGACGCAATTTTTAAACCATGGATAGGCCGCACACTCGAAGTTTATGTAGATGACATGCTGATAAAAATTAAATTTTCAAATGATCATTTACAAGATTTGAAAGAGATATTAAGCCTTGCGAAAATACTGAATGAAAGTTAATCCCAATAAATGCATTTTTGGGGTTACGTCAGGGAAATTTTTGGGGTACTTGGTTACCAAAAGAGGAATTGAAGTTGATCCGGCAAAGATTCAGGCCATTGTTGATATGCCATCTCCGAGGAAGGTCAAAGAAGTACAAAAATTAAATGGTTGTTTGGCCGCACTCGGAAGATTTGTTGCTAGATCATCGGACAAATGTAAGCCCTTCTTTGACGCATTTAAAATGAAGAATAAATTTGAATGGAATGAGTTTTGTGAGCAAGCCTTTTCAAGTATTAAAGTTTATCTTGCCACATTGCCCACATTACAAAAGCCAGAACCGGAAGAGGTGCTTGCCTTGTACATAGCCAACGGAAGATGCTGTAAGCGTGGTATTGGTACGAGCAAATGAAAAGGTAGAAAAACCCGTATATTATATCAGTAAAACTTTGAACCTCGCAGAAAGAAATTACACGAAAATCGAACAGTTAATTTTAGCACTGGTTTTTGCTACCCAGAAATTAGCACGTATTTTTTGAAACACTACGTGCGGGTACCAAGCAAAGCTCCGTTGGAGTCTGTACTAAAGAATGTGGGGAAAATGGGGAGAATAGCAAAATGGAACGCACAACTCGAACAGTTCCACATATTATTTGAGCTACAAACTGCGCAAAAGTCGCAAGTCCTGGCTGATTTCCTTGCGGATTTTCCATTAGATGATGATTTTGAATTTCAAGGTTTGCCCGGGTTCGAAGAGGATAATCCTCAGGATATCCTAAGCTCTGTAAATTCCCGAAGATGGGAAGTATTTGTTGATGGGGCCAGGAAGAAAGAAGGTGCTGGAATTGGAATTGTAATTACGACTCATACAGGGGATCGAATGATACATTCATTCCGACTTGAGTTCAATGAACATACAAATAATATAGTGGAGTATGAGGCTGTGGTTCATGCCCTTAAGATCATCATTGAATTGGGGATAAGCGATGTCCGTCTCACAAGTGATTCACAACTAATAATTTGACAAGTTGAGTTAAAATATCAAGCGCTTGATGAAGACCTGGTAGAATACAAAAATCTTGTGCAAAATTTGGCGCTTCAGGTTTCAAATATAACTTTTCGGCATTTGTCCAGAGATAAGAATCGTCATGCTGATGCATTAGCATTTATTTCTTCAATGATAAGGGATCAAAATACATCAACAATAAAAATTGGGTGTATTATGAACCATCAATCAAGTTGTGGGCAGTTTAAAATGTTGAAGAAGAAGTAGAAGAAGATATCGAAGATGCAGCTGCACAAGATAATGCAAATTTCCCACAAAAAACAAAAAATAATTTAACTATAGAAGATTGGAGAATTTCGATACATCAATATTTGTAAAATGGGGTATTACCTGCAAGCACTAAAGAGGCAAGAAAGGTGCAATCAAAGTCTGTGAATTATCAGTTGCGAGGTAGAATTTTGTATCGCAAATCCTTTTTAGGGCCTTTACTTCGATGTTTATCACGAGAGCAAGGGCTACAGATTCTCAAAGATATACATCATGGAGATGCGGGAAATCATAGTGGGAGACGATCATTGGCTTTAAAAGTAAAACCGCAAGGATATTATTGGCCATTTATGCATAAAGACGCAGAAAATATGGTAAAAAGATGTGAAGAATGTCAGCGTTATGCGAAAAGAATAAAGGCTCCCGCAATAGAGCTAAATTCCGTACTCAACCCCTGGCCATTTGTAAAATGGGGGATCGACATTGTTGGACCATTAGTGGAAGGTACTCAGAAAAGAAAATACTTGATTGTGGCTACAGATTATTCACTAAATGGGTTGAAGCCAAAGCTCTTGCACACATTAGAGACACTGATGTTTTTAAATTCCTATTTGAGAATATAATCTGTAGATTTGGAATTCCAATAGCCATAGTCTCGGATAATGGACATCAATTACAAGGGAAAAATATAGATATGCTTTTCGAAGCATTTAACATTCAAAAGAATAAGTCTACTCCATTCTATCCGCAAAGTAATGGGCAAGCTGAAGCAACAAATAAAACAATTGCTGTGAATTTAAAGAAAACTCTTGATGGCCATCATAAACGGTGGTGTGAACAGCTTCATAATGCATTATGGGCATACCACACAATAAGAAGGGAATCCACTGGAGAATCACCATTTCTTCTTACTTACGGAACAAAAGCAGTTATTCCAACAGAAGTCATTCTACCCACTACAAAAACAGAAGCATGGGAGAAAAATTTAAATTCAGATTTAATGCTTGAAAAGTTGGACGACTTAGAAGAAAAAAGAAAAGTTACACTTCAAAAAATGGAAAATTATCAAAGAAGATTGGCAAGGGAATATAGTAAAAAAGTAAAGTTACGGAATTTTGTGGAAGGACAGTATGTCCTGCGGCAGATCCCGGAATACCAAAGAGACAAAAAAGCAGGAAAATTTGCACCTACATGGGGAGGACCTTATATTATAAAGGCATTGCGGGAAAAGGATCATATTATTTGCGGAATATGGATGGAAGAATTTTACAACATCCATGGAAGGCACAATATCTCAAACCATATTATCCTTGATCAATAACGCAATTGGGTAACAGTTGGCGCTCATAATAGGTAAAGCATATCAAATGTAATCTCTCTAGAAGATCCAAATAAATGTCTCTGACTATAGGATTTTTTGCTATAGAGATGCCTAACATGACATTGATTATTGTACCAGGTACTCTCCACTTAAGGAAGTGCTCACGATCAGCAATGCATTTTGACAACAATTTGGTTTCATATTAGGTAAAACTACAAATGCAACCTCTCTAAGATAATCCTTGTAAATGTCTATGAGTGTATGACTATTGGATCTTTCGCCAACAGGGGTGCCCAACGTGATTTTAATTGTTGTATTTTTCTCTATTTTAGGAGACCTTCGGGAGCCCGAGAAAAGTTAGACATGTGTTACACCCACAATATAACTCAAGGTACAAAATTTCCTTGCGGTTAAATAAATCACACTTGTACTATGAACTAATAATTAATATATATTCAAAATCTGTTTCCAGAGATAAAATTACAAGGAAAAATGAAAATACAACTGCAAGCGAAAGATGAAGAAGAACGAAATAACAGTAAGCTAAGGTGCTGGAAGAACGCCTTCAAAAGGAGGATTTTCTGGGACATTTCTGCGCTTGTAAACTTTTGTAAATCCATCAGCTTGTACTTGGTCAAGGGTGTTATTGACCGCTTGAGCAATTTTAGCTTTAGCTTCGATTCTTAACCATTTAATATAAGCTTTTCTATTTTCAATCTCCACTTTGAATTGATTTACTTCAGTTTCCCAAGCCTGGACTCTTGACTTCCAAAATGTTATCTTTCCTCTCTCAGTAGATAAATCCCGAATAACGCTCTCATTCTTTGTAGCTTCATGTTTTAGATTATCATCAGCACTTTTAACCTTAGAAGATAAAAGCTCAAGTTGAGCAAGCGCTTCGCTGACCTTAGCAGAAGCAAGCTCTTGCTGGGTCTGTGCTTCGATAGCTTTGATTTAGGCTACCTTCAACTGCTTATTGAGTTCTTCTATCCTAGCATTTGCCGCAATGAGCTCTCCCTCAGCTTTTTTAGCTCTAGCGGTTGCATCCTTAAACTTTTCTTCAAAACCTGAAACAAAAAATAACGGATTAATCAATGCAGGAATAATATTGAATTTTAAGCTTGCGATAAAAGGGGATACCTCTTGCGAGGGATTCAAACTCTACTAATTCACGACCCATTGCATCTTTTGTTATATCAATAAAATCATATTCTCCCGAAAGCTTATTGTAATTGGCCTTGAGTTGCTCAAGATGTTGTTGACATTGAATCAACTCTGCTTCATTATCCCGCAAACGGTTCAATTTGGATGTACATCTTGCCATTTCTTTGTGCAGTCGAAGAATATCACTGTCGTGATGAATAACATAATCAGATAAATTACGGATCATAGCCTGAGCATCCGTAAGAGCTTTTCCTTTAGCATAAGCCTTAGAAGCTGAGTTGTCTCTGTCTTCAATGAGATGAGCTATATGCGAAGAAAGTTGTGAATGATGATATGATACGGAACGGGAAAATCCCGCAAGGATATTTTGCCGCTCCACACAAAGCTTGCGTTTCTCTTCTTCCAGTTTGTCAGATTTTTCCCGTGCCTCAGAAATGCAATCTTTAGTCCACAGTAAAGTGGCATCAAATTCTATTTTCTTGCGACCCTTATCTACGAATAAAAGCCGATGTCGAGATTCTAACTCATTATACTTCTGTATGTACGACTCATGACTATCAACAAGATCATTAAACTTTGTCTTGACTTCAACATTCTCATTATTAACTCTTATAACATGATCTTTCAACTGCATAATTCTACGATGCATCCTAGTTACAAGTTCTAAATCCCCCGCTGATCCCATAAAGTAATTCAGAAAACAAGTGAAATAAAATAAGAAAAAAGTAATTAAAAGAAAGAATAAAACCTTGGTTCTGAAGATTAAGCACTTGTTGGCGGAGCACGTCATCTTTCCGTTTCAAATCCAAGGCGTCATTTTCTACGGCCCTAAATTGGGACTCCATCATGGTGGACCGTGCTTTGTAGAACTGATACGCGGTATGTGCCGCGCTTTGGCCTCATCCAAGCTGCAGAATTAATGTTATGATTAGAGTTAAAATAAGAAGAAATCAAAAGGGTGAAAAGCAATTAAAATACCTGTAGAAGATCTTGTTGCGGAAAAGAATACACTTGTCCGTCCGCAAGTGCGAGAGTTTTCGCAAGAGAAGAGGGTTCGGTGATGCGGAATAAGGGATCAACAACTTCACCTTGATCTTTCAACCAAGCATCTCTAACTGCTTCATATGGCGCAACCTCCATAGACTTACGCAGCCGGGAGACCCAAGAGCTATCCGATTTCACCGGTAGAGAGTTGCATGGAACGGACAAAATGTTCTTTGACATGAACCATTGGAAAGCTTCTTCTTCTTTTTCCAAAAGATTGGAGGTCTCTGCAACATCCCTTCCTCTGCTTGGCTGCGGAAACTCCATGTTTGGTTGAACTGCATCAGCAGCAGCCATGTTTGAAGTATTAACTCTAACAGGACCAGCTTCTGCTCTCGTATCTGAGAGCACATTACTCGTTGTACTAGTAATCGCTGGCTCATCTACTTCCGCATCATGTGCTTGCGGGACCCCTTCTGCTGAAGTAATTATGGGATCATCTTGAAGGTTGTGATCCTCTTCATCAGTCGAGTCATCTTCATCAGAAGCGGCTTCAAGCGGCTCATCAATTGTCAAAGTGGAGAATTGAAGGTAGAAAGAAGGATCAGGAGCGACAGTTTGGTACGAGAGATCGATGGCAGCATTTGAAATCTCTTTGGCGACACCAGCTTGTTTCGCAGACTCAAAGTTTGTTAATCGAAGAGGAATATTTTGCTCTTTTTGTCCCTCTGCGGCAGAGCTTCCTTCACCTCTTAAGAGTGGATGATGAAGGGGAGAATCTTGAATTTCTCCCTCTTCCCTATCTGTGGAAGCACGGGGAGCACTCTTCGTTTTCTTCCGACCCTATAAATGCACCGCAACAAGTCATTAAATGAATTTCTTAAGGAATATGAGAAGTCACTGGATTAAAATAATACCTTTTCTACAAGGGGTGCGGCCTTGCATTTTACCCCCACATCATCTTAGGTGCTTTCATCAACCAACGGCTCAGTTTCCGGCTCAACTTGCGGCTATAAAAAGAAGAGGAAAATTTAATCATCAGACGGGAACTTTAATCATTAAGCAATATACAAAGTGCAAAAAGACAGATAGAAACTCTACGTACCTCAATGACAAGTGGAAACTTGAAATCAGTAAAATTTAATCGCCAAGGGCAATAACTGTTGAAGCGAGTAAGAAGATCATAAACTATGTTATCGGGGACGAACCCGAAGACCCATGGGCCCTCAATGACGAGTGGAGTGCGGTACCATTTGTAGTCGTGATCTTCCCGAATTTTTTCTTTGAGAGGACGCGTTGTCCCCGGAATATACTTCAGCTTAGCGTTGTCAATTTCCGCTAGCAGACGGAATCCCTCACCACCTTTGTTGTTCGGGCCAACGCTCTATCTTTTGAAATTCTTTGCGGCAACATTGTCCGTATAAGTAGCATGGAAGTTTTTCACTGTATAATATTTGCGTTCTGAAAGGTCTGGAACGTAGCAGGTAAAGTTGGTCCTTCCTTGGCTACGCATGCTACATTCATCTAGTATGCGCCACCAATTTCCGTTGTATTGAGTGATGAACCGCACTAAGCCTTGATGGGTTTGATTACGGCTGGCAAGAACTTCGAATTGAAAGGGATTTTCTCTTTGGTATAAGAGAAGTTGTAGACCCGCATATAAAGCTCCCGCAGGGATTGATATTTTTTTGTTGGAGTAGTCAAAACCTTCCATCATCTCCAGGGTAATTTCATCTTCAACACAATCATAAAATGAGACTTTGAATTGGCGAAGACCATGAACCATTTTGAAATCCTCGAGATTCACGGATTTAAAGCTACAACTTTCATGAGCACGTTTATCCTTGGGAACAGGATTGTTGACCGAAGCACGGACACTTGCGGGCCTTGTAGATTCCGAAGGATGACTCCTCGATACAGGGTAACGAGATGACTTCCTAACTAAAGGCTGATCATCCTCATGAGAAGCGTCACCGGTAGCTTTACCTTTTCCAGCCATGATAATTTTTTATCTACACAGAGGAAGCCAGAAAAAATAAGCTTATTAAGATCAAAAGCAAGAACAATGCAGGAAAGATGTAACAAGATGATCAATACATCAAAATACAAATCAGCTAATCATTCTCTGATCAGGAGAAGAAGGGATTATGATAAAATAACCAATCATCAAAAAGAGAAATCAACGACATCAGAATCATCATACATTTAAAAGAATAATAAACAAATAGGAACATTATTAATATCATCTACAATGATTAGGATACAGGTAGAAATATTGATAAACAAGCAAATACGAAAAAGAAAAAAGCAAAAGAGTTACTTACAGTGAAGTAAAAGATAGAAGAAAAATATAATTGATTGAAAAGATAAGATGCAAGAATCCTAGATCACAGAAGATTGGGATAATGAAAAGGCATTGAAGAATTTTTGAAAAGCTCAAAGGAATAAAAAGCACTGCAACTTTATGAAGAAGAAGAAGACAAGAGGTGTAAAGAATGGAATGAATGAAATAATTGGTATTAAATAGGAGAAAACTGAAACTGACGAACTGTAGAAAACTGAAAAGAAATAAACTCTTTCAGAGATTTGATTTCCTCGAAAAACGCAACTGACAAAAACGTGCAAAGAGAAATTACTGCTAGCGAAAAAGCGCATAAAAGTGTAACGTGGGAAAGGAAGTTATGGCAGGCGTGGGAATTGAAAAGGTAATTATTATTTTTCCTTTTTTCAAAATTTTTACCAACTGTCAATTCCAAAATAAGGAAAAAGGGGGCAAATTGTGAGAGAATAAATTCTGAGGTACGCGTGTCCAAAAACTATTAGAGAAGTAACGAACTACGATGAGACGAGAAACACTGGAACAAAGCCTTTTAAAGCATTACATTGATAGCTGTAAACTCGACAAAGTTTGAACCTGACAACATTAATGCATGACCGACACGTGGGTTGCGGGAAAGTAAGGCACACTGCTCAAAACAGATAGCCTTGCTGCCTGACCGACACGTTGATTGCGGGAAAGTAAGGTACACTGATCAAGACAGACAGCATTAAGTATTCGACTGACAACAGGTCGCGGAAAAGTATGACTCAATAAAGAGTAATAATGAGAGTTGATGCATAACTGACACGAATCGATTTTACAAGCTGCAGAATAAAAAGAACTAAAGCATGGCGTTTCATTTTAAAGGGATATGTGTCCAACATGCCATGATTCAATTAAGACCGCAACAGTCATCCCAATCCAAAAATATTAATTTAAATACAAGACCGCAGAAGAGCTACGGGATAACCAGTGAGAAATCACGAGGAACAAGCAGTACACATACTAAGAGTTGCGGGAGGAACGATCAGGCCATGCGGAAATCGTAAATAAGCTTTGCGGGACTACATATCGCACCAGAAATGGATAAGAATAAATAGGTAGAAAGGTAGATTGGTGGGACCTGTCAAATTGGCTATAAATACCAAGCTCATAAACAAGAAAAGAGGTTGGAAAAGAAGGAGGAGAAATAAAGAAAAAACGTCAAAGTGATAGCAAAGAGTTTAAGTATGAACTTATGTAAAACTTTAAGTTCACTTCTATTATGATTATGTTTATGATATTATAATATATCAGTTATTTGATGTATCCTATGGTAATATAAAAATAAAAATGAATACAAATCTTTTTTCCGTGGACGTAGACAGTCTGACTGTTGAACCACGTAAATGTTTGAATCTATTTATTTTAAGTTATTTGTTTAATTCTCATTATCTAAATGACCATGAGAGTTGATTTCATGATAAGATATCATACAAAACTATGATTTAAATGCTTTTGGTTGTGATCTAAGAATCGCCAGATTTTTAGTAATCACAATATGATTGACAGACGACATTCAAGTCAGATGGAGCATTCTTACTCACATAATTCTAACGATGTTATGTTATACATGGGATTACTCGAAGCTTGTGATCAAATAACATTCATCGTATTGTTAGTTATCAATGAATGAACAAGTATATCATAGCAGTACTTATAGATACGGTTCATCATTATATTACTCGTGTGAATTAATGATCATTTAAAGATGGAAACACGAGTATTTCATTGATTTATTAATCCCTATCATGCTCAGTAAGCTAAAAGATCCATTGCAATCAAGGTGAGTGGTGTGTCTCCATATGTGTTTGTGCGCTGTAGCATAGTAACTGTTATGCATGGGGTAAGATAATAAAAGCATTGAGAAATCAGAGATAAAGAGTAAAGATAGAAGATGAATGAAACTTATGCCCCTTTCTGCGCTGCTGATACGGAGAAGTGAATTCTTCTTGATGGTCGGTGATGCCTATCTTTCGAGTATGCAACGAGTTCATCTTTCCAAGGTATTTGGTCCGGATTGACTGCCTTGTTCATGCTAACTAACATTCAAGACGGAGGAGCCGCAACGTTTCATTATTTTTCATATCTCCCTGGCGATCCAAAGTCTGAGAATATGACCCCATCGAGTTATCTAGGATTGTTATGAGTTTATACTTCGCAAGAAATTGGCTTGTTTTGAGATTGAACTTCGAAGATATGTTCTGAGCTTGACTTTCGCAAATAGTCCGCAAGAAATTTATTTTGTTCTAAGCTTTGAACCTCGCAAGTAGTTGGCTTCGCCAGAAGTTAGCCTGTCCTTAATTTATACTTCGCAAGGTGTTGGTTCGCTTCGTACCATAATTTGATTTGCTATAAATACTTCGCTGCTCTTCTTCGAATGAATGCTTCTATTTGAGCAATTTTGGGAGATTAAGTCTTTGGCAAGAATGCTTCGCTAGTTATGTTGCTTGCGAGCTAAATCTTTCTGCAGACCCTAATACCGAAAGAGATATTAGCGAGATAGCAACGAGCTTAGTTCCTACATCAATCACCGATTCCTATGGAGAATTCTGCTACTTGGTCCTCGAGACAGCAATGAATCTGACCGACGAGATAGCAATGAATTTCGCGAGCTAAGTTCTACCACAAATCGCAGCAATAGAAGTTGGTACTCGCCTATCCCTCAATTATTTCTCAACTATTTAGCCTTGGTTGGCGAATCTGCTTGGCAAAGATGTCTGAATTCTTTGTTCACCATCAGCAGTACGAGGAGAATACTTGAATCATCTATCGAAACATCCTGTGTGAATCTTTTAACTGAATCCTCGATATATCTTATCGTATTCAACGGTAAATAGCTTCATATATTTCACTCTTCCTCCATCTTCGCCGAATCTGTGATTGTCTTCGCAAGCAATGATAAGAATTTATCTTCACCGAAGCCGCTGTTCAGTCTTCATCCGGTACGAAGTGGTTTCCTCCGAAGTGGTTTGCATCTCGTCGAATGGGTTTCTGTTGGTCTTCGCTGTAACGATAAACAATCGAAGGAGAAGTTAGATTAAGTTCTATTCTCTGCTTCATTGAGTCTTCATTGCTTAATGAGAAAATTCCCAAATCAACTGAAAATTTCAATACTTGATGTTTTTAAAATTCATCAAATCGGCTTAGCTAACAATAACCACTCATTGTAAATCCATCATCAAAACTCGTTTTACGTCAAGCTTTAGAAGAAAATCATGTTTTTGCTGAAGAACGGGATTTAGTTTTTCATGAAAACTTTTTCAAAACTTTACTTTAAATCAGCAAATCTGAGTTTAAGAGAATAAAATCATAAGGATAGAAAGAAGATTCGTCTTTTTAGAACTAATTGTTGATGAAGACTCTATTCGATTTCACTTTCAGCGCTTTTCTTCGAAACTAGTTGGTATAGCTTTGACACCTCCATGCCTATTTTCCTTCGTTTCTCTGGATAACTGATGCTTACTGGTTGTCTGAAAACCCATAAATTACGCTGGAGTCCCTCATTTACCCTTAGAACTTAAAGTTCCGGTGAGATTCGATGCCTTCCGTAGCTAACTTCACTGAAACTCTGGAGTCTATGTAATAATAAGTATGATATATCCTTTTTAACTAATCCCTGTTTTTAACGGTAAAATGTAGTTACAGAAAATCCCACAATACATCCAAACTAATATCTTAAGCAAAGAATATCATTTATCAACACAAATGAAGAATAAATAGTATAAATGTAAAGTAGACGAATGGTTTTTATGTGGTTCGATCAATAACAAGATCTACGTTCACAGATGATTTTACTATGAATGTTTGGTGTCAAAAATGAAGCTCCATTGAAGGAGTTGAGAGTTCACCATGAGCTAGAGAGTATCTTGGGGAGGAGGAGGAGAAGGAGAGGTCCCCTCTAAAACCTAATACATTTCCTTTTTATATGAGGGAGGGTTAGATACGGAAAATACACGTTTATCCTTAGCATACAAACTAAGCCACTAAACCTAGATGTGGTGTAGACAACTCTATAGGTGCTAAGTTACTTCGGCTCTAATCTTGCGTCACGTGTCGAGTAGGATTTATGCCCTCACACGTATGTTTATCTTTCTTTTGTTATAGTATATGTTGTTTTAGCAATATCTTTGTAAAATCTGTATATATGTTATTTTCCTTGTATTTTAAGAACTATCTTTTGTAATCTTTTGATATTATAAATATACAAGTTTTTATTTGTGTTTCTCAACAATTGAGAAAACGTCAATATCTAGCTTCAACTTGGTATCACCTTGATTTCCAAGAGCCAGTGTTTTTTGTTCATCAATTATTTCTCATCTTTGATTCTATTTTTCCTTTTAGATCGTAATGACTATTGCATCCGAGTCTTCTGGTGGTAACGTGTCAACTTTAGACTCCTCTTCTTCATGGACCGATGTCTATTTTGCTCGACTTCATGGAGCTATTTCGGAAAATCTCAAAAGTCACAATCTTCTCATTTGGAATACACGATTTTTACCCTATTTACAAGGTTATGATCTTGAAGGCTTTGTTAATGGTTTCAACAACTGTCCACCGGTTAAAAAAACTGATGGTTCTCCTAACCCTAATTTTCTCTCTTGGAAGCGCATGATAAGCTGTTACTTGGATGGATTTTATTATCACTCACATCGCTTATTTTAGCAAAGGTAAAATACTGCAAAACGTCTTCAGAGGTATGGACCAAACTTACTGAATTGTATGCATCCAAAACCGATGTTACTCTTATTCATTTGAAGTCTTCTGTACAAACTATCACCAAGAGTAGTACATCTATGGCTGACTATATTCAATGTGTTTAGAGCTGCACAAAAACCGATCCGTTAAACCGAATCTGACTGGACCCGATATAACCGTGGTTTACTTAATCCTAACCGCCCGTTGCGACTTGGTATATGGTTTCAAAATTACATAACCGTTGATGATGGTTCGGTTCACAGTTTTGGAGTAAAAACCGACAGAACCCTCCCGTATAAACCGATTGATTATGGCAATTGATTATTATTTATCCTAGCCCTCCATCTATTATCAATACTCTAAAACTAAATGACTCATTTCATTTTTAATTTTCATCTTCTTCTCTCGATGCTGCTCGACCACTACTATGCCAATAGACTATTATGCCTTAGTTCTTTCCTGATGTTTGTCTTTTTTTACATATGTTATTTTTTTAAGGCAATTAAGTGGTGAAAAAAAAATGATTTTGGACTTTTAGGGTTTCAATTGTTGGGTATTATGGGGAGACAAGACATTTAAAAATAATATTCAATTCATGTTTCTTACATATATATTGGTTGTAAGCATGTAATGGATATTTGCTACTGGCTCCCATGAATTAGTGCCATAACATTATAACGTAGAATCACTACTTTCCTATGATATTTGGAAATTTACGTACACAATAAGAGTTGGGCATTGATACGGTTTAAACCGTAAAAACTCGAAACCGAACCGTCCGACTCGGGTCGGTTTAAAACCGACCCGCCTATGGACGGTTTGGTAGATGGTTTTGAATTTCAAAAACCGTCTATGGAAAGTTTGGTAGATGGTTTTAGTTCAAAACCGAACCGCACGCCCGATGTGCAGTCCTGAATGTGTTCGTAATATTGTTGATTCCCTGGATGCTAGTGGTCATGAAATTTCAAATCCATAATTTTTTCACTATGTACTCAAAGGTATTGATTCTGCATATGAGAGTATTGTCAGTTCTCTCATCACAACTATGTGTTTAATAACCATTGATCAATTTGAATATATGATTTTGGCTTATGATCTTCGTGTGCTTCACAAACAAAATCGTTCTACGCCCCTCATCAAGACAAAATCTTCAAGACTACTCGTGCTTGTGATGTTCCCCTCACCAAGAATGAAATCCAACATTTATCTGTCATATTTGTGAGCAACCTTATCACGATGCTCGCAACTGTTGGATACGATTTGTTGAGAACTACTTCCCTCTACGACATCCCCCATTAAGGAATGACAATAAAAGAGGAGGTAAACAATCATCCTCGACTGCTAGACCTCGTATTGCATATATGGCCAATCACAATTCGGTTTACACCTATAACTGGCTTCCCGATAGTGGTGCCACCAACCACATAACGCATACCTTGGGAAATATTCATACTCTGGTCAAGTATACTGGTCTTGATCAGGTTCGAACTGCTAGTGGTTCAAATCTTTCTATCTTTCATACTGGTAATGCTGTTTTACAAACTCTCACTCGTAAGTTTGTACTTTTTAATGTTTTTCATGTTCCACACTTGTCTCACAATATACTATCAATCTCTCAATTTTGTCGTGACAATGATGTGGTTTTTGAATTTTATGATGATTTTTTCCTTGTAAGGATTGGCTTATGGGGGAGGTATCACTTTGGGGACAGCTCTGTGATAGTTTATACACTCTTCACTCCTAAATCTTTTGTTGGTGAACGTGCTTATAATTAAACTTGGCATCAACGTTTAGGTCATCCAATGTTACGTATTGTTCAAACCATTGTTCGTCGTCATTGTCTTCTGGTTTCCAACTCTAAATTTATGTTTTGCTCCTCATGTTTAGAGAATAAGAGTCATAAATTGCCTTTTAAGTCTAGCACTATGGTTTATGATCATCCTTTAAATTTGATTGTGTCAGACGTTTGGGGACCTGCTCCTATTTTATCTAATGAAGGTTATCGTTATTATATCCTGTTTGTTGATGCTTTTAGACGATTCACATGGATATTTCCTATGCATGCTAAATATGATTCGTTGCAAATTTTTAATACATTCTTTAAACATGTTAAAAATCTTTTTAACCCCAAAATTAAGGCCGGAAGTTCATTAAAGTTCTACAATCTAATGGCAATCATCATCGTTTCTCTTTCCCTCGTACTTCCACACGAAATGGCTTAGTAGAACGTAGATGTCATAATGTTGTCGAAAGTGGTCATACTTTATTGTCTCTAGCTTCCGTTTTATTATAATTTTGGTATGATACATTCTTTACATCTACATTTCTTATGGATAGATTTTCCTCAGCTCCAACTGGTCTGAAATCTCCTTATGAATTGATTTTTAATCGTGTGCCTGATTTTTTTATCCTTGCGCACCTTTGGTTGTCTTTATTTTCCTCACTTTGACCCTATGATCGCACAAATTGGATTCGCGTTCCTCTTCTTGTGGTTTCCTAGGCTATAGTACTCATCATAAAATATACAAATGTTTTCATTCTAGGCTATAATACTCATCATAAAATATACAAATGTTTTCATT
>JAJJMC010009801.1:960161-986510 GCA_023531435.1 Papaver californicum | reverse complement strand
CATTCTAGGCTATAATACTCATCATAAAATATACAAATGTTTTCATTTACCCACTGGTTGAATTTACTAGTTTCGTGATGTTGTCTTTGTTGAAGACAAGTTTCCGTTTGATGTTATCCCTGCTGTGCTACCTTCTTCCCCGTCATCATTACAGGTATTTTCTTCACCATCTTCTTCCAATATCTTTCCTACTACTCTATCTCACTTGGACTATACATTTATTCATGTGTCAAATTCACTTGAGACATTTCGAAACCCATCTTTAGTACATAATTCTTTTCAGAATAAGCTTTATGTTAGAGAAGTGTGTCTGTTGCACCGACTGTACCAGGTCCACCAACCTCTTCACCTGCTTCCGTATTCGACTTGCGACTTGGCACCTCGCCTGCTTCCACAACTCTTCCTTCTTTCACTCCATCTGACAGGTCATCATTTCATCCATACAATACAACATTATCGAGTATTGGAAGGCCACACAATACAACATCATCGAGTACTGCAGTTGTGCGGACCTTACAGGAAACATTAATTTTTTCTGACAGTTCCGTGTCTGCTGCACCAACTGTCCATGTTGATAACTCCACACCACTTCCATGTATGCCGCAACACCAGCTACTATGATTTCCGCCAATGAGCAATCAGTTAACACAACTTTGCAACTACCAACTACCACTGATCATCCAATGGTCACACGGGGAAAAGATGGTATTTTAAAAAAGAAAGTTCTTGTAGCTTCAAAACATGTTAAAGTCTGATGATTTGTTTGAGCCTTCGTGTTATTCTCAGGCTAAAAATGATCCTAAATGGCGGTCCTCCTAAGGATTTGGAATACTATGCGCTTATGAAGAATAGGACATGGTCCTTTGTTCCACCACCTCTTAATAAAAATAGTACCGGTTGTAAATGGGTTTATCGTATTAAAAGACGAGTTGATGGGTACCAGTGAGCGTCGTAGAGCTTGTTTGGTTGTAAAGGGTTTTAATTAACAAGAAGGTATTGATTATGGTGAGATTTTTAGTCTGGTTACTAATCCCTACAATATTCATATTATATTGACACTAGCCTTGTCGTACCAATTGCCATATGCTAACTTGATATTCAAAATGCTCTTCTCAATAGCATTCTTACTGAGGAGTTTACATGAAACAACCCCCTGGTTTGACATATCTTCGGTTTCCAGATTATTTTGTAAATTGCATCGATCAATTTATATCCTTAAAAAGGCTCCTCGTGCATGGTATACTCGTCTCAGTTCTTTTATTCAGAAACTTGGTTTTTTCATCTCTGTTTCTGACACTTCTTGGTTCATTCGACGATCAGCTGAGGGCATTATTCTCTTGGTGTATGTTGATGACATAATTTTGACGGGATCTTCTATGGCATGTCTACAATCACTTATGACCACTCTTCACAATGAGTTTGCTCTCAAGTATCTTAGTTCTTTTTTATATTTTCTTGGCATAGAAGTCACAGAAGTTTCTGGTGGGTTGTTTCTTTCACAACATCGCTACATTGAACACCTTCTTGTACCACTCCTTTTAGCACCTCCACTAAGCTACATCCGGTTGACAGTCCATTGTTGTCTGATGTTACTATGTACATGAATTTAGTTGGCGGTCCCCAGTATTTCTGTATGACAAGTTATTTTGCAGTTAATAAGGTATGTCAATTCATGCATAAAGCTACAGAATCTCATTTGGTTATTGTTAGGTGTATCCTTTGATATTTGAATCATACTTCTATCTTCGGTATTCTTCTTCATCTCGAACTAAATCTGCAGCTCAGTTTTTCAACATATATATTACGCTGATTGGGCAGGTGATCATCTTGATCGTCGTTCTGCGAGTGGTTATTGTTTTTATCTTGGTTATAATCTCATTTCTTGGAGCTATCGTAAGCCACGAACACTCTCACGGTCAAGTACTAAATTTGGGTATCGTGGTTTAGCTATTGCGACCGAAAATTAATGTGGATTGAATCTCTTCTTCGAGAACTTCAAGCTTTTGTTCATTTTCCTCCCGCTCTTTGGAGTGACAACTTGGGAGTGATAGAAATGTTTTTGTGTCTTAATTGTTCTCATATTTATATTGTTTTTTCTCAATTTTTGTATTAATATTATTATTTTTATTGTATTTATATGTATTTTTGAAGAATAAACTCTTGTGGAAAAATGGGCTTAAAAAGTTATAAGGGCACCAAGAAATTGATAAGGGCACCCCAGTGCTAAAAGCACCCTTACTCTAGATAGGGGCACTCCACGTTCAACACAGAATTTTGCCGGGTAAAAACTAGTTTTGAATTCAGTTTAAACGGGTAATATTCTGTATTGATTTTGGAGGAGATTTTGAGAGATTTTCTCGTGCAGTTGGATTGGGATTATCCTGTCTTGTCCAAACAAGGCTTATAATTAAATAAGTTATGTGAACAAGAGAAGATTTCATCGCATATCGCTAAAACAGAAGAAGAACAATATTCTCGGGTTCTTTTTAATTTTCTGGTATTATTTATGGGAACTAGAGTGTGGAAGATTAGGGAGGATATCTTCTCTATTTATTGTGTTCTATTGGAGAGATTGTTGACAGCTCGATTACGCGTAGCAAATAACGAAAGGAGAATAAAATCTCTGTAACTTTGTAGAGAAGAAGGAAATAAGATATTTGGAATTAACTCGCGTGATTTGGGGTGTTGTTGTGTATATAAAGGGTTCGGAGGACTCATAGAAGGGGGGTCGAGCTCAGAAGACAAAGAGGAGGACGAAAAATCACTTCAGGGAATTCTTCTATGCTGCTGCTGAAGAACACGAAGAACAGAAGCTACGACAACGGTTTCTTCAACCTCTCTGCCACAGTTTCTTCAACTGTTTGCAATGTTTATCTTCAGCTCTGTAACATTTATCTTCAGCCTTGCTTTGTAACAGTGAGTCTGTAATGCCTATAAACATTGCAAACTCGTTGTTTTTTTTCTTCCTTTTTCATCATTTGTAAATACTTTGAGCCATGAATCATAATTTTGGGAAAGTGATTAATATGATGAGCTAAACCCCTTTGCTGAGGCGACGAAGGAAGCCATTGTTTTAAGAAAATTTGTATATTTCTATTTTAATTGATTTTTGCAATTTCTTTTATGATTATTTGCTTTGATTAAAAATTGATTTAAGGATTTTTATTAAGCAGTTGTGTTCTATACTTTCGATTCACAATTGTTACTTTGAAAATCTACTTTTGCAACATATTAGAATCACTTTAAACATAAATAATTGCATGAATATTGATTAGATTGAATCACTTTAATTGGTTAATGGTGGAATCCTGAGTCTCGGTGTTTTTTTTATAATCTTGATACCAACTTTGTTTTGAGTTTTCTAGTTTAATTATTAGAAATTGATTCTAAAAGTCAAATCTTCACAAGCTCTGAAACAAACCCATTCTTATCATCATTTACAATCTACATCAATTTTTGGCGTCGCCGACCTGGACTTGCCTTTAGGTTTAGAGTTTTAAATTTATTTTTAGGTTTTATTTTTATTTTTAATATTATTTTACTTTTTTATATTTTACGTTTCTTTGGGTATTTATCTGTTTGCTACAGGTTTTTGATTTGGATTGAAATGAAATTGAGCCAAAGATTTTGGTGATTAAAGAGTTGGAGTAAAAGGTAAAGCTAAAAGAACGGAAAAAAAGACAAAGAATTTGATTTTTAATTAGATTCTATTTATTTATTTTTAGATTTTATTTGTTTCTCTTTTTAGAAAATTTTATTAAGAAATCTTTTATTATTTATGTAATTTTTCTTTTATTTTTGGACACTTTTGGACTTTATTTTGTGACTTTGGACATTATTATTATTTTTAAGCCCTACGGAAGGGTAATTTAAATATAAACTGCAATAGGGAAGGACAACAATTACGATATTATCTCGGCCCCTCGGGTTCGTACACTGACACAGAAGTCGGTGGTCTGAGTCGACTACAACCGATTCATCCCCCGTCTGGTACGGGAGGTAAGAATAGATCAACCCACGAATCCCCTGCAAGTGGGTTTACTGTATTCCTTCGTATGCATATATGTTGAGGAACTGAATACGGATTTATTTTCTAGTAATGGACAAGGATTGGCCATATAAGATAAGGACTCGGATTTCATCACCGTTTCCTTCTTGCTCGCCTTACGAACACGTTACCTACGCGAACCTAATCCTTAAAATTTGACTAGAAAGAAGACCGATAGGGTATCGAGCTTATTGGAAAGTCATTCAAAAGGACTATATTGGTTACTCTGTTAGCCTAACTTAAAGTTCAGGAAAATTATTTTAAGTAGATTCGAGACGCCTTGTAACCCAAGAAAACATTGCCAAAGAGGCAGGGTTATCAAAGCTCCTTGTTTCTATTCGACTTAATCTAATTCGGATTGTTCTAAGAATTTGCTAAAACTGTAACTAGTTTCCTTTTGGAAGAATATAAGATGTTCTAGAAACAATCTAAGTGGAGTCATCATGTTTTTTGTTTGCTAGATTCAGTAGGTTTGATTTGATTGAGTCGGCCTTGTTTGTGTTGGTTTAGAATTCCCTTCCAATTAGGAGTTATTTTATTGCATGCCCAAGCCGCCTAAAGCCTTGAGTGAGCGTGCCTGGGGAAGAGATTCTATTGGTCGTTTGATCAGTGACGAGAATAGAAACTCTGTCTTTGAAATTGAGAATTTAGGAAAACCTTCTTTTGAGAGCCCTATTTTTGGAAACTTTAGTTTTTAGAATTTGCCTCTTAGTTCCAGTTGTGCCAGAAATGAAAACTTTAAAAGATTTGTTGAATCCCACTAGGACTTCTCGTTCATCATGCATCAAGTTAGATGCAACTCAAGCAAACTATGAGTTAAAACCTGGGACCATACAGATGCTCCCAAACTTCTTAGGTAAAGAAAATGAAAACCCCTACTTTCACATTAGGGAATTTGAAGAAATATATAGTACCCTAAGAATTCTCAACCCGTCTGATGAAGCTTTGAAACTTAGGTTGTTTCTTTTTTTCCTGAGAGACAAGGCCAAATCTTGGTTATATAGTTTGCCATCTGAATCCATCGAAACATATGAACAACTTACCGCTGCTTTTTTATCTAAATTTTTTCCTAGGCACAAAACATCATCTATTAGGCACGAGATTTCCACATTCGTGCAACAAGAGGGAGAATCTTTGTATAGGTATTTGGAAAGGTTTAATGATTTATTGATACAATGTCTCAATCACGGTTTAGAAAAGGTTAGACTAGTCTAGATCCTTTATGAAGGGCTAGATTATCCACCGACGACCATGGTTGAGTCATTGTGTACAGGGAGTTTTGATAGTAAAACTGTTGATGAGGCAATCATTTTTGAATGAAATTACCGAAAATAACCAACAATGGGAATGTGGTAAGGAACCACAGAGAATTTTTTTACTGAGTAGAGGTAATGTCAATAAGGTAGATGGAATTCTTGAATCAGATGCCGAAATTGCAGCTATAGAAAAAAGGTTAGAAGCCTTAAAATTGAGTCAATCTAGTTGTGGAATAGATCCCAAGTCATTTTGGGAAGGACAGACTGTTGAAGAGCAAGACCATGCTCTTTACAATAACACTGGATATGATAACTGTCAGAAGTTTGACCCATATTCAGAAACCTATAACCCATGTTGGAGAAACCATCCAAGCCTTTCTTGGTGTATGGGCCAAAATCAAGGTCAATCTAGTAACCCTCGGGTTCCCCCAGGTTTGGTTATACTAAGAATCCTTCTGGACCAGCACAATTTTAGAATCTGATAGATAAGACAATCATGAGTTTAGCAGAGTCTCTCGCTTCATTAACTCAGAACACTAAATATTTTCAGCAGTAAGTCAACCAAAGTTTACAAGAAAATCAAAAGATTATTCAGGCTAACAGTCAGGCTATTTCCAATTTAGAAACGCAGGTTGGTCAAATCGCTGAGTCTTTGAGAGAAAGAGAAAAAAGCAAGTTCCCTAGTCAACCACAACCTAATCCTAGAGGAGTTCATGAAGTATCTTCTGGTGAGAAATCATCAAATCATGTGAATGCAATTAGAACCCTTAGGGATGGTAAAGTGGTAGACAACAAGGTAACCTTGCCCGATAGTGAACATGTTGTAGTTCACCCTTCTGAGCCTGTAGCTGAAGAGACTGATAAAGTCTCTAAAGAGTCCAATGTGGTTCCCACTGAGCCCGATTTTGGTCCCAGATCCCCATTCCCACAACTTCTACTACCAACTAGGAAGGAATCCAACTTTAATGATATATTGGAGATTTTTAAGCAAGTCAACATCAATCTTCCTTTATTATATGCAATTAGGCACATTCATACTTATGCCAAGTTCCTTAAGGATCTTTGTACGCGGAAGCAAAAGCTTAGTGTACAGAAAAAAGCCTTTATAGCTAGTTATGTGAGTTCAATTATCCAGAACAACACAACTCCTAAGTATAAAGACCCAGGTTCCCCTACCATTTCTTATACAATAGGTAACTACCGTGTAGAGAAAACGTTACTTGACTTAGGAGCTAGTGTGAATTTACTTCCGTACCATGTGTACCTCCAGCTAGGACTTGGTGACTTAAAACCTACCCAGATAACACTTCAGTTAGCTGATAGGTCTGTGAAAACTCCTCGTGGTATTATCGAGGATGTTCTTATTGAGGTCGAAAGGTTTATTTATCCTGTAGATTTTTTTACCTTAGATACCTAACCTATTCCTGACCCCAGAAAACCAGATACATATGACATTAGGTTGCCCATTTTTAGCTACATCTAATGTGATCATTAATTGTCAAAATAGTATTATGAATTTATCTTTTGGTAATATGACTATTGAGCTGAATATTTTCAATATTAGTAAGCAACCCCCTGAGCTAGATGACACGTGCATTGAAAAGCTGAACATGATATGAACATTAGTTCAGGAGTCATTACCAAACATCTTATCTGAAGATCCATTAGAGAGTTGTTTATCCCATTTTGGCTTAAATTTTAACGATGATAGCACCATTGATCAAGTGAATGCTCTGTCAGACTCTACCCCTGTGTTAGATACTAATAGATGGAAAGCTAAGTTCGAACCACTACCATTTTTTAATTCTACCTTAATTCCTTATTTAGAAGAGCCTCCTAAGTTGGATCTCAAACCATTGCCAGATACTCTGAAATATGTAATTTTAGGCCCATCTGAGACTTTGCCTGTAATTGTAGCATCTAACTTGTATAATGATCAGGAAAGTAGGCTAGTGACCGTTCTTCAAGATAACAAGGAAGATTTAGGGTGGACCTTAGCAGACATTAAGGGTATAAGTCCTACTGTTTTTATGCATCAGATTCATTTAGAGGACGACACCAAACCTTCTAGGGAGATGCAACGTCGACTGAACCCTAACATGAAAGAAGTAGTTCGAACTGAGGTGCTTAAGTTGTTAGATGTAGGTATTATCTACCCTATTTCGGACAGTGAGTAGGTCAGCCCCGTTCAGGTTGTTCCGAAGAAATCAGGTATCACTGTAGTCCAGAAAAATAACAATGAGTTAATCCCAACCCGAGTGACCACGGGGTGGTGTGTTTGTATTGACTATAGAAAATTGAACAAGGTCACAAGGATGGACCACTTTCCATTCCTTTCATCGACCAAATGCTAGAACGATTATCTGTACATAGTCATTATTGCTTGGTAGATGGCTACTCTGGTTATAATCAGACTGGTATTGCCCCAGATGACCAAGAGAAAACTAATTTTACCTGTCCCTTTGGTACCTTTGCGTATAGAGACATGTCGTTCGGGTTGTGTAATGCACCCGCTACTTTTCAGCGTTGCATGATGAGCATATTTTCTGACATGGTAGAACGGTTTTAGAGGTCTTTTTGGATGATTTTTCAGTGTTTGGTTCATCTTTTGATGAGTGCTTGCATCATTTGACATTAGTGTTGACTAGATAGATGTAAGGAAAATAATTTAGTGCTTAATTGGGAGAAATGTCATTTCAGTTCGATCATGATTATTTTAGGGCATATCGTATCTTCTAAGGGTACAGAGGTAGACAAAGCCAAAATTGACCTTATTAAAAATTTACAGGTTCCCAAAATCGTAAGAGATACTTGGTCATTCTTAGGGCATGCAGATTTTTATCGTCGATTCATTAAGGATTTTAGCTTGATTTTGAGACCTCTTTGCAATTTGCTTGCAAAAGATGTTAAGTTTGTCTTTAATGATACTTTTTTAGAGGCGTTTGAGAAGCTTAAGACTTTACTCACTACCGCCCCCATAGTCCAGGCACCAAACTGGAACCTACTCTTTGAAATCATGTGTGATGCTTCAGACTATGCTATTGGTGTTGTGCTAGGTCAACGAGAAAATAAATTACTTTATGTAATTTACTATGCTAGCAAAAATCTGAATGATGCCCAAATGAACTACACCACCACAGAGAAGGAATTGTTAGCCATTGTTTTTTCCTTAGACAAGTTTAGATCCTATCTCTTAGGTTCTAAGGTCATAGTCTTTACTGATCATTCTGCTTTGAAGTATCTTCTGTCCAAGAAGGATATTAAACCTAGATTGATTAGATGGATCCTTTTGTTATAAGAATTTTGTTTAGAATATAGAGACAAAAAGGGTGAAGAAAGTGTAGTAGTAGACCAGTTGTCTAGGCTTGTTTTTGATTCCCCTGATGATTCCCCTCCTGTGAGGGATCGTTTTCCTGATGAATAATTTTTCCTTGTTTCCCGATTACCTTGGTATGCTAATATAGTGAACTATCTTGTTACTAGTCGAATGCCCCAAAATTGGGGTAAACAAGATCGTTCTAGGGTTTTATCCCAGGTCAAGCATTTCTTTTGGGATGATCCTTATTTGTTTTAGTATTGTCCAGACCAGATTATTATGAGATGTATACCTGAGAGTGACCAGTACAATATTATTCCTTTTGTCATGATAATTCTTTTGGGGGTCATTTTAGTACTAAGAAACTGCTGCTAAGATATTGCAGTGTGAATTTTACTGGCCTTCGTTGTTTAAAGACACCCACCGTTACTATGTTACTTGTGAACGTTGCCAGAAGTTAGGAACCATTTCCCGTAGAAATATGATGCCTTTGAACTCTATTCTAGTTATTGAGGTCTTTGATGATGGGGCATTGATTTTATGGGTCCTTTTCCTAATTATTTTGGTTATTTTTACAACCTTGTCGCTGTAGACTATGTGTCTAAGTGGGTTGAGGCGGTTTCATGTAGAAAAATGACCACCAGGTTGTGGTCCAATTTTTGAATGATAACATATTTGCACGTTCTGGTACACCGCGAGCTATAATTAGTGATGGATGGTCACACTTTTGTAATCGACCATTTAGGATTTGATGAAGAAATATGGTATTACCCACAAGGTAGCTACCACATATCACCCACAGACTAGTGGTCAAGTAGAGGTTTCCAACAGGGAGATAAAACGTATTTTAGAGAAAACAGTTAATCATAATCGGAAAGACTGGTCATTGAGGCTTATTGATGCCTTATGGGCTTACCGTACTGCGCTTAAGACCCCCATTGGAATGCCACCTTATTGTCTAGTTTTTGGCAAGGCATGTCACCTGCCAGTCGAGATAGAGCACAAAAAATATTGGGTTGTAAAGCAACTTAATTTTTCTCTTGACAAGGCAGGAGCTCACATGAAACTTCAACTTAATGAGTTGGACGATATTCGTAGAGATGCTTACGATAGTGATAAGGAGTATAAATAAAAAATAAAATTGTGCATAATAAAAATATTTTAAGAAAGTCATTTTCTCCAGGCCAAAAAGTTCTTATATATGATACCCGTTTACATCTTTTCCCCGGGAAGTTACGCTCTCGGTGGACGGGTCCTTTTATAGTTCGCACTGTTTTTTCTCATGGTGCTATTGAGATTGAGACACTGGATGGTAGTAGTTCTTCAAAGGTTAACAGTCAGAGATTGAAACCCTTTTTAGAGCCTTTTCCTGGAGGTGATGTTGAGGAGGTCCCTTTGGAGGATCCTGCTTACCTTGATTTTCCATCAAGGATGTTGTTGTATATTAGTAAGTTTTTGTAGTTTTTTTTTTATTTTTTCTATCTTATTCTCCAAATAAGGATTGTTACGCTTCACCCAGGTACTATCTTTCTGACTTACATCTTCTTTCCTCTAGTTACCTATATTTTTGGTATTGCACTTTAATTTGAAACATTGAGGACAATGTTAGGTTTAAGTTTGGGGGTATGGGAGAAACTTTTAGTTGAAATAATAAAACTCCAAACTTTAGAAACTTGTGAACAATTTAGGATGACACTAACCATTCTAGGTAGATGGAAACATAACTCTTATCTATAGGAATTGGTGTGCCTAGCTAAATGGTCTATTCATAGAAGGATGCACTCAGGTGTTAGAAATAACATGATAATCATTGAACAAGCATATCTCGAAGTCTATCTCGATCATATCACCTTCTTTTTTTATTTTTATAATTTTTTATGTTTCTCTAAGTGATTTGGTGGGGCACCAGTATTGAACTGTTATCACCGCCGCGATGAAGTAGAGTATTTGAGATCAATCCCCATTATTGTATTATTCAAAAAAATATGAATATTGACACTTTGATAGCAATATGTATGTGTTCTCCATGTCTCCGTCGCCTAAGCAAACGTGGAACGCAGGATCCATGAGAACTATCATGTAAGATGCTTATAAGAAGCATGCGCTTGGATTCAAATTGATCCAATCATGGTGTCAGTACATTTAATAAAGATAATTGTTTTATTTTCAATAAATCGACTGCTGGGGCCCTTGTATATACCAGCTGAGTCGATATTAGTATAGGGATTAAGACCAGTGGGAGCGTATGTCAATCCATTAGGATTCATCCTAGCAGTGACCTTCAGACAGATATGGGAAACATGTTCACCTTAGTCAACATGTGTACCATTCATTACTTCTATATGCATCTTCTAATCTATCCATGTGTTTGAATTTGATTGATTATGAGCAATGTTAATGTTGATAATTTCCATTCAGTTCTGGAACGTTTGATGATTATTTGAGTAGAGTTTTGCATTCTTATATGAATTCTGGTACGCTGAGTTCAAACTCGTGTATACCAAGTGGACTCATATAGGGTAATGATTCTTATAGGAGGAGAATTTAGTATACCAACTAAATAGCATCTTTAGTGTCAACCCTCAATCGTTCATAAGTAGCTAGAGTTTGGAGTGAAGGTTTTGTGGGTATACCTCTTTGTAAACCCTCTTGAGACAAAACTCGTCTACTGGGAACACCTAGGGGTTTAAAGGCTTATTGCATACGGTAAGTGCAATCGCGATGCCTGCGAAAGTGAGTTAGGATTTTCATTTTCTAGATTAGATTTACTCGAGGACTAGCAAATAAACTCTTGTGGAAAAATGGTCTTAAAAAGTTATAAAGGCACCAAGAAATTGATAAAGGCACCCTAGTGCTAAAAGCACCCTTACTCTGGATAGAGGCAATCCACCTTCAACACAGAATTTTTACGGGAAACACTAGTTTTGAATTTTGCTTAAAAGCGTGATATTCTGTATTGATTTTTGAAGAGATTTTGAGAGATTTTCTCATACAGTTGGATTGGGATTATCCAGTCGTTTCCAAACAAGGCTGGTAACTAAATTAGTTATGTGAACAAGAGAAGATTTTGTCGCATCTCGCCAAAACAGGAGAAGAACAATATCTCGGGTTCTTTTTAATTTTTGGTATTATTTACGGGAACTGTAGTGTGGAAGATTAGGGAGGATATCATCTCTATTTATTGTGTTCAATTGGAGAGATTGTTGACAGCTCGATTACGCGTATCAAATAACGAAAGGAGAATAAAATATCTGAAACTTTGTAGAGAAGAAGGAAAGAAGATATTTGGAATTAACTCGCGTGATATAGGGTGTTGTTGTGTACATAAAGGGTTCGGGGGACTCATAGAAGGGGGGTCGAGCTCATAAGACAAAGAGGTGGACGAAAAATCACTTCAGGGAATTCTTCTCTGTTGTTGCTGAAGAACACGAAGAACAGAGGCTACGACAACGTTTTTTTCAAACTCTCTGCCACCGTTTCTTCAACAGTTTGCAACGTTTATCTTCAGCTCTACAACATTTATCTTCAACCTTGCTTTGTAACAGTGAGTCTGTAACGCATATAAACGTTGCAAGCTCGTTGTTTTCAATATTTTTCTCCCTTTTTATCTTTTGTAAACACTTTGAGCCATGAATCATTATTTTGAGCAAGTGATTAATATGAGGAGCTAAAACCCTTTACTGAGGCGACGGAGGAAGCCATTGTTTTGAGAAAAGTGGTATATTTATATATTAATTGATTTTCGTAATTTTTTTTAATGATTACTTGCTTTGATTAAAAATTAATTTAAGGATTTTTATTAAGCAGTTGTGATTTCTTTTGATGGAGCATGCTTAGCCTATGGTTGTCGATGTTCTATACTTTCGATTTACAATTGTTACTTAAAAAATCTACTTTTCTAACATATTAGAATAACTTTAAACGTAAATAATTGCATGGATATTAATTAGATTGAATCACTTTAACTGGTTAATGGTGGAATCCTGAGTCTCAGTGCTTTTTTTTATAATCTTAATACCAACTTTGTTTTGAGTTTTCTAGTTTAATTATTAGAATTTGAGTCTAAAAGTCAAATCTTCACAAGTTCTGAAACAAACCCATTCTTACCACCATTTACAATCTACATCAAGGAACAACCTTTCTCACCATGAATCATGTGTTTCATGGTCGTACAAAACACATAGAAATTGACTATCAGTTTTTTCATGAGAGGGTTCAAAGTGGGCAACTTGATATTCATTTTGTTTAATCTAAGGATCAAATTGTAGACATTTTTACAAAATCCACTCCAAAATATCATTTTTGCACGCTTTTCTCTAAGCTCAATGTCATTGATGATGTGATTATAGACAAGTGGTAAAAAAGATTCGTTACTCAGACTTGTTAAGGATTTTATACCTAATTCTAATTTTGAAATAGCAAATAAACAAAAGATGATAATAATATTACGAGAAACTGGGACTCAGGATTCCACCAGTTTTCATATTCATGTGATGCATACATTGATTTTAGACAATTATAGCTCATATAATAAAAGTATTTACTCTGATTCTTTGCCAAAAATAGATTTTTAAAATATTAAATATAAATTATAAGCATGACGCATCAAAAGTACTTAAGACTAAGCATACACCATTAAAAAATCACAATTAATTAAAAAATCATAAATTAATTTAAATTAATACAAAAAGTCATAAAAAAATTAATTATAAATACCATAATCATGAAATATGGCTTCCTCCATTGTCCCAGTGTTGGGGTTTAGCTCATCATGCTCAAAGCACTCTCAAAATATAGAAACATGGCTCAAAATTGCTAGAGAAAAAGAAAAGAATAAAAAATAATTGACACAGGGAATTTGAGACGTTTATAAACTTTACAGAAAGTTTTTTCCCTGTCGCTAAAGAATAAAGGTAACACTGTCGAGTAAACGACTGATTCTAGGTGTTGTAAAGAGCAAAGGCTTTAGCAATAGATTTTGCGACTGTTCTCTGCAGCTTTATGTTCTTGATCTTCTTCTTCTGCTCGGTGATGAACCCTAATTTTTCTGGTTTTTGATTTCTTGTTGTTCTGGCCTCTACCGGCCTCCCCCAACTTCTTCATTTGACTCTGTATTTATAGTACAACAACCATACAACTCCAAATACCGAAAATAGTTTGGATTTAATAGAAATCAATCTCGGCATAATAAATATCATCTCAAGATATTTTAGTTTCCTTTCAGTCCTCGACAGGCCAATCTCAGTATTTAAATCCCATATAAATTCTTCTGATGCTCTTTCCATGAGGGTGAAACTCTTGATATTATTCACAAACTCTAGATTAACTTTCCTTCTTTAACGACAACACTTGATTTCTCGAGATTATCGTTCCCTTTCATGCGATGTTGTCGATTAATTTTTGATGTTGTTTACTAATCGAATCTAAGATAATATCTCAAAGAATTATTTCCTTTGCTTTTAAATCAACTCTGATTACCGAGAATCTCTTTTCTCTTCTTATTTTGACGTAAAACAACTATCTTGTTGGTTTCACGTAATTCTGTTTAATTCAGAGTTACCAAATCTATGTAAACTCTTATCTATTAAGGAAAGAGAATATCTTTGTCCAAAATCTTTTAATTCATGTAACAGACTCTTTCACAGGTAAGAGTTGAAAATTCCTGCCACAAATTGATTTTAATTCAAAAGGAAGGTGGGTGCCTTTAACACTTTTTCTTGGGTGCCTTTATCATTTCCGGGTGCCTTTATCACTTTTCTAGCCCATTTTTCCTCAATTGTTTATTCTTCAAAAATACCTAAAAACACAATAAAAATAATAATATTAATATAGAAATTGAACAATAACAATATAAATATGTGACAAATAAGATACAAAAATGTGTCTATCAATTGACAATTCGCTTAGATCGAAGGGAAGTGGTGGACATATGACAGATGTAGCTTAATAAGTCACACATATTTATCTTTCCTTTGTTATAGTATTTGTTGTTTTATCTTTGTAAAATCTGTACATATCTTATTTTCCTTGTATTCTAAGAAATAACTTTTGTAATATTTTGATATTTTAAATATACAAGTTTTTCTTTGTATTTCTCAACAATTGAGAACATTCCAATGTCTAGTTTTAACTAGTATAAAGTTACTGAGTGGTATTACAAAAATTCATATTTTTTGTCAGTGCATCATGGAGGATATTGAAACCCAAAAAAGTTATGCATTCTCTGGACACCCTTTTTGCATCTTGAAGGATGTAGTTGCATTTCCGTTAAACTCTCTTTTGATTTCCTTGCATATATCTCAAGATTTTCTGACAATCTCCTTGGATATAGAAGTTTTACACATTATCTTTTTTTCCTAATAACTAGTTTGGTTAATGCTTTCAAGTCTGAATTTTCTATGAAAGGGTTAAGTAACTTGAGTTATATCTTGGGCATAGACGCAGTGAGGGATTCAAACTCTTTATTGTTATCTCAGAAGAAATATACTTTGAAGTTGTTGGAAAAGGCTCACATGTTAGATTGTAAACCTTGTGTCACACCTACTGCCAAGACTTCTAGGGATTCCATTAATAATGATCGGCTATTAGATGATCCTATTAAGCACATAACCATTGTTGACGGCCTTCAATATCTAACCCACACTAGACCTGACATCAACTTTGGGGTCAATTATGCAAGTCAATTTATGCATGCTCCTATAAAATATCATATTCTTCTGGTTAAAAGAATCTTAAGGTATTTGAAAGGTACAATTGGTTTGGGTTTAACTATTAGAGATGGTAATATGTCTATCCTTAAATCTTATACTGATTCATATTGGGTTAGATGCCATGAAACCAAAAGATCTACATCTGGTTATGATTTGTGTGCTATTTTGTTCTTATTTGGTATTATGATCTTAAAAAAGCAACCTAATGTCTCTAAGTCATATGTTGAAGATGAATACAAATGTTTGACTGTAGTTGTTTCCGAAATTTAATGGATTTAATAAGTTTTAAAGAAATTGAATGTTTTTGTTAAGCTTCCTTCAATGATATTGTGTCATAACAACAATGTTATTGTTCTAACTTTTGATCATGTTTTTCATGCATATAGAGGTGTATTCATCATGTTAGGGAGTTGGTGGAGTGTGGTTTTATACATATTGCTCATGTATGCAGTGAAGAGCAGTTAGTTGATCTATTCACCAAGGGGTTGTGCTTCCCAATATTCTACGGGCTTCTTCATCAGCTGTTGGGGTCTTTTTCTTACATTAATACTTAATATGTGTTTTTTTTCTCTAAATAGAGAAAATGTTTTTGATTTGTAAGTTTTTGTGCTTGTTTCACTTGTTATGTGTTTGTTTGCAGGGGTGTTTGCCATTCATTTTTCAAACTTCTCATTTTTTTCCCTTATCAATTTGCAGGGGTATATTAGGATTTGTGGTCATTCATAGTCAGTCTTCTTTGACTTAGTCACAACTTAGATAACTGTCAGTTTACCCCTCTATCTGTTTGTATAAATAGTGTTCCTAAGTATCTATTCCGTTACATGAAAATCATTTCTACATTTTACCATTTCTTATCTTAATCTTCTTTGAATATATTAGTGTGGCTAGTATGTATATTAGTGGTATCTTCATAGTGATTGCATTATAGAAACAAAACATGTTATTGCTTTCTAGTATCATTTGTTTTAATGTTAATGCTCAAAATTTATGAATCTTACATAGGTTTCTTTTATTCCTAAATTTTGCACAAGTAGTACTTAGTATTTTCTCTAACTAATTGTTGTTTAAATCGTGTATAAAAGACTAGTTAAACAAATATCAACTTATCAATAACTATAATTTAAGTTTTCAAACAATTCTTGATGTGTTCTTTATTAATTTGCATCAACTAAAAATAGTTTTTACCTTTTAATTAATCTCCAAGGGTGATAGTTGAGCTGCTAGTAAATTTTAAATCAAAGAGTTAAAATTAGAACTAAAGAGTCAAATCATTCTTAATTGGTTATTTTATGAATCCTCGATGTTGTTTCCATTTAAATTTGTACTTTAGTCTGTATACATTTGTAGATGGTGAGTTTTGACAAGGGCTAAAATCATAAAATCACCCTCTGCTAAACAACAAAAACATATATGTGCATATTTATGCGCATATTCTTAATAAAGAATACTATACTTCTATTTATATTCCGCAAGCGAATTGAGAACACATAAAATTTCCAAATATTCTAAATTGGCCTTGTAACCTTATCAGTACTCATAATATCCATGCTATATCGAACTAGTCTCAGGTCGCATAAATTCCACAGCTGAAATCCTTGAACTTGCGTCGAATGAGCATTAATGATTCTAGCAACATCTATTAAACTCGGGAAAACCCTGAAATACATTATAGCTTAACACTTCATTCGCAACGAATGCACCTCAAATTTCTCTTCTGAGCCTAAATATGCTGCTTTGGCACTTTGCTTAAATATAAGCCACAAATAATGCGCCACTCTCTCTGATGCGCCACAGTCGAGAAACAATGTCATAAAAGATGCATTGAACCTCTCATTTAGGCTAACCCTAGCCTTTTCTCATATTAACGCCAAGATAGCACTAGCCATTCGGCTTAGCACTGCATTGACACTAGTTAGCCACATTAGCGCTAAAAACGCTAACTTTCTTGGCGCTAAACCCTACCACCTGCGAGGTGCTAACTAACCAAAGATGGTATTATCTAGTACATTTTATCCTAATAAGGCCTTAGCTCACGTATTTTCAGGTTGGCACCTAAACCTTAGCACCAAAATGCTAACCCTAATTTTAGCAACAAAAGCGCTAGCATTTGGCCGTGAGGCCCTTAGAGCTAACACCCTTGTGATTAATGCCCCTGCTTACGCTAACGCTCTTGTTTGTATCTAACGCCCTTGCTTTCTTGTGGATAACGCCATTGGTTGCTTGGCTAGCACTCTTGCTGTGCTAACGCCCTTATTGCTTGGATATCGCCCTTCCTTGCGCTAACGCCCTTGTTGATGCGGTAATTCCCTTGCTTGCTTGCGCTAGCGCCCTTGTTGTGGCTAACGCCCTTGCTTATGGCCAACGCCATTGCTCTTGGCTGATGCCCTTGACACTGATACGCCCTTGGTGCTGACGCCCTTTCCTAGCTCTGATGCATTCCTGGAAAAACCCAACACGCCTTTAAGGCTAGCGCGTCCTTAGCTATATTTAGCGACTTAGCTACAAGCATATTTTTGTTAAAACAACAGTGCTAACTACAAAATTGAAGTGTTACCTTCAAAACTACTTGGTGCTAACTTCCTAGCCATAGTACAATTAATATTTACTAAAAGTTGTGCATATTGGTCTTACTCCTGAGACATTAGCACACTAGCCTTTTACGTTAAGAGAGTTAACACCTTCTTATTTGCGCTAAGTAGCTATTGTTAGCTTTGTTAGTTGTGTTCCTCATAAATACACCTTTATTATCAACATAGTTCCTAAATTGAGTCTTACATGAATTTCAGTAGGTTTCCTTGCTCAAGGAGCCCTCTATGATATTTGGCCTCAAATGCCTCTCAGACTTACAATAAGTCACTTTTAAATTAATGCTTAGCCATTAATATGCCACATTAGTTTCAATGAAGTACATGGTCACTAAACTTCCCAGACTCTACCCTAATCAATCTGATTATCAATCCAGTGAGTCACACAACTTGTCTCACTGACTTAGCAGGTCATTTGACTTGACTTGACTTAATCAAAACCATAGTGGCTTATAAATCCACTATTTCCACGAGATATCAAATAAAACATAGGGGGATTCTCATTGGGTATTGGTATGGCGGTCTAAGCATCGTGGGTGGTTACACAACCTCCACGAACAAGAAAGTAACAAGAAGTGGGCAGTTATAGAGCAGTTGAGAGGATGAGAAGTAGTGGTCAAACAGGTCTTCCCTACTCTCCGGGCACCACCCCACTACAATCTCCACAATCATTACTTCTCCACCTCTCCTTAACTTCCATGAGTTACGAGAATAATAGTGTGTCCTCTTTAAACTATAAATAGATGATTCTCATCTATTCTAAACAAGACAAAAGAAACACACAACAAAAATAATCAGCATGAAGAAACCAAAACCTACAGAATTAGTGATTCCTCTATGTAAAATCCATTCTTCTTCACGCACTAATGATATTTCTTAATCTTCTTTGCTTCCCTCCCCTAAGACCTACCCAAATCTTTTCCATTTTTGTAATCAAAGCAGGACGTGAACAACCATTTCTTGGTTTAGGATCGTCCTGTTCGAGTCTGAACTCTCGAACCTACTTGAAAGTACCACTTTGCAGTATATTTGTTTTCACCCTAAAATAATTGGCGACCACAACGGGTGATCAACCTCACGATTATAAAATCTAATTTTCAACAATTTCAAAAATGATAAATCTTAGGTCTGGAGCAGTTACAAATCCTGTTGTTGGTTCAGGGAGTATTAGTGGTGGTGATTTTAAAAACACCCCTATCGTTACTGAACCTCCTCGTACCGATTCTACTACTACAGCTCCTCTCGGCGACAAAACCGCTGAAGACGCTGAGAGTACATAAACTCCAATCAACATAGCCGATCTGATGAAAAGACAAGAAGTCCTTGCCAGAACCAACTTTACATCGGCTGCTGATGCTGAAACAACTAGGGGTCGAAAAGACAAGGGAGTCCACATCATTCCTGATCGACCACCACAGAGGTACCAACAATCCAATTTTGTCACCTACGAAGATCTGGAGAGACTGTTGTAAAATCATGGCAAGGAGGACTTGCCCTCGTCCCATCAACACCAACCTCAATACCGCATGAAATCCAAAGGATCCCTCTACCGGCAGGTACTTTTTCCAACTTTCTCATTGTATGACGGAACTGAGAATACTCGTGAGCACGTTTCTCGAGTTCTCGAATCCCTCGGGGGACACGAATCCAATCATGTAATACGTCTCAAATAGTTTTCAAAATACATCACTGGAAGAGACTACACGTGGTATAACAACATAGCTCCCAATAGCATCTCTGATTGGGAAGACATGGTAAACACCTTTTACAAAAAGTACTTCTTCGTCTCCGAGCAGATCACTCTATCAGACCTGAAAAGGATGTTCCAAAGGAACAATGAATACCCCAATGAATATGTGAAGAGATTCAGAGTTCAAGCAATGGATTTCCATGATCCAAACGTGTTGGACATCAACTAGTGAAGCTCTGCATTTATGGTATGATC
Organism: Papaver californicum; assembly: GCA_023531435.1. Taxonomy (NCBI): domain Eukaryota; kingdom Viridiplantae; phylum Streptophyta; class Magnoliopsida; order Ranunculales; family Papaveraceae; genus Papaver; species Papaver californicum. Next base: position 966,650 of record JAJJMC010009801.1, on the reverse strand, counting down.
CCTGTTTACCGTGCTCTTCTCGAAAATTTACATTTTCATACTTTCTCCGAGTTACATAAAGCCGCAAAACGATCCGCCACAACTGCTCCCGCCCTCCTGGAGAGAACTAGGCCAGCAAGAGAAAGGAGCCGCGGAGACACACGTGGGAATCAACGGCTAGTCAACAAACAGTACAACGTTCAACCATCAATTGGTGCTTTCGGTAACGAAGGTACCAAGAGGAAAGCTTCATCTCAACCAGAGGCACAGACAAAACATTCTCTTTCTCGTTCGCCCTCGACATCAGTTCCAAATCGAAAAACTTTGTCCCAAAACAACGCCAAAGCTTTACAATAACAGTTACAGCCGCAGCAGAGACAAGATGTTAAACCAAACATAATGTTCCCAGACTTCCCAGTCCCAATAGAAGAAGTACTCAAGCTACTCGAAACGTGGATAGAAGATGATACTCTCTATCTACCCCCTTTGCAACGGCTTCCCAAAGCTCAGCAGATGACGGATCCTAAATATTATCATTGTCATCGATATGTTAATCATCTGACCATCAATTGTAAAAACCTAAAGCGTATTTTCAAAGAAAAATTGGAATTACGAGAATTTCAATTAGAAGATGAAGGAGTCCATAAAAATCCCCTTCATGTCAGAAATTTCACTCTCTCTGGGAAATCAACCAACCAGATGGTTCAATCTCTGATGGATCGATGTGTGAACTTCTCTATCTCTCGAAGGGACAACGTGAAAACGTCTTTACTTCCCCAAATCATGTCGTAGCCGACAAGCACCTATCTTATGAGGAAAAGACTTGCTCCCAAATCGTGCCTCCCTTGAAGAACTTGGTCAACGCGAACAATGAGAAATATGACCAAGGACTCCCCTCAAAGCTCGAAAATCCGACTCGGACTCTATAACTCAATCAAGTAACCCACTTCTCAAGCTTATTTATAATCAGTGATGTCATATCCTATCAGAACTCAAGGGCTCTTCCTAGAAAACAGCCGTATCACGGCTAGAAGATGTGAATAGGGAGCCGATCCATTTCCATATTTTGTCAAATATTTAAAAATTGCTTATGCTAAGAATGAGAAGATTCATGACTCACCTGCGATTCAAATTGCCTCCAGTGATGAGAAGAAGTGTCAGCAACAATCCTTAAATGCCCAAGGAGGATACTTCTCAGACGAAATGATAAAGCCTGAACCTTTTCGAATTGGAGACATGGTTCTGAAAGTCACTAAGAAGGCACAGCTTCTCACATCAGTTCATTTGGCTATCGAGGAAGAACCCTACATAATTATTCAGAATCTATTATGTGATCACTACAAGCTTATAAATCGTGACAATCCAGAAGGAACAATAATTCATGGCAAGTGTCTCAAGACTTGTAAGGCCTGAGTACTTCACCAGTTTACTCCAAATATTTCCCTATTTCATGCAATGTTTATATTTCCTCTAAAATAAGTGCAGTATTTCTATACTCATAGTTAGGTTTTCAAGTTTATTAATCAATTCAAATATCTCTATTCATTTCAAACAATAATAAAGGAGTATATCTCTCTTCAAAAATTACTTGTCAAGAAAAAAACCTACCTACTCAAAATCCCAAAATAAAACCATAAATATGCTTCATAAAGTCATAAAACTAAAAAAAATCCTTGAAAGTTGGCTCAGTCCCTACAAAATATTCCTTCTCCATCCTTCCAAGAGTCTCTGATGCAAGATCTAACTCCTGGGAAAGCCTTTCAACTTCTCTTCTAGCATTAGTTACCGCCTCCAGATTGGCAAACCCTCTTACTTCAGCGAAATGTTCTCGCATGGCTCCCAGACGATGACGAAGTTATATGACGTTCATACCAGAGCTCCCGGCGTTGTTTACAACTTCCTCCCAATATTCGAAGATGGCATCAGAAACTTCATGCCAAGAGAATGAGAACGTCTCTTGTACGATGGGCAACAAGTTGGACACATCTCATTCCTCCCACTCTTCCATATTCTTGTATAAAAATCAGCATAATTGGATAGAACATCGAATCCGCCAACACGCAAATACCAGGGAAGGGTCCTACTCGGGCCAAAGTCAATATCAATGTCTGCACCAGGATGCTCGACGGAAGCGCTACCCTCAACAAGCATACAAGAAGAATTCTTCTCATAATTTTCATTATGGGAGAGCACATCATCTACATCGGGATCGACGGTAATTCTTTTTCCATCACTAGCAAGCACGACTCTCTGAATTTGATTACTCCCCCCCTAAAAGTAGAGAGAATATGAGTAAATTGATTCAAAGCGTCTCAAACGTAAAATTAGTGAGCATGAATCATAAAAATTATCATGCATACTCATAAACATCATATAAAATCATTATAAAGTGTTATTCAATGGATTACATGAGTTGGAACCATCACAAGACGTTTTGCAAGAAACACCTCGGAAGCAATTTTTTTATTACCTCTCGGAAACTCTAGAGCTGGCAAAGATTGGTGATGAATCTTAGCATGGTTCTTATATCAAAAGCTTCGTATTTGAATCTAATACAACGTTTAAAAATGGCGCATCAATCGGACCAGTGAGCTAAGATCTATGGCAAAAACGATTAGCGGAGTCAAGTCTGAAAACTGTCAGGATTTTCCTGGATACTTTCTGAGTTCTACCGTTTGGTCGTTTGTACACCCTAAATGAGCTCAAAACCTGGATTTCTTTCCAAAAGGTTGTAGGAAATTGTTTTCTAATAAATATAGAGGTGTCAATCATCCAAAATGGAGGTTATATAAAGATTATACGATGTTTTTCCCAGACACTATACTTCTGAAATTTTCTGATGACGAAAATTTGCAAATACTTTGCAAATTTTGAGCACAATTATACTTATATGAGAAATTCAAGAGGTTTATATGGTTTATTACTATTACAAGGAGGAATGAACTTACTTTAGAAGGATCCAAGTTGGTGGAAGAGTCCAACACCATTTCACTTTCAATACTTGTTTCATCATCAATAGTATCGGATTCAGGTCCTTCACGGATTTCTTCTGTACGAGATGTTTTTTCAAGCTCCTCCTTCCCAGACTCATGTCCTTCTTCCATACTTATGGTGTCCCCCGAAGCCTCAGGAGGGCCACTACAGCTGAGACAAATGCTCGTGCTCACATGCTACACCAAGACAAGAAAATATATGTATTATGAACTATGAATGCACAAGGAATTAAGAATGCTAGTAGAAATACTTACATTCTTACGAGGGACGATCTTACTTCTAGGGATAATCACCCTTGGTCCTCTCCTTCCATAACAGGGAGTACCCACAGCAACAGAAGCAACGTTCATCCGAGGACGAGAATCACGAGTCTAGCAGAAAAGACGAAAGATAAGAATCACAAAAGTCATGTTTTTCAGAATTAAGAAGTCAAAGAAAAGACTTTTACCTCCTGAGATGCATCAATAATTAGCTTTCGCTTGAATTTAGAATATCGGTGAATATTGGGACACCGAGCCTTGTCCTCCTTAGATAGAGCGTGAGTCATTATTAGAGGTCTAGAGAAGAATTCCTTGAAGCGTCTCCTCTCAGCATTCCAGAAGCGTACATACATAGCTGATATCCGAGGATTTCTACCCCGAATAAAGAAAGGAATGCTTATTCCTTTAATAATACAAACATCTGAATTCTTCTTTAATTCTAAGACGGATGGAGATACACTTTGATCACGAGGTACTTCTTGGTCGAAACTCATCTGACAAGACGCGCGATCGATGTTATGAATAACCTTCCGAGTGAAGAGCAAGGAAATGACCTGGAATGGAGCTATTCATGAATGCGTTTTGCCCAGAAGAGAACGCATTAACATCTTTCTTTGGACCCGACCAAAGAACTCCCTCGACCTCTTCGGAAAAAGTGGTAGATAAAAGTATATGTCTATGTTCAGAATCCTAAGGTATGAAGTTTACCTCACCCTAGATATCTATCAAGTCAATCAAATCAACAGAGGTAGTATTCCTCCTATACCAACAAGGGATCCTTGCATATTCAATACGTCCCTCCAAGTTTAAAAGCTTCGACATAGGTGCATATTTTGGGAAGTGCTCCCATAAACATACTTGGATAAACATGGTAGGGTCATAAGAATCAATCTTCATAAACCCATTAGAAGTCTTCATGTCACGATCCAGTGAATCTAAATGAGAATAAAAAGAACCAAGGAATAATTTACGAGAGGGAGACACTCACCACCAACGAGTTCTATCGCTAGGGGAATAACTTGAAGCTTCAAATTTCCAATGGGAAAGTCTTCAAATACGTTCCTAGACAACCAGAGTGTCAGAAACGCCGCAATCGTCAGAGGGTCACTGAGAGAGGGATCATCAGCATCGTCCTCACCATTCCACCAATGATCAATCCACTTCACATAATACGCACCATTTTGATCCCTACCCCGCTGGATTTCCTCTACCTTCCTCTCCAGTGCTGTGATCATTTGCTTCTCTTTAGCAGAATTTTCAACATGAAGAGTTCCAGAAAAGGGAAGCTGCAGCAAACTAACTACGTCCTCTAGAGTAATTGTTAGTTTTCCCCAGGCGCATATAGCAATATGAGTTGGTTCACACTAACGTGAAGCGAAAGTCAAAAGACCTTCAACATCCTTGTAAACCTGTAGATGATCATACAATCTGACAACATGAAATATTCCAGCTTCTTTCAAAACCTTAACCATTGAAGGGTCATTCAATATCACTTTGCACCAGCTCATCCACTTTTTCATAGGGTATTGATGTGTCTTGAAATCGACGGAAGAGGGTACGTAATCTTCCCTCCGAAAGCAAAGTCTTGGGACGGTCTCAAAAATACCACTCCGAGGGATAACACACTTCTCAGATTTGGGGATAAAGCTACCAATAAAACCAGGAGGTATAGAAAGCTCTTCAGAAATATACTCCTGAAACTTATCATGAAAATGAGGTACGCTCTCAAGAAATATAATATCAGAAATTTCTTCTTTATTCTGACCATAAGATGTGCCAACATCATTATTATGCTCATTAGTCATCTGCAATACATTCAAATGCTCCTTATATCAAAAGTGGATTGAAACCCTAGTTTGCTAAATGTTCATGACTTTCAAGAAGAAGTATAATTCTAAAAAAACAAAACAAAAAAAACTAGGGTTTGCAAAAAAAAAAAAAAAAGGGGGAAATGGCGCGCTTACTTCTAATCCAACAAACAACACGCCCAAACTCCTTTTGTTGTTGCCGAGTGGTCGAATCCTCCAAAGTTTCTCTATAACTGACACGTACTCAAGCACCAGGCGTCCCTTGCTGCCGCCGCGCACCCAAGAACTGAGCGTCTCTCGCTGACGTGCTCCCAGGTAACGACTCTTGTCTTGATATTGTGTTCTCGAGGAACAAATTGATTAATGTTGTTGTTTTCTCGAAAAAGCAAAGGAGAAAAGGGAAAAAACAATGTCATATTCTTTTATTTAAAAAGAAAGAGAAAGGAGGGGAGCGAGAAAAAAAAAGTGGAGAGAAGCATGTATATATATATAGAAGCCAACTTGAAGATTCCTTGTTCAATTAGGAAAAAATAAAAAAGTGGCGCAAGTTTACCTTTTATTGGCCGCGCCAATTTTAATCCTTCCTGCCCGTGATAGACAACATTCCAAGCGGGAACAAGGGCGCCTACTATCCCCAGCCGAATTTGACGCTAAGGGGTGCACATCTTCAGGTCCCAGAAGTTAAGTATATCTTCCTCTACTCTTAATTTTGTTAAAATTATGCATATATAATTATTGAAAGCATATCGTCACCATCTCGTGCTTACTGTGCAACATTAAGCAGGGGACTTAATGTAGATGGTGAGTTTTTGACAAGGGCTAAAATCGTAAAATTACCATCTGCTAAACAACAAGAATATATATGTGCATATTTATGTTGTAACACCTGTAATTTTCGCATAACGCTTACTTAGGGATGCGTCATGGCATGGGATGAAGCTTCATCCTAAGCTTATAAAGCTTACTCAGATTTGCATTAGGTTATGGATGCCTTGACCTCAAATTATAGCGTTAAGACCCTATTATGCCATGATGCATGATTGGGAATGCATCACTAAACCAATAGGGTAAGCGAGAAGGCATTATAGTGCTAATGCACTATTATGCCGTGATGCATGATTGGGAATGCATCACTAAACCAATATGGTATATGCGAGAAGACATTATAGTGTAATGCACTATTATGCCGTGATGCATGATTGGGAATGCATCACTAAACCAATTTGGCATATGCGAGAAAGAATTATAATGCTAATGCACTATTACTCCATGATGCATGATTGAGAATGCATCACTTAACCAAAGATGCATATCCGTGAATGCATTATAGTACTAATGCACTATTATGTCGTGATGCATGATTGAGAATGCATCACCGAGTCAATGTTGCTTACCGAGAACGCATTATAGTGCTAATGCACTATTATGCCGTGATGCATGATTGAGAA
>JAJJMC010009801.1:922653-960151 GCA_023531435.1 Papaver californicum | reverse complement strand
CATAGTGCTAATGCACTATTATGCCGTGATGCATGATTGAGAATGCACCACCGAGCCAATGCTGGTTACTAAGAGTGCATTATAGTGATAATGCATTATTATGCCGTGATACATGATTGAGAATGCATCACTAAGCCAATGTTGGGTACCGAGAATGCATTATAGTGTTAAAGCAATATTATGCCGTGATGCATGATTGAGAATGCATCACTTAGCCAATGTTGCGTACCGAAAATGCATTATAGTGCTAATGCACTATTATGCCGTGATGTATGATTGAGAATGCATCACTTAGCCAATGTTGCGTACCAAGAATGTATTATAGTGTTAATGCACTATTATGTCATGATGCATGATTGAGAATGTGGTATGGGACGCATGTTTAGGGATCCAATTTTATTTTTCTCTGTAAAGTTATAAAAACCTTTGTTGATCCTAGAGCATGCGGTATGGGACGTATGTTTGGAAGGTCTCCACCGGTATTTATGGCAATCGTAGGCCCTATTAGGATTCTGAGATATACGGAATGGGACGCATATTCCGAAGGTTCTAATTTGTCCTCACTAACAAACATTGGACCCTTGCAAGATTTCTGTGGATCATGGAATTGGACATATGCATAGAAAACCTTAATCGATGAAGCTTGTCCACAATAGTTTTGAGTTAAATTTCGGGGACGAAATTCTTTGAAGGTGGTAAGAATGTAACACCCGTAATTTTCGCATGACGCTTGCTCATGGACGCGTCATGGCCTGGGTTGAAGCTTCATCCTAAGCTTATAAATCTTACCCAGATGTGCATTAGGGGGTGTCGATGCCTTGACCTCGAATTATAGTGTTAAGGCCCTACTACGCGTGACGCGTATCCGAGGAGGCATCATAGTGCAAATGCACTATTATGCATTGATGCATGACCTAATGCATCACCGAGACGAAGTTGCGTAAGTGAAAGCATCGTAGTGTTAAGGCACTACTACGCCGTGATGCATGATCCAATGCATCACTAAGCCAAAGTTGCTTAAGTTGGAGCATTATAGTGCTAAGGGCAACTGCAGTGGGCGAGGGGATCAAAGAGTAAAGATTAAATTTACTCTTCCCTCGCCCAATTTCAACCGCAACGGGCGACCGTATTTGGTTTTGAGGCGACTATATGTACAGTACCAGAGGAGTTTTTCTCTGAAAATCATATATACTCGCACGCTCTCGTATAAGGACGTTAACCCAAAACGCTTCGTTAAGAAAGCGTTTCAAAACACGGACATTTGGTTAGAGAAGCGTTTGATGAGACGCTTGGGCAGAGAAGCGTATGATTTAATGCTTACTTAAGAGAACGCTGGTGTGCCCAAACGCAAGCTAGAGGAACGTCTCACCAAACGTCCACTTAAGAAAACGTTTTAATTCCAACGTCCAATTAGGAAGACGCCTAGTCCCGGCGCTCACCCAAGATGACGCCTAGTCACGTCTGATTTGTTTACTATCTTTTATTACCATGTCCCACTCCTACTCTTTATTCTTTAAGCACGTCAACATACTATATAATTAGCCTTCACCTTTCATATGGGTGTTTAAAGGGAACAATAACATAAATTCAAAACCTATGAGAGAAAAAAATCATTTTCATTCTTAATATTTTGTCCACCGTTCCACCTAGCCTATTCTTCCAATCTCTCCCAGTACGTTTACGTCCTGTTTGAATTAAATCATTCCACTAATTCCTTTGCTACCCCTGTTAATCAACCCTTCTTTTGTCCTAGTGTCCGACTTCTTTTGTTGTTGCCTAGGATCGGGTATTTAGCCCATATTTATTTGTATCATTGGGTTTTAGGTAAACATCTTATAAAAAACGCTATCCCACTTGGACGTCTTCTTAAGACGCTCTCCCATTTGAACGTCTAGTAGGCGCTCTCCCATGTAGGCGTCCGTGAAACGTTTCTGTGGGTGGACGTTATTCTAGAAGGGCTTCTGGTATTGAAGCGTTTATTAGGAAGAGCGTTTATCACAAAACGTCCACGCAGTAGAACGCACAATTTGTAGACGTTCATCCAATACAACGTTGGTTTAATAGACGATTATCAGTGTGGACGTTAAACATACGTCCACCCACAGAAGCGTACCAAAATGCAAACGCTCATGTACAGTTGCGTCTGGTTCCAGAATATGAAACGCTCCCATGAAGGGGCGTCCAACAAGATACGTCTTCTTAGACCAACGTCTGTATCAACTCACGTTCTTCTACAACAGCGTTTTCAAACAAACGTTCTTCTCCTTGGACGTGCGATCAAACTTAATCCAGAACACGTTGTGGAAAACAAGAAAAAAAACCAAATTTTTTTAGTTTTTGGTATTTGGTATGATCGCGTTGTTGGAGTTGCCCTAAGGCACTATTATACCGTGATGCATGTTCCAATGCATCACTAAGCCGAAGTTGCATAAGTTGGAGCATCATAGTGCTAAGGCACTATTATGCCGTGATGCATTATCGAGAATGCATCACCGAGCCAAGAATGTTTGGCTTTGGCAAGAAATCTTCATTTGCGGCCTTACAGTCGATGGATGACCCCTACCTTTCTAATATTTTTTTGTAGAAATGTGAATACAACATATATAGGGAGGGAGCTTTGTTGAAATGTGCATGAGCGGTAATGCACATATAGATATGCGAAGTAGCCTATACGTTGGAGCATACTTGATGCATAAGCATCAATATGCTGGTAGCTTAGGCGATGAAGCTTGAATTATGCGAAAGCATCTTTCGATCGTGTTACTTACTTGATAATGCATATTTGCATAATAAATAGCGATAGTTATGCATAAGCTAGTGCATACCTTGCGAAAGCCCTTTGGCCTACACGGACTAGGCTTTGCTTGGCCTTTGGCCTTGCGATGAAGTTGGAATCGAAGTTGGCTTTGCCTTAATAGGCTTAAGTTTCTTGTCCCTTTCGAATTGACCCTTTGATGAACTACGGTCATGCTTGATCCCATCAAGGTACGGGTTAGGAACGTAGGCAGCCGCAATGCAATGCATTGAGGTGCAGCACCTTGTCGCTCATATCATCTAATTTGGGAGATGATTGCGACATTATGGTAACTCATATCATCTGGCTCGGTAATACTAAGCAAGAGATGATTGTTGCCACACTTGATGAGGTAGTTGCAATTCCATTTGATGGATTGTTCATACTTCCTTGGAACCGTCGCGGCAAGGAATGGCATGTGCCTGGATGTTGCACTCTTGGCAAGAACAAGATAAGTGCAGGCTCCAGCGCATGGTCGAAGTAAAATTGATGAAGCGAAATCTTAGGCTTGAAATAGCCTAGGTGTTGGTCCAAGGCATAAGTTAGGCCTGGACAATAAAGTGAAATTATGTGATGCTTGCCAAAGGCATCCCCATTAGCTTGTATAGCCTTCAACCCTTGGTACAATGAGGGTAAGTTGGAATGGTACGCTAGTCAAAGGCACTCACCATGGGATTTAATGGCCCTGCACCCTTGTAGGTCATGGGTGAGTTGGAACGATATGGAGACTACGGTCCCATGCTTGCAAAGCATGTTTGGGAAGGCAAATATACCTGGAACGGTATAAAGGTAGCTTGAATGATGTAGGAACTACGTTTCGAGTATAATGCATACAAGGCATGTTTGGAAAGAAAAAATTTACCTGCACTTTCCAGCGAGAAGTTAGGCTTTAAGGTCGAGTTACACTCTTTAAAATCACACATCTGGGAGTTCTCTCCATCCCAGCGCATCGCCGGAGGCGGAATTTTCCTGTCTGTGACAGTGCTACTGCACTATTATGCCGTGATGCATAATTGAGAATGCATCACCTAGACAATGTTGCTTACCGAGAATTCATTATAGTGTTAATACACTAATATGCCTTGATGCATAATTGAGAATGAATCACCTAGCCAATGTGGCGTATCAATAATGCATTATAGTGCGAATGCACTATTATGCCGTGATGCATGATTGAGAATGCATCACCGAGCCAATGTTGCTTACTGAGAATGCATTATAGTGTTAATGCACTATTATGCCGTGATGCATGATTTAGAATGCATCACTTAGCCAATGTTGCGTACCGAGAATGCATTATAGTACTAATGCACTATTATGCCGTGATGCATAATTGAGAATGCATCACCGAGCCAATGTTTCTTACCGAGAATGCATTATAGTGCTAATGCACTATTATGCTGTGATGCATGACTGAGCCAATATTTCTTACCGAGAATCCATTATAGTGTTAATGCACTATTATGCCGTGATGCATGATTGAGAATGCATCACCGAGCCAATGTTGCTTACCGAGAATGCATTATAGACTTAATGCATTATTATGCCGTGATGCATGATTAAGAATGCATCACCGAGCCAATGTTGCGTATTGAGAATGCATTATAGTGCTAATGCACAATTATGCCGTGATGCATGATTAAGAATGCATCACTGCCAATGTTTCGTACCAAGAATGCATTATAGTGCTAATCCACTATTATGCCGTCATGTATTTTTGAGAATGCATCACCAAGCCAATGTTTCTTATCGAGAATTCATTATAGTTCTAATACACTATTATGTCGTGATGCATGATTGGGAATGCATCACTTAGCCAATGTTGCGTACCAAGAATGCATTATAGTGTTAATGCACTATTATACCGTGATGCATGATTGAGAATGCATACCGAGCCAATGTGGCTTACAAAGAATGCATTATAGTACTAATGCACTATTATGCCGTGATGCATGATTCAGAATGCATCACTTAGCCAATAATGGGTACCGAGAATACATTATAGTGCTAATGCACTATTATGCCGTGATGCATGATTAAGAATGCATCACTTAGCCAATGTTGCGTACCGAGAATGCATAATAGTGATAATGCACTATTATGTAGTGAGGCATGATTGAGAATACATCACTTAGCCAATGTTGGGTACCGAGAATGTATTATAGTGCTAATGCACTATTATGCCTTGATGCATGATTGAGAATGCATCACCGAGCCAATGTCTTTTACCGAGAATGCATTATAGTGATAATGCACTATTATGCCGTGATGCATGATTGAGAATGCATCAGTTAGCCAATGTTGCTTGCCGAGAATGTATTATAGTGTTAATGCACTTCTTCTCCCCTTCACGACGAGGCCCCGATAGAATTGTATCGTGGCCTTGCTTCGATCGCCTTTCCCTTCTTTGATACAAGATAAAGAACAATTATTTCAGTACATAATCGGTAGACAAAGTACATTGAACTCAACATATTGTTAACAATCGGTAGTAAAAAAAACAAACTTAACTACCGATTGTGCATATTCGGTAGCTCGGGCTCTACATTATCTACCGATTGTGCTAAAAAAATGGAACAAAAAAGTCTATGGACACACGTACAATTGGTAGTTACAAAAAAAAAAATTAACTACCGGTTATCACTAAATTTGGGTCCAGTACCTCAATCGGTAGTTTATGTCTAAATTTAACTACCGATTGTGATCGATGTTTTTGAGGATCACTAACTTGCACAATCGGAAGTTTAACCCTAAACGAAACTACCGATTATCACTACATTTGGATCCAGTAATACAATCGGTAGTTTATGTCTAAATCTAACTACCGATTGTGATCGATGTTTTTGAGGATCACTAACTAGTACAATCGGAAGTTTAACCCTATACGAAACTACCGATTATCACTAAATTTTGATCCAGTAATACAATCGGTAGTTTATAACCTAAACATAACTACTGATTGTGCATGATGTTCATGAGCAGTGAAGAACACTAACACAATCGGTAGTTTAATACAACCACCAAACTACCGATTGTGCAATCTAACCTAAAACCCTTGATATTTTAGTGACTAATTCATGCGATTGAATCAATATAAACACAAATAATGGTAGACCTCTTACCTTATTGGAGCCATAAAGTGCTCGAGAGGCTGATTGTCGGAATCGGTCTTCGTTTCTAGATCATCCTCTTCGCGTTCTTCGTATTGTTCTTCAACAATCTCTCGATCTCTTATTCTTGTGGCAATTCGGCCACTTTGTATTAGGAGGTTGACGATCTTTTTGCTTTTGTCGAACCATCTTTAGATTATAGTAACGACGATTAATTGGTTTACGATTATACGATGATTTGGTTTACGATTAATCGGTTGAAGATGAATTCGGTAGTTTGAAAAAATAGAAGAAGAAGAAGAAAAAACAAAATTTCAAAATCGGTAGTTTGAGAGGAAGTAGTGTGAAATAGGTTTAGGTTTAGGTTTTATTAGTGAAAGGTTTTTTGGTACTTATTTGATTACTGAAAGGGTATTTTAGTATTTTTACATACCCTAGGTCATCCCTTAACCATATCGATGGAATTAGTTTAAAAAGGTCGTCCCTAATTAGTTTTTAATCGCCCTTAAATTCGTGGCTTTTTTTAGGCTAGCAGCTAAAATGCACATTAAACATATATCCCTGTTTAGAAAACTTCTAACATGCTAGTCAAATCACTTAACCGGTTATCAATAATATTTCCTAAAGTAAAAAAGACGTTGAAAATGTCCTAAAGTAAAATGATAAAAAGTAAAAAATACACAAAAATTAATAGTCTTTTCATATGAGTTTACACAGTAATTAGTATTCTTTTATATATCTGAGGGATAACCGAATCCGGTCCTGGTTTCGTCGATTTATGATCGAATCCAAAACCGACTATTATTATTTTTAGTTCTGGTGGCTGAGCGGTACCGGTCTACCAGACCCGTTGACACCCCAGGACTCGTTAATTCCTACTCTTATTTTACCCACGCGTTGTGCAAAAAGGAGATGCAGTAAATTCCATTTTACAGGGAGACACCCCTATGGCGTGGAAGTAACATTTTTTTTTATAAAGACGTGGAAGTAACATCGTTACTCATTTTTTAAATAAAGTATATCGTTCAGAGATTACTTTTATGTGTACCATCATCACTTCCGATTTTCAGTTTAAAAATTAAAAAATCTTCAAGAATAACTCCCCGCTACCAATAATCAGTAAAAGAATTTGATAACAATAAATATAAACTTCTTTAGTTTTCAAATTGTGTAGTCAATTCAAATCAGTCTCGACTGTATATTCGATGTTTAAATCTCTATACCGATTACCATCTGCATCTGTGCTATTCTCCACCACAAGAAAACTTGCTACCGTTTGTTCAAATCCAAGTTTCAGTTTTTCTGTAAAACTTTGCAATCATCGAAAGAACAAGTCTAATTTTGGTGCCCTATTGTTCACTTCACATATTTTCATTCCCAAAGGTATGTTTCAACTTCCATTCCCATTTCTCGATTTACTTTTCATTCTGTTTTGTTCAGTTGACATCTAGTTGTTGCACTTCACTGATCAAATTCTGCAGCTGAAATTCCTGATATATACGTATTTTAGAAAAAGAGAGGATATTAAAATGTTTAGTATTATCTAAATTGATCTCTCTATGAGAATACACAAGTTCCACAACTAAGTTAGAAATGCCAGTCGAACAAAACTTGGGGATGATAATCATGAATTATGAATTGGATCCCAACAACAAATAACAAAAATTGTATTTTGATATTATTGGAAAATTCTTGATCGGAATAGAGATGAATTATGACGTAGAGTGTCCGTCCTATTGCCTCTGCATAGAACAGGTTTAGGACTTCACTGATACACGTAACCTTTTTTTTGGGTATTTCTTTTTTTTATTGAGTTGGCTGTGAGCTCCCTACGCGACAATTTCTTCCTAATTTTTGGGTCTATGCTCAATTTAAGTAGAACTGTGACAGAATTTTTTATATATTGATTGATGAATTATGAACTTAGAGGTGGATTCAGCATCCGGGTAAAGAATGACTTCTTGTGTTACTTTGGTATTTCAACTGATAGTTGTTTAGACGTTACTTGAGCTGTAAATTAGCTTTGTTAAACTGGGTTTTTCATGCTAGGCTGATAGAATTAAATTGGTTTCTTTGATCGCATTGTGCCAGCAACTAAAATATTTAAGCAGGTTACTCTTTTCGTTACTTGCTTATATCTTTTCTTCTATGTTGTCCAACCGTGAGTCTGCCGTGGCAGTACTCTTAATGATGTGCTTTCGTGACAGTTAATTCATGAATATCGTGATCAGTGTCCAGGAACCATGCTCTTTAAGTGCAAGCATTAATCTGTGGCAGGGTCCAGTGTGAAAATAGTAAAAGGTGTGAATATTCACAGCCGTTATAGAGCTGTGTGACCTTTGTCATCCTCTTGGCTTCTTCTACCAAATGCAGAAGGATCCTGTTTCACTTAGTCCCATGCTTGCACCCAAATACCCACACAAAAGCATGTCGATTATAATATTAATTGCAATGCATTTGACATCATATGGTGTTATTTATTAGATTTTTGATTATTCAGGTATCCAGGTTAGAGTTGTAAGCCTAGTGAACATCAGATCTATGTCAAAATCCGTAGATTCAGCATCAAATATGGAGCTAGTTATAACAGAAAACAAAAACCATGAGCTGCTTACTGCAGCTTATAATAACTATGGAGGAGTTACTGTAGAGATTAAGGATCCATTGGACTCTGAAATATTCCTTTCTTTACTTAAAGCTTCAATAAAAGAATGGACAAAAAAGGCGGTGGTTGGTCACTTCATTCCAATACGTCAGCGTTTAACTAAATGTGATTTTCTTTCTTCTTCTTTTTGTGTACCATAACATCACTAAGCATGTTATATTGATGCAAATTGTGTATACTCTATTGCAGGGAAAGAAAGGTGTTTGGATTAAATTGCCAATTGAACATGTAAATCTTGTTGAAGCTGCAGTCAAGGTTGATTATCTTCTCTCGACCAAGCTGTCCGCGACAATAGTTCATATTCTTTGTGTTTGATTGCTCCCATTGATTCCAGAGTGATATTTTGTCATTCTTTTCCTCATGTTTCCACTTTCCACAAACCTGCTATGCTTAATTTTCAGGAGGGATTTTGGTACCACCATGCCGAACCAACCTACTTAATGCTTGTATATTGGATTCCTGAAACTGTTAATACTCTTCATTTAAATGCCACACACCGAGTTGGTATTGGTGCTTTAGTAATGAGCGACAGGTACTTTCATGGTGCAGCTATTGTTAGTTCTTTATAAATTAATCTGGCTACATACAAATCTAAGTCCCAACCCAGTCACTTGTATGATTGACATTCTCTTTTTGTGCCCTAGTCATGATTGCGGAAAAGCATACATTGAAAATGATCATCTGACAGTTTTTTAAAGGATGGATTTTGTTAAAATTATTAAGTTCTTTTATGTTTGTTTATCTCATTTGATGGTAGGTGTTGGTAGTCCAGGAAAAAAGTGGGAAATTGAGGGGTTCTGGTGTCTGGAAATATCCAACGGGAGTTGTTGATGAGGTACGCCACACAGCATTGAGTTCTTATTCTTCTTATATCCGTCTTATTTATATTGTAAGTTTGTAACCTTTTACTAATCAGTAATAATCACTATCTTTTCTGTTCACAGGGTGAGGATATATGTAAGGCAGCTGTTAGGGAAGTAAAGGAAGAAACAGGAGTATGTGAACCATTTCTGTAAAGTTTCTCTTTATTTGCCATGTTTGAATATGGAATAGATTGCTTTATGTCTAAGTTCTGTTTTTTTATGTTCAGATTGACTCAGAATTTGTGGAAGTTCTGGCGTTCAGGTAGGGATCCATATCCAAAAAATTCACTTGCAATTACAAATACAAACTGGACAGCTAAAGTTAGAAATGCTGTACCTATATCTTGCTCGTTACAGTAGAGCTCATTTTGATGCTTTTGTTATACTGATCCATTTGATCATAATACCTCTCCTTTGATCCATTCTTCCATAACTCAAACTTTGACCTACTTTCTAAGCGTCACCTCTCTCTTCCTATATGATTGTTGTTGAATATATCAAGTGTAACATGAGTGTAACTTGATATATGTCTTTGTGTCAAAACAAAAAGAACTTATATATCTCTGTCTTAATAGGATCTCTATGTTCTATAAATTGAGTATCCCTATGTTGAGTCTTGTAACCTTTCACACACTTCAATAACACACAATGTAGATTTCTATCATGGTATCACCGGGGGAAGAAACGTTTTTGCTCTAACGAGTTGTTTCTTCCTTCGATCCTTTGTCTTCCGCTCACAATCACCACCACCACCATCATCAACCTTATGTTCTGCTCCTGAATTCACTGATAAAAGTTGGTTAATGGTGAGAGAAGATTCTCTTTATTTCACAAACAGAAGACTAATTTCTTGCTTATAGAATTATTGGTTAAGTTCTGTATTTATAGTCTGTTTAACAGAACCTAACTACCACACGTATAGAAAACCTATGTGCACATGACTAAGACTAAACTGGTACACGTACACAGCACATGTGTGTACATATCAGAAAGAAACAGACACACGTATGAAGTCGCTTGTGTGAATCTAATAACAGAAAACAGAAAACAGTTAATTCTGTTATGCAGGTAAGTCTGTTTCAATACCCCCCTTCAAGCTCAAGGGTAGTTCAACAACTTTGAGCTTGCTCCTGAGTAGCTGAAAGCGTGGACCATGAAACCCTTTGGTGAAGATATCAGCCACCTGATCTAAAGTGTGCACATAGTAGACATTGAGGTTTCTTGACTGAACAAGTTCTCTAATGAAATGGTAGTCTAGATGGACATGCTTCATTCTGGAGTGCTGCACTGGATTTGAAGCAAGATTTATGGAACTGATGTTATCACACCCCAGGCTTGGAATACCTGTAATAGAGAAATGAAGATCTTTGAGGAGATAACAAATCCAAACAACCTCAGCAGCACTATGAGCAAGTGTTCTGTACTCTGCCTCTGTTTGATCTTGCCACAGTAGTCTGCTTCTTTGAAGACCAAGAAATCAGGTTAGAGCCTAAAAAGAGACTGTAACCACCAGTAGATCTTCTGTCATCTACATCGCCAGCCCAATCAGCATCAGCAAACCCCAGCAAAGAAGTGGAGCCTTTAGTGAAATGGAGACCATATTGAACAGTACCCTTGATGTATCTTAGTATCCTCTTAGCAGCCAGGAGATGAGATGACCTAGGAGTATGCATAAGTTGACAGACTAAATTGATAGCATAAGAGATGTCAGGTCTTGTCCAAGTTAGATATTGCAAAGCACCCACCAAAGATTTGTATTCTGTAGGATTTGCCAACAAATCTCCAGAGTCCTTACTTAGACCCTTAGCAGCAATAGGTGTTTGACATGGCTTAGAACCCTCCATTTGATGTTTAAGTAGCAAATCAACAACATACTTAGTCTGACTAAGAAATAGTGAATTAGTTCCTCTCTTGACCTCCAGTCCCAGAAAATAATGCAAACAACCCATGTCCTTGATTGGGAATTGTGTTTGCAAGTTAGAAATTACAGAAACAAGGAAAGATGGAGAACTACCAATAAGAAGGATATCATCCACATACACCAAGGCTAATGTGATTTGGGATCCAGCTTTGTGAATGAACAAAGAAGAGTCAGAAGTTGAATTGACAAATTTAAGATGAAGTAAAGCAGCACTTAACCTGTCATACCAAGCCCTTGGTGCTTGTTTGAGACCATAGATAGCCTTGTGAAGTAGACACACATGATGAGGCAGAGATTGATCAACAAAGCCTGGTGGTTGTGCCATGTAAACCTGTTCTTGTAATGCACCATGCAGGAAAGCATTACTCACATCAAGTTGATGCACCTTCCAATCAAACTGAACAGCCAAAGCCAGTACCACTCTAATAGTTGTTGGTTTAGCTACAGGACTGAAACTTTCCTCAAAATCAATACCCTGCTATTGGTGAAAACCCTTAGCAACCTATCTTGCTTTATATCTGGAAATGGTTCCATTTGAGGCATATTTAATCCTGAACACCCATTTACATCCAATAACATTTTCAATCCAGTTGGATCAACAAGAGTCCATGTACCTGCTTCCACCAAAGCTTTATACTCCTCAGCAGAGGCAACTCTCCAAACATGTTCCTTATTAGCAGCACTAATACAAGTAGGAACTTAGACAACCTTGCCAATCAAAGCAACATCCATAGGATAAGCAGTAGGAAAACAAGATTTTGGGGTTCTAATGCTATTCATTTCTGGTAACAGGAACAACAGGAGAAACAATAGTAGGTGGTGCAAGAGGAATAGTTGATGTGGGAGAAGACAAAGGAACAACAGTCTGAGAGACAATTGGGGAAGCTGGCTTCGAAGAATCAATAGTAGTGGATGAAGATAAAGATGCAGGAGTCTCAGAAATTGCAGAAGATAACATTGATTTATATGGAAAGGATTGCTCATTAAATGAAACATGTCTGGAAATATAAATTGTGTCAGCGCTAGGATCCAGACATCTGTAACCTTTGTGTTGAAGACTATAGCCAAGAAAAACACAATGTTTGCTTCTTTGCTCTAGTTTGTTGGAGGTGTAAGGCTTTAGCCATGGGAAACATGCACAACCAAAAACCTTTAAAAAGGCATAATCTGGTGACTTATTAAAGAGTTTCTGATAAGGAGATGTGTATCCTACAGATCTAGTGGGAAGTCTGTTAACCAGAAAATTGGCAGTTTGAAGTGCCTCAACCCAAAAGGCATTTGGTAATCCAGGTTAAGATAAAAGAGTTCTGGTTACACCTAACAGAGGCTTGTGCTTAACTTCTGCAACACCATTCTTCTCTGGTGTATGAGGACAAGACAACTCATGAGATATCCCTTTAGAAGCACAAAAGTCTTTAAGGAAGGTGTTTAAAAATTCACCACCATTGTCAGTTCTGATGGTAATGACAGAATGTGATAATAAATTCTCAATTCTAGATACAAAAGTAACAAAAGCATGTTTGAACTCTGATTTAGAAGACAAAGGGAGAATCCAACAATATTTGGTGTATTCATCAACAATGTTAGCATAGTACAAGCTGCCAGATAGAGATGCAACATGACAAGGACCCCATAAATCCATGTGCAACAACTCCAGAGGTTGTTGAGCAATAGTACAAGAAAGTTGAAAGGGTATTTTTTGACATCTGCAAAGCTTGCAGTCATTACAAAAGATAGGTTTATTTGATATACTAGATAAATGCAATAAGGAACAAAGTTTCTGCATAGTTTGAAAAGAAGGATGACCAAATCTTCTATGTAGAAGAACATGATCACTTATTGTAGAGGCAAAAGTATGATGAGCATGGATGAAAGGGATAGGGTAGAGGCCATGTCTATGTGGACCTTGGAAAAGAATTCTCCCAGAGGTTTGATCCTTCACAGAGAAACCATGAGAATCAAGAGTTAAAGAACAATTGTTGTCAGATGTGAATTTGTGAATGAACAGTAAGTTGTAAGATAACTGAGGCACTATAAGAATATCATTAAGTGCAAAGGAATGATTATTAACATGCTTACTAGAGTGTCCTTTATGAGTGATGTGCATACCTTCACCATTAGCAGTGTGAATGACTTCAGAACCATCATAAGTTGTTGCTTCTTGAAGTACTTTTGTATATGGTGCAATATGATTTGTAGCAGCACTGTCAGCAATCCACTCTTCATCATCAAATATGTAAGCAGTAGCCAGCATTGCACTGAGATTAGCAGGAGGTGATCTTCCTTGATAAGAGAAGTTTAATCTTTGAGTACAGGTTGTAGCAATATGACCAGAAGAGTTAGAAATCTGACAGACAGGCCTGTCACTAGAAGAATAACCTCTGTCGGATGAATTCCTTTGAAATAAAGATGGATTTGGAAACCTGTTACCACCATATTGACGGCCTCTAGAGAAACCTCTTGAGTTGGAGTAAGAGTTTCTGAATGAGCCTCTATTTGTGTTGGCTAGAAAGGCTTTAAGAGTGATTTCATCTTTGAGTAGTTTAGATCTGTCAAGAATAACTCCCTTCTCACTTAACAAATTGTTGTGTAACTCAATGCAGGTCACAGGTGGATTCATATGCCTCATTGAGGTTGCAAAAGGTATGTATTCCTCATTCAAAGCTTTAAGAGTAATTACTACAAGTTCTTTGTCAGAAATTACTTCTCCAGCAGTAGCTAGTTGATCAGATATGAGTTTGATCTCATTGATTAAACTTGGAATAGATTTGTTACCTTGAGTAATAGAGAGAAGCTTTGTACGCAACTGGATTGAATGAGTGGAAGATGCTCTTCCAAATCTATCTTCAATGTTTTTCCATAGATCTGCAGAAGAGGTTGATCTAGAAAAATATGCAATTACTGAGTCAGAAATTGTAGCGTTTAACCACATTGTGATTGTAGAATCCTCATCTAACCAGTCAGTGTAGAGTGGATTTTTCAATTCCATTTGACTGGTTTCTTGGATTTGTAAACTGTGGTGGACATTCATAGGTTCCATCAAGAAATTTCTTGAGCTTATATTTCTGAATCACTGGATTCATTAGATTTCTCCAGGTAATGAAGTTGTCTTCCTTGAGTTTTAGATGAACAAAGTTTGTGAGTTGATTGAGGGGAACATTTGTTAGTAGATTTGATGTAGGATTCTCCATTATTGAAGATGAAGGAAATGTTTCAATCATAAGTAGATCTGAGAAATACCATTAACACAGAAGAAAATCTTTGATGTAATAGCTAATTTGAAGAAGAAATTTACTGGATCGAAGAAGAGTTAATCAAGAACTCTGCTCTGCTCTGATACCATGATAAAAGCTTGTTAATGGTGAGAGAATATTCTCTTTATTTCACAAACAGAAGACTAATTTCTTGCTTACAGAACTATTGTTTAAGTTCTGTATTTGTAGTCTGTTTAACAGAACTTAACTACCACACGTATAGAAAACTTATGTGCACATGACTAAGACTAAACTGGTACACGTACACAGCACATGTGTATACATATCAGAAAGAAACAGACACACGTATGAAGTGCTTGTGTGAATCTGATAACAGAAAACAGAAAACAGTTAATTTTGTTATGCAGGTAAGTCTGTTTCAATATTCACTACCAACTCTCTTCATCATTTCTTCAAACCCTAACTTTGAGAATTTTCAATTCACAGATCACATCATCATTCTTTTCCTGTACATTTCCACTTTTACATATGCGATTCCATTGCCGTTGTTGTTGTTACTGCAATTAACTCATCCTGTATACCTCTCGTTTGATCCGTTTTTCCATAACTCAAACTTTGACCTACTTTCTAAGCATCACCTCTCTCTTCCTCTATGATTGCATTTCACTTCATCATTCTTTTCCTGTGTATTTCCACTTTTACATATGCGATTCGAGTTATTCTAATTTATGGGTTAGCACTTAGCAGACACTTCATGAAGTAGTTTTTACCGACTCAATAAATGAATGAACATGGCATAATGATTCCTACTCATTTGAATCATAGTCCCGTAATATGAAACTCAATTATTTAATTCGAAGTTTGGATTGGTATCTATTTGTTATGCTTTCAGAAAATATTTTATGTTTCATTTAAGGGCCTCATCAAAAAGACTACATGAAGTAACGATGCAAAGTTCAATGTGATCAATAGATCTAAGTTATGACCTGTTGCATTATGTATCACTGTTGGGCAGGACCTCAGTTGTCCAGTAAAAATAACCAAGTAGGATGTTGACATGACATTACAGTAAAACCACTCTAAACAAATATTTTAGGGATTAGAAAAAAAAAATTTATACAGAGTTATTCCTATATAGAAATCCCCTTTAAAAAAACGAAAAAAATATAAATTATTATATATGTACCTAGAAAAAATATATACATGTACGTAGAAAACATAAATATAAATCTAAAAAAAATATATCCATGTACATAAAAAAACACGAATATGTACCTAGGAGATGCACAATATTAATTAGTTTTTGTTTAATTTACATGTATAGATATATGAATTTTTGTTCAATTTACATGTAAAAATATTATATGGAGGTAAATTTATTAAGGCGGTATCAAAAAAAAAATATAACGTAATTTAATATGGAGTTTATTCTTAAATATAATTGGCCCAAATGAAGACTGAAAATTTTTATTGTTATATGGAGTTTATTCCTATATAGAGTATTCTTCTGGAGAGGTTTTGTTGTATGTATGTACACCAATCATCATGTCCCAAAGTCTCGATAGTTAGCTCTCGATCTTCCGGTCGAAAAACAACATCGGCGAAGATGTGTAGGTGCACTATTACGTGGTGGGGATTGTAATTTTCTATAAATTTCCCAGAAACTCTATATCAACTAATTTCCCAGTACTCTATATGTATTATGTATATACTAATTAGTATATACATAGTACATATGTTTTTCTTTCCTTTTCTCCTATCTTTCCGGAATTTATAGGCGTACTTCATATTGTCTTATCGCTCTCACCTTCCAGTTGTGAAAGTTCTTAAACTTTTAATTGCTTAAATTTACAGGCAAAGCCACAAGGCATTCTTTGAAAAATCAGATTTATTCTTTGTGTGCATGATGCGGCCCCTCTCATTTGACATCGAGAAACAAGACCATGAAATCGAGGCTGCACAGGTAATGGCTCGTCAAATTAACCCAAAAGAAGTCTCTAAATAAAATTCAAGCAAAAGCTAGACTTCACATCCGTAAGAAGTAGTATTTTAAAGAGACCTGTGCAAACTGAAATATACATGCTCAAATCTTCCCACTCTTTTGTATGTTGAAACTTAGGGAGATGAATAGAGGATTGATTATTTCTGGTGACTGTTATGCTTGATTTCTCTTAGTTATGAGATTGAGAAAATCGTCAACCCAGAAATGAAATGAAACCAAAAACATAGTAGAGAGCACTGTAAGCTGATCAAACTGATGGAAATTCGTCATTGTTGTTATTTTTAACAGAGGATGAGTTTCGAGGAGTACGCCGCCCAACCTTTTATCCAAAAAAACGAAATGTTCAAGAATTTTGTGGAAATTTGCTTGAAGAAGAAAGGTAGCAGGTATTATAGCGGATTTTCTCCCGTTCCAACAAAATCAAGTTTCTCCAATAGAGAGCTTCTTGTATTTAAATAAACGGGATCTGAATACAAGTTATGATAACGAACCCTAGAAAAGCAAGGCCTTCAGGCGACATCTCTACTTTTTAATATACTGATTTATAACCTGTGCAGATGCAAGGGTAAATTATATGTTCTGTGGCAATTATTATTCTCAATTTAAATGTCTTCCTTTGTTTGTAACTTGTGTGAACACTGCTAAAATAAGATAATAGAAATCAGATAATTTGAATATGCTGTATAACATCAATTGAATTTAAACTGACAGTAATATGTCACACACTGTAAGCTATCTACAAGAGACGTTTTGCTTCGCAGAAGTCTTATGGTCCCTGCTACATGCTGTTTTTGAGATGAAGATTTTATTTTTCTTTTTGTGATGAAGGTGAAACTGCAGTTCGCCTCTTTCTACGTTGTTGGTTGTCAGAGAGATTTGGTAATATTCAATTAAAGAGCTTCATTGGCATTTTGTTTCTCCAAACGATGTTATTTCAGCTCTTCTCGCCTGGCAATCTTTGACAGGTGACACGCAACATCAAATGATTTGGAATCTTATATTCCAGTAGCTATATCTTGAGCAACTTGGATTCTAAGAAACTTTGAGGATTTATGGGGAGGTCGAAATCTGCTAATCAGGTGACTAAGTAGTGATCTACTTAATGTACTCCTGGGCTTTAAGGTGAACTGGAAAAGCTTATACTTTCACTTTTTGTACAAGCCTTTGTACCCTGTCTTTGATCAAAATAGTAAAATCTGCCAAATTGGCAATGACACGTCTCGACTACTATATACCCTCTTCACCAATAGTCTGCGTTCTTCCTTACTGTGTCTACAAGTTGGTAAGAGACCGACTATATTAATTTGCAAGTGACATCCAAGTGGACAGAAAAAATAACAACCTACATTAGCGACTCAATAAAGTTCAAATTCACTTTTTCCCCTTGGGCGGTCAACTACTGGCTAAGTTGGATAGGATTCAAAGATTAAAAAGAAATAAAGAAAATGCCATTCAAATAAAAACAAAAATAAAGATAGCAGAAGCTGAAGTCTAAACTTCAGATAGAATTGGAAAGGGATGTAAGAGCGTCCACGGGCAAGCGAATAAAAGGCGGACCAAACTCATATTTATTTTTTGGTCCGTCAAAAATCAATCAAAGTAGGGTGAATAAATTTGGTTATGGTCCAGAGTTTAGGACCAAATCAGATGCATATTTAGAGTACCGTGTGTACTAGAGAAAACCAGGCGCATATTTAGAATACTGCCCGTGTATTAGAGAAAACCAGGCGTACATTTAGAGTACCGGCTGTCATTTGGTATACCCTTTTACCATTGTGTTTCTCATGGAGTATAACAAAAAAAAATGGTATTTGGTCTTTGGTTTTAGTATTTACTCCACTCATGTCTGTGGATGCTCTAAGAGCACCCACAGTGGCGCGAGCAAATGACGGACCAAACCCAAATTTGGTCTTTGGTTCGTCCAAATTCAACTATTGTGGGCAAGTAAATTTGGTGTTTGATCCGGATTTTTTACTGTTTGGGATCAAAAATGATCCCAGAACTGGACCAAACTCAAATATAGTGGAGCGTTATCCTAGGCCTGCGTTTCGTGCCAGGCGTGACGCTGGCTCTCCGTCTGGTGCTAGGCGCTTAACTAGACGTGTGTTTCATCACACGGGCGTGAACCAGAAGTCCGCCCCATCAGGCGTTCACCCAAGAAGACGTCCAATCAAGCGTAACGCCAGAAGCACGCCTGGTAATCAGGCGTTTTCCTAGATTAACGCCTGTGTTGGGCGTCTTCCTAAGGCAACACCTGTGTGTGGGGCATTCGGCTAATCGAGCGCCTGTGTGTGGGGCGTTATTCTAAGTGAACACCTACTATTCTAACCGTTGAGATTTGTTACCGTTGATTTCTTACCGTTGTAACAGCTATATTTTGGCATACCTATAAATGAATTGGTTGATTGAGTATTTCATATACTACTAATCCATTTTCATACTACTAACCTATTGTTATTTCATTTGTATACGAGAAAAATTTCGTTCTTTTTGTCTTCCGAATCGGTTAGAATTATGGCACCAAAATCACGAGGTCCAAATTTACTACATTTGAAGATGTAACGACGTGTAAAATTCATTTATCAATATCTTAAGATTGTAGTGTTGGTTTCGATCAATCAGAAGAAAGATTATGGTCTCGCATATTAAATGGGATGAAAGAAGTCATATCTACAATGTCGGGGCGCACTTGGACCTCCATTCAGAAACGATTTCAGGAAATAAGTAAAGATGTGGCACTTTATTCTGCAAAAGAGGCAGAAATGGAACGTGAACACCATACTGGATGGGGCCCCGAAACAAAGGTAAGTACCCGTTTAATTTTGTCGCGTACATTATTGTTTTGAATTGTATATCGTCCACTAAACTTTTTTAAAAAAATAATAGATTGAAGAGGTAAGGAAGCTTTTCAAGGAAGCTAATGGTGGTAAAATATTTAAGCATGAAGAGTTCTACGTAATTATGTTAGAAAATATAAAATATTCACGATGATCGACAGCTGTTTTCGATTCATCACAAGCTGAGGAAGATTCTGAAAGTGGCGAGGAAGACCGGGAAAGACAGGAAACAAGCCAAGACCATTCCAGTGGCGATGAAGAAATAGGAGATATACCTAACACATATAAACATTATATGGGAAAAAAAGAGGCGAAACGACAGAAGAAAACAGGGAGAGCAAAATCTAGTGGCCAACATGAAATGATGGAAATAATTATTAAAGAGCAATAAAACTTCAACACCAATTATACAGAACAAACAAAAATGAAGATGGTCCAGAGAGAATCCGAGTTTGCAGCAAAACTAGCTGAGTCTTCGGTAAAGTTTAAAGCAAAACAAGCTAGGAAAGAAAAACTTGACGCAAAGAGAGAAGCAGACGACGAGTTTCGCATAATGATGATGGATTTCTCCGGGTTGGATGCCGTAACAAAAGAGTACATCGAACTTAGGAAGGAAGACATTTTGCAGAGAAGGAGAAGCCAACCTTAAAGGATTCTCGGAATAGCTGAAACTTTAAAATTTTCATTATTATTAGGATTTGCATTTTCAGTTTCAACTTCTATGGACTAATAGTGTTATTTTCAGTTTAGTTTCGAATTAATAGTGTTATTTTAAATGTTAATGGACTTCCAATATACCTTTTCCTTGAATTACTGAAAACTTTAAATTTCGAGTAATTAAGTAGTTTAGATGAAAAAGAACTACCAAGCACTTATTTTTTCGCCTATCTACTCTTCTCCTAAATAAAAAAGAAAAACAAACTACAAGCAACTCATTCAACCTAAATTAAGAAATTCATATTCATAATAAAAGTACTAATAAGGTTCAACACCATAACCAACAACGCTACGACAAAGTCTTATCTAAAAGATAAAAACATTAAGGTAGAACAAAGTCAATAATTTATTCATGTGGGCGACCAACATTCTCTTGAACATCCCCGCCAAATGGTGCTAAACATTCAGGCCTCCTCGTCATACACCTTCGTTCGTCAGGTTTTGACATCTCTTTAAGCACTTGTAGAATTCTTCTTTGTTTTTCAACACTCACCAACTCCCCAACGTCAATCGAACGGCTCAAGACCCTGACCAACAAATTTGCTCGATTCCTTATAGCAGACATTTCGTTATCAATCACTGGTGATTGAACTTCTTCATTCACCAAATCTTGAATTTGTGGATCAACAACTACACCACTTCCAGATTCAGTTGATGCTGGATTCAAACCAATTCGTCCCGATCTTGTAACTCTAAACATGTTCATCTTCAGAATCTGCGTGAAATTTTCTGAGAATTAACAAAGAAGAACATTCGATGAAGAGAGAAAAGATGGAGTTAAGTTAAAGTTTACGGCTAAATAAGAAAAACAAAAAGGGTGTTTGATTTAGATTTTTTTTGTATCTATCTCTCAAACTCTTAAACATAAAATGGTCTGTTCATAGACAGTTTCTTAAGTTTGCAAAAAAAAAAACTATCATAGATTGATTCAGTTGAGCATAATGGGTGGCAACAAAACATAATTAAGTTCCCAATTTGCATAAACAATCATATCAAATCAATTAATCATAAAATTATCCACAACCCAACTCAAATTAACCAACTACTTAATCAATTTTAACTTCAATTTCAACAAATTGTCATCAATTTTTATACCCAATTTACATGTTCCATAAACCCTAGAATTATACCAAATTCTAAATTACAATTCGTAAAACCTAATTTGTCTATTTCATAATCATATGATTACTCTTTAAACATATATATACAAATTTAATAAACAATACAATAAATAATAATCTAAACCGATACAATCCATTAAAATTTATAGTAAAGATTGAGTTTATTACCTTCCTTTGAAATAATCCAAACTTCGAAAGTTGGTATCAAATCTACCGAGCTTTTACAATTTTGAAAACTGGTTGAGCTTGATTTGGGAGAACTCGGTTTCACAAATTGGTGTGGTGGGTGCTTGTGAGTGAAGTTCGTCTGTGTTGTTGGAAGTGTTCAGGAGAAAAATTTGAGGTTTGGATAGGAGAAGAGAATCAAGACGAACATATATTGTTCTTCCCCATCAGGCGTTCACCTAGCTCTCCGCCTGGTGAGACACGTGTTTGTCTAGGGAAGCGCCTGATGATTCAAGTGTATGTCTAAGCGTGCGTCCGTATTATTTGAAACACGAACCATCTGCACGTGTAGAAAAATGACTAGACGTTTGGCTAAGATACCACCCTATCAAGCGTTCGGCTAAGAGAGCACCTGTTTCTAGGGCGTGCCTCTAGGGGTGCGTCTATCATTAGACGTTTTTTTAGATAACGCCTCCAATCGAACGTTCATCAAGCGTCCGCCCCACCCAAACGTTTCCACAGACGTACACCCTTAAAACTAGATGTATACCTAACCGTGCACCCAACGCCAGGTGCTAGCTTAGACAACCGCTCGATCAAATTACTCCCGATGTTATGTTTCAGGCGGAGTAAAAAGTAAAAATTTTACTCTTTAGTCTTTGGATCTAGTCGTCCCACTATGGATGCTCGAAGCAGTATAAAAGATTAAAAGACAAATGCTTAGTAACTGAAACTTAATAACCCAGATATCAAAATATGTTTTTAAACACCTAACTTAAAACTAAACTATCCATCATCTTGCCACCGCCTGGAAAGTACCCAGGTTCGCATCTAAATGTCTGCTAAAATGAAGACAAAACAAGCGAGAAGATGCAATGACAACAGATCAAAGCAGGCCATACCCAACGATGAAACAAAAACTGACCGCTACTAATCAAAAAGAGACAACTCCATTCTGCGACTGTTTTCAACATCATCCCATTACAGAAACGCACACTTCACTTCTTCTTGGCAGCGGACTTGGTGACCTTGGCACCTGATGGGTCCTTCTTCTCAACTTCCTTAATAACACCAACAGCAACCGTCTGCCTCATGTCCCTAACAGCAAATCGTCCAAGAGGTGGGTACTGAGAAAAGGTCTCCACAACCATGGGCTTGGTTGGAAGCATCCTAATAATACCAGCATCACCATTCTTCAAGAACTTGGGCTCCTTCTCAAGCTCCTTTCCAGATCGCCTATCGATCTTGGTAAGGATTTCAGCAAACTTAACAGCAATGTGAGAAGTGTGACAGTCAAGAACTGGGGCATAACCATTACCAATCTGACCTGGGTGGTTCATGATGATGACCTGAGAGGTGAAGTTGGCGGCTTCCCTGGCAGGGTCATCCTTGGAGTTGGAAGCGACAAAACCACGCTTGAGATCCTTCACAGCAACATTCTTCACGTTGAACCCAACATTGTCACCTGGAAGAGCTTCTTGGAGAGCCTCGTGGTGCATCTCCACAGACTTAACTTCAGTAGTCAACCCAGTGGGTCCAAAAGTGACAACCATACCAGGCTTGATGAAACCAGTTTCAACACGTCCCACTGGCACAGTTCCAATACCTCCAATCTTGTAAACATCCTGAAGTGGGAGACGGAGGGGCTTGTCTGAGGGCCTCTTTGGCTCAGAGATGTTGTCAAGAGCCTCTAGTAGAGTTGGTCCCTTGTACCAGTCAAGGTTGGTGGACCTCTCAATCATGTTGTCCCCCTCAAATCCAGAGATGGGAACAAAAGCAATTTTGTCTGGGTTGTACCCAACCTTCTTCAAGTAAGATGAGACCTCCTTCACAATCTCATCATACCTAGCCTTCGAGTACTTGGGGGTGGTGGCATCCATCTACAGTTATTTAAAAAAATGAAAATACTATTCGTTGGTATCATACAAATATGCAAATAAAGATATTTGGAAACTAGCTTATATAAACAAGACAGTATTTAAAACTACTTATACCTTGTTACAGCAACAGATCATCTGCTTGACACCAAGGGTGAAAGCAAGAAGGGCGTGCTCACGAGTCTGACCATCCTTGGAGATACCAGCCTCAAAACCTCCAGTGGTGGAGTCGATAATAAGGACGGCACAATCGGCCTGAGAGGTACCAGTAATCATGTTCTTAATAAAGTCACGATGTCCAGGAGCATCAATAACTGTGCAGTAGTACTTGGTGGTCTCAAACTTCCACAAGGCAATATCAATGGTAATACCACGCTCACGTTCAGCCTTGAGCTTGTCAAGAACCCAAGCGTACTTGAATGACCTCTTGTTCATCTCAGCAGCCTCTTTCTCGAACCTTTCGATCACACGCTTGTCAATACCTCCAAGCTTGTAGATCAAGTGACCAGTGGTGGTCGATTTCCCAGAGTCAACATGTCCAATGACAACAATGTTGATGTGAACCTTCTCCTTACCCATATTGAGTTATTAGCAAGAAACTGCAAGTATCCCATCAAAAGACCACATAATAAGTAACATCTCTTAGAATCAAAAGCATCATAAAATTTCCAGGAAAGAAAAACTGAATCAACAACCAATTGGACCAAGAACTCTGCTCAATTATCGGTGACAAGAACTTTTTGATCAATTACTGGTGACAAGCACTTTTTGTGATAAGAAAGGTACATAACAGACACGTTAATGATTTGTATTGGCGAATGGTTTCACATAACATCACAGGTTTTTGCATATTCAACTAAATACCATGGTAATAAATAGAGAAAAATGAACAGACACAAAAAAAAATAAAAAAATAATAATAATAGTTAAAAAAAAAAACTTAATAACAAGTAGACGCAGAACAGTCCTGATGTGTGACAATCTTATAAAAACCTCATGAACTTGATGTTGAAATCAAAACAAAACATACAAAATCAGCATGATGAAGGATTCCACTATTCCAGTAAGTATCATTAATATAACACACAACCAAATCAAGCATGAATTACTAATATAATGAAACCAGACCAGCACCGACGATCAAATCAGGCATAATCCATAGACGAATCTATATGGATAGCATACGAATATATGAGAACTGATTAACGAAATTGAATAAAACAGCCAAAAACATGGTATCACTGATCTACAGGATCTATCTCCTGATAGAATTCGATTTAATAAATAACTGAAGCTAGCAAAACCGATCATCATACACAAGTCATGAACACAAAAAGAACAGGAAAATCGAAAAGATTATAAACAATTGAACTATTTCTGCAACAAAAACTTAGGGTTTAGACATAAAAAACCACATAAACGATGAACGGAAACCACATGATATGAAATCAAACCCTAAAGCACGATACAAATAAGTAAACACAGAGAAAGAAAGGGTGAACAAACCTTCAGGAAGGAGATTGAGAAAAAATAATATCGCCTAGCTTGAAGTTCCCGCAGCTATAGAACAAAGGAAAGTGAGACAATGTTAGGCTCTTTTTTTTGCTTATAAGCCCTTCATTATAATATTGTTTAGGGCTTCACCGTACAGTACCATCTTATACCGTCGATTGTATGTGTAGATAAATGATTCTTAGCTGTTAGATTTAACGATCAAAAACTATGGATGGCTCTGAAATGTTAGGCGTAGATGCCCTGGAGTATGATGCAGAGTTACTTTACATGGCGTTCCTTTTCTTGGTCCCCAAAAATCAACCAAGTGTAAATAAATTATGAAAAATTAAAGTTTCTTTTGAAGTCCTTTTCTTCTTTTGAACCCAGAGTATGGTCCGCAGGAGGATACCGTGATACACCTGAATTTAAAAAAGCAACTGATATGCTCAAAACCAATTATCAAAGTGTTAATACGAAACTATCTGTAATATCCCAATTCGGCAGGTAGGGTTCGTCGAATGGAATATAGATAATGGTTTTTGTCTTTCTTAACACTGAGGCCTTTTCAGCAACTGGCTCAGAGTTGGCAAAAAACTCTGTAGTTAAGCGTGTTCGGGCAGGAGTAATCCAGGGATATGTGACCTCCCGGGAAGCTGCTGCTGGATGACCGCAGCGATGTCCGTAGAAAATCCCATACTGCCGGATGACCGCAGTGGCTAAGTGGGGACAGTATCGGTGGAAGGTTGGGTCATTACAAAGTGGTATCAGAGCCGACGACGGGTCACCTGCCAAGGGTGAGAGAGTACGCTGGACGGGGTGTTCCAGGTATTGGTCTCATAGGTGGTAGGGAACGTCGGAGATCTGAGCTTGAATATATTCCGGAGCCGAGGACGGCTCCAATTTAAGGTGGTGGTATTGTAATACCCCAATTCGGCAGGTAGGGTTCGTCGAACGGAATATAGGTAATGGTTTGTCTTTCCTAACATCGAGGCATTTTAAGTACAACTGGCTCAGAGTTGGCAAAAAGCTCTACACTTAAGCGTGCTCGGGCGGAGTAATCCAGGGATGGGTGACCTCTCGGGAAGCTGTTGTTGGATGACTGCAGCGGTGCCCGTAGAAAAACCCCACTGCTGGATGACCGCAGTGGCTAAGTGGGGACAGTATCAGTGGAAGGCTGGGTCATTACACTATCTGAGCTAAGTGGGACCAGTGACACGATTATATATGTTGCACAAAATTAAATACATAATCGTTTTATCCATCTCGAAGCAGATTCAAAATAAATGGACGGATATGGTTTTAACTGCCATTAATTAGACATGATAAAGTTGATAGATGTATGAAGTGAGATAAGACTACCTACCCAGCATTAAATGCAACAGATATATTACACGTGGCAGAGGATGGGTGGACTCGCAGCAAATAAGGTACCCACATCATTATGGCGTAAAGCACAACCAATATAGGAGTTACCCGCAAGACAAGGTGCGGGCTGTGTTTGACATCTAAGAAAATAGTCGATCCCATGTAAAACTATGTAAATACTCAGCTCCACCAATGGATTAGGGGATGGAAACTGGAGAAGAGAAGGTAAAAAAAAGAGAGGAAGAAAAAAAACATGTACTTGTAATCTTCTTTTTCACCTCACCAAAGTCATTTCACTTAGCTAATAGATTTATTGTAACACTTTCAAGATTACAGTGAAAACTGGTGCTCAATACCCATGTGGAGTAGGCTTAACCGAACCACGTAAAATATTTATGTTCTTTATATTCTCGCACTACATTCATCACTTTATTATATTTGTTCTATCGCATTGCACACTCATCATTTTTATCATCGTTCATTTATACACCACGAACATTGGTTGTGATTGTGAAATCTGCTACGTGATCTTTAGTGTTTACAGTTTAACGCTAGAAACAGGGACTTATGTCTTTATAAAAAAGTTTATCTTTCCTGTTAATTTTGTGTATTCCGTCATGTTTTCATTGTCTTGTTTTTCAAAAAAAAAAAAGCAGTTATAGTTCAGATCCAAGCAGTTCTGAAGAAGGTCTTACTTTGTAGTATTGTGTCAGCCTAAGATCTTGCTGGTTGTTTGGGTTTTTTTATCTCAAAAGGTGAGCATAGGATTTGGATCACAATACACACATGCTTTGAAAAACGAGTCCGTCATTAGGATCTGTGTTTAGAAGTGTTTACAAAAGCTTTTTAAAAAGGACATTTTTGTTTTCATTCACTTTAAAGCCTATTTACCTGATTTTAAAAAGACATTTCCTTTTTAGCTTTTTTGGTTTCACACCGACCAGCTTTAGTTTTACTGAATATTTCCCCCTCATAGAAATTTTTGGTGAAAGCAAAGGACTATAAAACAAACGTCTCAGACATAGACAGATCATACGTTTCCCGTCTATTTCACATTATTTCTAGCACGAGTATTGGATCCAAACACATCATTCTGTTTTTTCATTTTATTTTCACATCATATCCACCAAACAAAGAGCAAAGAGCAATGGGATGTTTGAATACTCTATCCCTTCTAAAATAAATGAATGATTAGGATAAGGAATGTTTTTTTCCACCATAGGTTAGTGAAGTAGAGTGACTAGACGAGTGAAGTTTCCCCGTCTAGTATAATTTTTTTCACCTGGACAGAAAAATATCTCCCGTTTTTTCAGTTTTTTAATAATAACAAACCTAGATAGGCCCTGTGTTTAAAGAGTTTAATATGGAATTAAATACCCAGACGGAAAAAATCCCCCGTTTGGTACTAGACGCTTAAAGTTTACCCTCTAGTGAAGACTATCTACCACTCCTTCGATTGAAGGAGTGTATGAAGGATTTGGGGTGAAAGACTCTCTCCTTTCTACCATAGTAGGGTCTAATTAGCTATATTTGGGTGGAAATCATTCACTTTGAATGAGAACACTCTACTCATAGCCCTTGCTCTAAGGAAAAGTTATGAACCATGTCTTAAATGATAGACAGACCTATTAAACTTGAACCTAGTACATCAAACAGTTGGTCATTTAACAATATTTATCTATTTTTTGTTCCCTTTTCCTTATATGATCTACAGATCATGGAAAAATCAAAAGATGCACCTGGCAAAACCCTCACCAAGAAAAAGGACCCAAAATCAAAGTCAAACTCAAAATAAGTGTTAACAACCTCAAGGGTGATGTTATGCAGCCAAATGGAAAAAATCAATTTTGCAGCAAAATATAGGGACGCAATTAGCATAGTATAGCACCAAGAGGAGCAGACGCAGTAACAGCGGCAATACAAACAACATGTGTATATAAAAAAGCAAATAGGGAAGCAGCAGCAGCGGCGATAGCTGCAACACAAGCAAAATATATTGGAGAATCAACCGGACCACAACCACGTACGACATGCTGATAATGGGATTGACAGAACGAGGGCTAGATATCCCGCTCCAACTCTTGTAGGTCATACCCAGAGGAATAGTAAGACAACTACTATGATCCAGAGTGATGCGCATAATTTTCAACCAGCACACACTACCACAAGATCATGTACCTCCACACTTACATACCATAATCGATGCGAATGACACAGGTTGTGACACCCGTATTTTTCATATGACACATACTCTATCAAGCGTCACTGAGCGAGATAAAGCATCATCTCAGGCCTGTGTTGCGTACTTTGGAATGCGTCATCGATGCATCTCCTCAAGCCTGTGATGCACACTTTGAAAAAGTGGTGCATCTTGTCCCGAAGTTCACTATTTAATGATGGCGTGTACTTGTGATGTATTTCTAAGATAAATGCATTACCTCGAACTTGTGATGCACACTTGGTACAAGTGGGGCATCAACTTGGCATTATGGTGCTAAGCTTAAGCATTATGATGCTACCACATTATTATGTTTCGTTTATAACCAAGGGATGCAATATTAATGGATATTTCTTACCGGAGGAAGCATCATAGTGCTAAACCACTATTATGATATGATGTTTATTGGAGGAAGCATCATCGTGTCTATGTTGCTTACCGGAAGAAGCCTTATAGTGCTAAGTCACTTTTATGTTGTGATGCTTACTGAGGGAAGCATCACTATCCATATGTTTCTTACTGTAGGAAGCATAATAGTGCTAAGGCATTATTATGTTATGATGCTTACTGGAGGAAGCATCACTATCCATATGTCCCTTAACAATACGTCCTTAAAAGCGGAAGTTGGCCTATGACATTATCCTTCAAATCCTTATATGTATAAATATCGGTAAGATATATATAAATATGAGGTGTTGGAATCGATGATGCTTACCCAAGGAAGCATCACTATTGTTAGGATGATTACCCAAGGAAGCATCAATGTTGCTATATAGCTTACCCGAGGAAGCTTCATGATGTTACAACATCGTTATGTTTGTCATGAAAGTAGGTGGAAGTTGGTATACAGCAGACTTATATATGGAGGGGGCCTTGGTTAAAGATACATGAGAGGTAATTCATATTTATGTGATGTGGCCTATATGTTGGTGCATACTTGATGCATAAGCGTCAATATGTTATGTAGTTTTGCCTATGGAGCTTGAATGAGGCGAAAACATCATTCATCCGTGTTGCTTACTCGAGAATGCATATTTGCATACTACGTGGCATTAATTATGTGCATATCTTGCAAAAATCCCTTGGCATATACTGACTAGGTTTGCTTGTCCTTTGGCCTTGCTACACCATTTGGGAATTATTGGTGACGCAGATTTTATATACCTAAGTATATCCTTTTGAAACGATTGGCTCTTGGCATCGATGTTGGCTTTTCTTAGTAAAATTAATTTTCTTGTCCGATTCGAGATGACTCTTCGGATGAACTACGGTCTGTGCTTGATCCCTTCAAGGTACAGGTATGGTACGCAGGAAGCTGCAATACACTGCAATGAGTTCAAGCACTTTGTCGCTCATATCATCTAATTTGGATATGATTGCGACATTTTGGTATCATATCATATGGCGAACATATGATTGTTGCCACACTTGATGAGGTAGTTGCAGACCATTTATTGGATGTTCATACTTCCTATCAAGCTATACGACATGGATGGCATATATCTGGATATTGCACCCTTGGCAAGAGCAAGATAAGTGCTTGCACCTAGCGCATAGTCAAAACAGAGTTATAGATAATCGGAAATAGGTCTGTAATGGTCTATGTGCTAGTCCAAGACATGACTAAGGCCTAAGAAGTATTTGTAAGATTGTAATGCATTCCAAATGCATCACTATTGGCTTTATGGCCTTGCACCCTGTGTAGAACAAGGGTAAGTTGGAACAGAGTGGAGCTACGTTTCGAGTATCATGCTTGCAAAAACATATCAGGATAGTGATGTAATTTTAATATAGTGGTAAAAAGAGGGTTCGATTCTCGAACTTGTGAAGGTAATGATTTTAGAAAATATTGGACTTAATCTAATTAAATAAAAATCAGGAAAATAAACTAGAGATGATTTTTAGAAAATATGGGGAAAACCAGGAATCAGGAATCAGTTATTTCTAACATTTATATGATTAATCGGGTAATTCTTTTAAATAAATTAAGCTCAAATATTGCCAAAATAGGTTTTATGCAAACAAGTAGAGGTAAATAATAAGCATGGGACATCAGAGGTTGTCAACCCAGCATGACCCATCAAACAAAAATACCACTACTGAATGAAAACCGTTTTTCTATTTCGAAACTATGCAATTTTAACAAGTAAAGAATTATAATTAATTAATTAAAAATAGACTTACCACATAAAATTGAGAGAAAAACCTCCTCCATCATCCCAGTAAATATACTTAGCTCATGGTGGAGAAAACTTGCTCAAAAGATCTTTTCATTGCTCAAAATATTGATTACAAGGTTGAATAACGGTGCAACAGCTGAACAGCGCGTTTATAAGTGTTACAGAACAAGGTTCAGCCGTTGCAAAAGGCTAAGGCAAAGAAAAGGGGGAAGAAATGTGAAAGCTAAGGCAACGGAACAGCAACAGTTGAAAGAGTTGCTGTGTCTTCTTCTTCGGCAGCGATGGGATGAAGAACACGGTCACCGACGGTGACCGGTGCAGCAGCAGTTGGCCGGATCGTGGGTAATCCCGGCCATAATTCTGGCAACTCCGAAACTTCAATTCTAAGCTATCTCCCCCCGTTCTTCTTGGCTTCTCTTGGTATATATAGGCTCTAGGGATCCTTGTGAGTCTTCTAAACCTAATAGAACTCCTCAAAACACTCCCAAATTCATCCAAATCCGAATCAAAGTATAATATCCTTTTTCCGGCGAAACTCGGATTTGGGGCTATGTTTCCGGCGTAAACTTCTAATTCTTCACGTGTTTAGTCTTGTATTGGTCCCATCTATCTTGTGTATCAATTTGAGAGCAAAATATTCCAACAATTACGTGAATCAAAGTGTCCAGTAGCAATTTCGTCCGATCCCGTGCTGCAGTTGACTCGGTCAACTCGGGTTGACCGAGTTGACTCGGATTTGACCCGATTTGACTCGAGGGTGCCCCTTATCCACTTCTAGGTGCCAAATAACACTTGTCCTTTGGTGCCTTTATCACTTTTTGAGCCAATTTTTCCACAAATCTTTATTCTTCAAATGTACCTACAAAAGCATAAAAACACGTAATATATGCAAAATCGAATACTAACTTAATAGAAACTAAGGTGCAATTTAGACACTAAAATGTGTCTATCAAATAGGCAAAGCTACATGCAATTGCCTTGTAATCCACGAGGTACCAATCATTTCAGAGTGGCGCATCAGAGAATTCTTTCCTGTGTAGCATGCCATTGTGAATGGAATTTTCGGTCCGCCACACAGGTGGACTAGAGCGGGTACCGAGTGATACGCTCCATAATGGATTGAACTAATCGGTTCAACTGGCTGCAGAAATCAATGAGCTGCGTAAAAATCGTAAAGTTTACGCCGATGCAGTGGACCTCCTCGCACAAGAGAATCAGCAGCTGAAGGAAAACCTGACACATGAAGCAGAAGGATCCCACCCGCGAGCTCTTATGGAAGAGGCGATCCCGGAAGTAAATTTAAAATCCCTCGAGATAAACAACGACCGTAGGATGGTGTTGGCCAACACGAACCTGAAAAATCTGGGCGAGGACGGGACAACTGCCCAACGATCGAAGGGATCCAAAATATGTACCTGTCACTTGAGCCTACTACGTCATTAGACCCAGAGGGTCAAAAAATTTGAGCAAATATGACCGATATTTCGAGGATATAAAGGCGATGTGAGGAGAAATACAAATATTTACGGCCTGGGAAGGGGAGGCAAACTTGAATAATTTATCAAAGAAGCCAACACCACCCCACTAACTGTGCATCTTACCCGAGACCCAATTCCACCAAAATGCCCGTTGCCCGCTTTTGATTGCCACGACGGATCCAATGATCCTGCAGCGTACCTAAGGTATTATATTCGCGTCATGGCATGTCGGCAAAGAGACAATGTTGATGTACACGTATTTCCCATATATCCTCAAAGGATCCACACTTGCTTGGTTCAACAACTTTCCCATATATATCATTGATTCATACGCGCACATGACTCACATTTTCTTGGAAATATATATGTACAACAAGACAACAAACGCAGGAATTGACAAACTATTTTCACTTGTAACCGGGCCAAAGAAAACAATAAGGGAGTACACAGACATGTAGCACAAGATCTGTCAAACAATTGGGGATGTTAACTATGTGATCATCATCAATTGCTATAAGTGGGGTATGGACAGGATGAGTCAACTCTTTATGGAAATCCACAAAAGGATCTCCGCGACAAAAGGTGACCTCCGAGTCATAATAAAAAAAAATGCTAGGATAGAAGAAATCTAGTGGGATAACTCTAGGGAGAAACTACAAGGGGCCAAAGTTAACGCAACGGAAAAACTCTATGGAACCAGCGTCAGGTGAAGTCAAGTGATCAAATGCTGCAACCAATACGTACGACAATAAGCAGGGAATGTGCCATGGTAGCAGGAGAACCGATCAGAGATTCAACCAAGTCGTCACTAAGTTGAACTCTTGCCTTTCACGGATTTTGCGAACAATCAAAGACATGCAAGATTTCGAATGACCATGGTCAAAAGGAAGGAAACCTCCAAAGATAGAGAAGTCTAGGATTAAATATTGCGAGTATTATTGGTTCAACAACCACGTGAAGAAGTACAAAAAACTGAACGTGTTGATCCAAAAGATGGTCGACGTAAGAGAGTTACGGGAATTCGTTCAGAAACCCAACCTCTCATATGGAGGAAAAAAATGACAAGACAGTGCGCATCCTCAATAATCGCAGGACAATCAATATGATCACGCGTTCAGAACACCACATACCTTTTCAGCTGGGAGACGTTGATAGATGGTTGCAGAAGAGGGTAGAGGACCACGATATCTTAAAAATTGACGGGAGATGATAAGTGCATAAGTTACATGTTTTGAGTACTATTTTCTTACACTTATTTGCTAGATTTCATATGAATTACTTTGTATTATTATCACTTTTGTATTTTATGTCTTTTGTTAGGTTACATCTTTAAAAGAAGTGAAAATGAAGTGCTTTAAAGGAAGCATTGTCAAAGACCCAATGGAACTCTGTCAAATCCATGATTTCTACCCATCATGTCGAAGAGAACAAGAAAACGAAGCCAATTACTAAAGAATGAAGTCATTTCGACTTCGTATGAGAAAGTTACGACCGAAAAGATGATTTAAGCTCGTCGGTTTCGTGAAACTACAATGAGACAATTTACTTGAAGATTGCTAAAGGCACCAGTGAACTTGCTAAGGGATGCCACCATTTGAAAAGTGATAACAACACCAGCTAGTTCGTTAAGGGCACCACCATCTTCATCTTTTTCTTCACGTGAGAAACAGGGAGTTCTTCTTCTTCGATTCACACCAGCAAAACTGGATGTGGTGTGTGACATGGTTAGCAAGGAATTGTTCAGATGTACGGATGCGTTAGAACCGAAAATGGAGTTGAATGGTGGTTAGGTAGCAAGGTGGGGATGATGCTGTGCCATTGAAGATCAATGGATGATGATGATCAGGGATGATATGATTGTCTCGATTTTAGATAATTGTGAGCTGGAATCTGAACCACTAATTTGTTGGAGCTATGAGAACTCGAGTGAGGGTTGGAATTCATGGAAGTGACGCTGTTGATGGTTGGAATTGGTTGATCTCGAATCTGCAGAGTGGAATGACCTACTCAAGATTTAATGGAGTTGTTGGTCGTGAACTGAAAATACTGGCAGTGAGGACTGGCAGTTGAAAATAAGGAGATCGCGATGAGTTTGTCATGACAGTTGAGAGTGATGGCAGAGCTCGAAGTGATAATTTTGAGTTCGAGTGATTCATTGGGTAAAAGAAGAAGTCTGAAGACATGGGTTTTACTCGAGAGAGGTTTTCTGGTGGCAGTGATCACAATGGATCGATGTTTTACATCTGTGATAGTGGTGATGAAGCCATTGTCGCTGTTGAGAAAGAATTAAAACAAGGTTCGAGATGGGTATCATCTGTTGGTTAATGGCAGTGGTGGTCGATGGTAGTGGTTGATTGATATGGTGGTACTGTAACTGTTGGTGATGTTCAGTGTTTGAATGTGAGAACAGAGGAGCTCGGAGAAAACAGGGATAACTGCCATTATTAATGGTGTTGTACGTTGATGGCAGAGATGCAGTGAGGTTGTTGGGTGGATATGGTAGCAGGAGAGGATGTTTAAGCTTGAGATGATTGAGGTCGAGTTTGAGAAGAAAAAGGAAATAGAGTTCGCTAGCATATGGAAAAAAGGTTGGAGAGAATTTAGGAGCTGAGTTTCAAAACTCAGAAAAAAATACTTCTCCCGGCAGCATTCTCATCGAGGAAAAACATGAGAAAGTCAGGAAGAAACTTTTTACGCAATGGGATAGTCATCGAGGAAACCTGAAGAGGGAAAAGAAAAGGTCATGAAGAAAAAGATTTCTCGACGAGAAAACCATCGAGAAACTGAAAGAAAAAAAATCACAGAGGAAAAATTGAAATATGCCTGTCAGTTCCCTGAGACTGATACGCCAAACAAAGTTGATTTCGAATTTGAGCTGGGCTTATACGGTATATGTGAGTTCATTAGCTGCTTTAGCTATTCATTCTCACGGCAAGCCTTAGCTGTGACTTGTTTTAGACATATTTTAGGGTTTAACAACCAATTTCAACTGGGATTTGAGCACGGACACATCTATTTTTAGAATGTCTATATAAGAGACAATTTAACTTCTACTGAAGATCTATCTTTTTATCTATCATATCATATTTTTTGGAGAGAAGAGAAGGAGCTTTGGAGTTGGTGACTTTTCTACAACCTAGGGTTTGCTTTACTTTTCTACTTATATTTTTCCATGGATTTTAAGAAATCCATGAGTAGCTAAACTTTTCATATTGATTAAGGATGTAGTCGGATATCATGAACATGTCACTATTGATATATTAGTTTTATCATCCTAATCAAATCATTATTTTCTTGTTTTACTAATTATTATCGACATGTATGATTGTGTGAATGTTTGTTTAGGAGCGCTACTAAATAAGCATGAATGTATAACTATTGCTAGACTAGGGTTTTGAGAGATCACCACATCAAAACATGGTTTTTGCAATGAAAAATAACGTCACAAATATATTTTTGTGACATTTTTTGTTTGTCGGTCAATGCATTACAAAAGGAGGTGTCAAAAATAATATGTCCGACGCTTTTATCGTCACTTATGTCGAGGGGCTTTTGTAGCACAATTTTCCATCGCAATTATATTTTTTACGTCACAAATAATTTGTGCGTCAGAAAAACTGTTTTTTTCAATTTTACCGAAAAACTCTATAAGTGACGTTCAAATCCGTTGCAATTTTTTTTTATTTATGACGCTTTTAAATCTCATAAATAGTGATAAATTTTAACATATTTACGCGTTGTAAATTTTTAGCATTTACAACAGGTAAACTCGTCGTATATATGTAGTATTTCCAACACATGCTAATGTTGTGAATACTGATTTTTAATTACGGAATGTTATGTTACATATGTCATCATATTTACAACATACATTTTCCATTTGCTACGCACGTTGAAGTCATGAATGAGAGTTTTGGACAACATATTATTCTATTATATTGTATGGTCTTATTTGCAACATATTTTTTCTACCGCATGTGTACATATATTCGCTACGCACGTTAAAGCTGTGAATAATAATTTCGAACAACAAATGTTTAATCTTATTTACAACATATTGATCTAATGATCGAAGTCAACATGTGGAACCGGTATAACTTTAATATATTTACATATTTTTGCTACATACGTTGTTAATTGGAACTGACAATTGGAAATTCAATAAATAATATGCACAACTACAGTTCTTCAATTTCAACTAAAAGAAATAAAGATTGACATCACACAAATAAAAAGATCTAAATTTATTAATAAAGATCTTAATATTACTCAAACGGCATAAAATAAAATAAACTTAAAATTCTAAAAGTACAACTATAAAATAAAAGTAAACCATACAACTAGAAAGAGAAACTGAGACCATATGACTTAGACATCTCAATTGGTCACTTGACACAACACGTTCTAATATCCACTGCAACAGCTGTCATCCACTCCTCTATTATGCGATGTTGTTCTTGTTATTCTTTAAGTTCTTTAATTTTTTGCTTCTTTTGAAAATCTTTAGCAAACCTATTTGTGACGAGATAAGAGAATTAAAATAATAAAGAATAATGAAGAAGATATATAATTATAAATAACGAATATATATTATATAATAATACCGAAAAAATGGTAGGTATGTGATGCCCGTGTAACTGAAAAAGAAAAACAAAAGAAAATTACCAAAAAAATAAGGCTTTTGCATGTGGTGTGCGAGGAAGTCTGAGTCCACCTGATGCCATTATCACTTGATTAATAAATTGGTGGTACGTTTGCAGAAGAAAAACAAAAAAGGATTAACAACAAACTGAAAAACCAAAAGAAAAGAAAGCTTACATAGTGGCTGTCAAGTTGATAGAGGGATTTCCCATGTGAAGACAAAATAGGGACATTAGGTAGGAATTCAAAAACCCCTTATCCGTGATATTTTCATAATGGCTAAACTACCCCTGATTAGTTAATATTAGTAAAACTAATTAGCTAATAGATTAGACTAATAATAATTAATCTAAAATAATCTTATACTTAATCAAATCAAATCAAATTTTTCTTTTTTTTGGTTTGGTGGGAAGAAAAAGTAGAAGAAATGAAAGAGAATTTTTTAGGGTTTTTTTAAAAAACCCTAGATTTTGATTCACTCAACCAGAGTAGTCAGGTATACCTCTAACTTAAACTCTTGGTCTTTTTATGGCTCAAATTTGATGAAATTACGTAAAAAATTATGCTTTTTTGTGATTCAAGGAATTTTACGGTTGGGTTTTCATGTCGAACCCAACCGTAAACTCCATTTATGGTTAGGTGTTCATCCTAACCAAACCGTAACCGTAATTTCATGGCG
Source organism: Papaver californicum (assembly GCA_023531435.1). NCBI lineage: Eukaryota > Viridiplantae > Streptophyta > Magnoliopsida > Ranunculales > Papaveraceae > Papaver > Papaver californicum. Next base: position 922,809 of record JAJJMC010009801.1, on the reverse strand, counting down.
GAAAACCAAATCGTAACATTTTTGATGTAGTTTTAAAAGTGGTAAATAAAGTGGTTCGATTCTCAGACTTGTGAAGGTTTAATTATAGACTTAATTTTAATTAAAGAAAAAAATAAAATAAAGATAATTTTTTATAAAATATGGGGAAAAACTAGG
>JAJJMC010009801.1:869103-912653 GCA_023531435.1 Papaver californicum | reverse complement strand
ATTCCATGCAAATAATAATAAAAGAATTATAAATAAATAAATAAAAATATATTTACCACTTAATTATTGGAGAAAAAGCTTCCTCCTTCGTCCCAGTAATGGTGATTAGCTCATGGTGGAGAAAATATGCTCAAAAGACCTCTTCATTGCTCAAAATATCGATTACAAAGTTGAATAATGGTGTAACAGCTGATTTGATACGCGTATATGCGGTACAGAAGAAGGTTCAGTTGTTACAGGAAAGTTTTAAGCAATAAAGATACAGGAAGAATAGGCAACAGAAATATTTGAATCAGCAGCAGATGTAAATGTTGCTGAGTCTTCTTCTCCGGTGATGGCTGGATGAAGAACAGTCGGCCGGTGCAGTAGCAGTGACCGGACGGTGACGGAATTATGGCCGGAATTCTCTGTTTTCTTCTCTAGGGCTGCGTCCCTATTTTTCTTGGCATCTCTTGGTTTATATAGGTTGTAGAAACCCTAGGGAGAGTTCTAAACCTAATGAACTCTCCAAAACACTCTAGAATCTTCTCAAATCCGAATCAAAGAGTGATTCCTTTTTTCGGCCAAAATCACATTCCCGAGCAGATTTCTCGGCATTCTTTGCTATCTATTCACGTGTTATGACTTGTATGAGATATCTTCTAGTGTGTGGGACAATTTGGAGCCGAAAACAACTCAAAAATTACTTGAACTTGAGTGTACAGAACTGTCCCGATGAGTCCCGATGAGTTGGCCGATCCGACTCGCTGAGTTGGCTCGCTGGGTTGACTCGCCTGGTTGACCCACTGGGTTGACTCGGCCGATCCTAGGGTGTCCCTTATCCATTCTTGGGGTGCCAATAACACTTTTCCTTGGGTGCCTTTATCACTTTTTGAGCCAATTTTTCCATAAATCTTTATTCTTCTAATGTACCTACAAAAGCATAAAAACACGTAATATACGCAAAATCGAATACTAACTTACTAGAAATTAAGGTGCAAATTAGACACTAAAATGTATCTATCAATTTTTACGGTTGGGTTTTCAGCATCATACCCAACCGTAACTAACAATTACGGTTAGGTGTTCATCCTAATCTAACCGTAATCGTATATTCATGGAACAATCAATCGTAACAGTTTTACGGTTGGGTTTTAGCATAAGACCCAACCGTAACTAATCTTCGAAAAAAAGTTTTTCTATCCAGGATAATTTATGGTTGGGATTTGACAATCAAACCCAACCGTAAATAGCAATTTTAATTTAGTGCAAACAAATTTACGGTTGGTATGTTAATCGAACCCAACCGTAAATAATCATCTTCATCTCCTTTATCCCACATTATGATTCAAAAACCCAACCGTAAAACTGTCTTTCTTTAAGATTCTGGCTGGTCTACGGTTGGGTTTGGACTTGCATCCCAACCGTAAATGAACCTGGGGTATTGTTTTTTACAACTCTGAGAATTATGATTAAATTAAAGGCATACACTAATAAAATAGAAGAGTAGGCAAAGACCTTATTTTTTACATTAAAAGAAGAAGTAAAGGAAATGAAATACAATAGATCATTAGATGATTACACTTAAACACTTAAGTATATAGGATGAAATCATGATAGGTACTTTCTTCAAAAATACGATAGCAATCCTCATGCGTAAACGTTTTGCCATGTTTAGTATCATATCGGTCGAGAGCCATGACCCACTGGAGAAAAAAAATCAATGGTAAGTTTGTATGTTTGAAAACTATTTTTGATGAAGGACTTATTGACAGACATACTTACTCTTGTCACACTTATTGATTCAAAAACCAACCGTAAATAATCAGTTGTGACTGTTTTACGGTTAGGTATGGACTTACGGACTCAACCGTAAATAATCAGTTGTTTTGTTTTTTGAGTTGAATTCTCCTTTGCTTGGTTTCCAACTTGAAATTTTTGTATATAAAACATGAAATTTTTCTAGACCAATTTAAGATAAAAAATTTCCCATACATTTTAACTAAATTGAGATATGAATATTGTCGCAAGAAGTTATAATCCACAATTAAAAAAAAAAACATAAGTTTGACGCAATTTTTATAATCAACGTAGAGTTAGGGAGAAGGAGGAGGGGTATGTCGAGCACCAACACGACCGCCACGAGTACGAGCACCACCTTGCACATCCTTGGCTTCATCATGTGTGTCTTCATCACTAGGTTGCCTCTCTCTTCGGCTAGTAGTCGCATCTCTTGTATCGGCTATACTCCTCTTTAAGCTTCGCACCATCTCATCTTCGATTGATTCATGAAGCTTCCTCAATTTGGCACGCAGGATCTTTTGTTGCTTGATTGTCATCGCATCACCTCTACTTATGGATGGAGTCATAGACTCTGCCAATGCAAGTGCTTTCTTTTCCTATTCACATTTGAAAATAAATGTTGGTTGAGTCTTTAGTAATAAATCTTAAAAACATTAATAACATAAGTAATTTACGTACCATATTGAAATATCCATTTTTCCAAACATCAATGAGACCATCTCCTGTGTTGTTTCCTTGACCCCTTTGAAGTTAGATAATTTACAAACAGTTCAACACAAGCAATCAATCAAAAATTAAAAAAATTCAGAACTCTTTACGGTTGGGTTAAACATATCGAACCCAACCGTAAATAATCAACAACAAGAAGTTAATCTACACAGGTAACTTTACGGTTGGGAATTGACAATCCGACCCAACCGTAAATAATCATCAACAAAAAAAAAATGAACTAACCAGGATAATTTACGGTTGGGAATTGACAATCGAACCCAACCGTAAATATTCTTTAAAACAAAAAAATTGACATATGAAGAATAATTTACGGTTGGCAATTAGAATCAAACCAACCGTAAGAAGAAAAAAAATTCTTTGAGTGCAAAATAGTTTATTTTTGGGTTCAGAATCGAACCCAACCGTAAAATTCCATCTTCATCTCCTTCCTTCTTATTTACGGTTGTGTATTTTAATAACCCAAACGTAAAATTCAAAAGAAACCAGTTACGGTTGGGTTCAATTCGAACCCAACCATAAGTTCTTGAGAACATATATTTACGGTTGGGTTTTCCAATCGAACCCAACCGTTAATGTTTCTGGAAACCTAATTTTTTTACAACTCGATCAATCAAACAAGAAAATCAATCACTTTAGGGTTCTAAAAATAACATGGGTTTTGTTGAATACCTTATATACACCATTTGTTGTGGTTGGGGAGTTTGATTTCCTTTACCACCGATTTGTTCTTCAATATCTTGATTATGTTGTTTAGTTTGATTTGATTGACATCACTACTACCTTCTACACCTTTAGTAGGATTCTTCATCACGAACTTTAGAGTTTAATCGACGACGAATTTTTCGAATCACCAATTAATTGACTATGAATTTCGAAGGAGAAATTCGGTTGAAATGGAGAAGGGGGAGATATGGAGGGAGAGGAAAAGGTTTTGAATTGAAATGAAAATTGTAAGATTTTGATTTGTTTAGGTTTTAATAGATTGAAGGGAAAATTATACTTTTTCATAAATGTAAGGGTAATATGGACATTTATCATAGCCCATATGATACCCTTTAACGAATTATTTGGTCACCCTGAATCCATGGGAAGCCCTTCTATCACATGGGAAGCCCCTATATAAGATTTCAAAGAAAAGAAGAGCAACAAGAAATAACATCAAATAAACAAAAGGAAAAAAAAGATTTCAGAAGAAAAAAAAAGAACGCAGGAGACAGAAAAATCAAAAATTGAAGATTTTTTTTAAAACAAAGACTTTGATAAATCACCAAACAAGATGTTTCCACTCATGTTTTAGGGAATAAAAAAACAAAAGATAATCAATATTCTTTCTCAAATAACCAGTTCTCAATCACTGATCACAAACCCAAAACAGATCTTGACTCGGGATATTGATTTGTATGCAAAATAGTCAGGATGAAGACCAATTGAAGAGCAAAATCAAAAGTTGAGAAAGTTACCTCTTCCAAGTTCAGATCTAAGGTTTTGTACTTGTGTTGTTGTTTTTTTTATACATGGGTAGGGCTGCACAGGAACCGACCGAAACCGAATGACCAAACCGGAACCGACGGAACCGTACCTGAAACGGACCGAACCGAGGGTACAGGATACATGGTACAAGAATAAAAGAAGAGGACCGAGTACACCGGGATACCAGGTACAGGTTCTACCTAGGAACCAACTTGTACCGGACCGATTGTACCGAATGCTTTAAGCCGTTGATTAAATATATGAATTTTAATCTCATCCGTCGATTTCTAAGTTCAAGTTCTCAACTAGAAGAGCTGGCTTTGCTCCTGACAGGTATGTTCCAGAGACATACCAATGGTGATATGAGCATGCTTCCAGAGACCTTCACGTTGGCTTGCTCAATCTTTGGGTCTATCATGCAATGTCCATCTTATGAAGGAATTACAACTCTCCTAGCGACAGCCGAAGAAGCCACTAGAAATGCAATCTTATCCTGTCTTTGTGAACACCAAAAACATCCGAACCATCTTCTTTTGTATGCTTTATATCTGCTGAAGGAAACTCACGCATACATAAGTGAAGAGAGGGATGATGTGTCAAACTCTGCAGAGTCAAGCTAGAAATACTAAAAACTTTTCACATAATATTGCTACAGGGATCTGATCAGCAAGCTAGGAAGTTCACCGAAGTTTTGGCTTCGTCGGCTTGGTTTAGCTTGTGGCTGCATGGGGTTATTTCCGACAGAGAAGATGAAATGCAGAGTCTATCTGATGCTCAGTTCAGTAGTCGATTGGGTTTTAGGGGATGAATCTGGCCAACCCATCAGAGATGCAGCTCTACACCTCCCATCAGATCCTCAGGACTTGCTTTTTCTGCTCGGGCAGAAGAGTGGCCATGATTTGGACTTGCTTTCCTGCCAATCTGCAGTTCTCCTAATATTATATACTGCCTCTTTATATAATGAAAGGTACATGGTACAGGAACCGACCGGAAAAAAGAGTACAGGTTCAAGAACCGAACCGAGAGTAGAAGGTACAGGTTACAGGTATACGGGTAGAGAACCGACCATAGGGAGGTACAGGTACACGGTTCTACCAAGAACCGAACCGAACCGACCATAGGGAGGTACAGGTACACGGTTCTACCAAGAACCGAACCAAACCGACCATAGGGAGGTACAGGTACACGGTTCTACCAAGAACCGAACCAAACCGACCTTTGTGCACCCCTATACGTGGGAAGAGGTCTTGTTTTAATATAAAAGGAAACGTGATTAGATGTCCGAAGATTATGGCCGCAATTTAAAACAAATGAAAATTTTAGCGGATTTTTTAAAATATAATAAAAAAATTAACAGACTATCTTTTTTTTGACGGACTAATAAAACATTTTCCACGAATTAAAAGTTATATGCCATCATATCTCGAATATTCAGTAAATTGAAAATAAAACCATTAAAATATATTTATATATATATGTCCATCATATTCACAATATGTACAATCTAAATATATCAAAACACTATGTGCATAAAAAAATAATTATACTACCTCCAATTAAAATGTCCTAAAAAGGAATAAAGATTATGCATAAAATCAATTAAAAAAAACCACAGTTAAACAACATATCAAAGAAAAGATTCATAATGATTTCTTAAACATGAATATAAAATTATCAAGATCCAACTACATAAGACATATCAAATATAATCAAAACAGAAAACAAAATCAATAGATCTTACTTGATCCTCTTACTTCCTCATCTGGTTCGATTTTAATTTCAATTCCAAGTATTGAATCCTTTGAATTACACCCGTATTGAGATCTTACTTGATGTTGCTGTCGTTGTTTCATGAGTGAAATGATTGAGATTGATGAATTGAGAAAGGATCGAGTGAGTATAAGTACACAGGTAATCGTTGAAGCAGATGGGGGAAAAAAATTTATAAGTACACAGGTATACGTGTACACAGGTAATCGTTGAAGCAGATGAGTATAAGTACACAGGTAATCGTCAATTTACTGAATATTAACTTAACAAAATTTTATCATTGTTACCGTTCGATTCAAACACAAATCTTCCTAATACCAAAATATTATACTAGTTGGACGACTGAAATGAGTCCATTTATATGGTTACACCCCTATAATCAGTTAGAAATATTTTTTTGGTCCATTTTTTTCATTTTTTTTTCATCTTAATTTCTCTAAAATTTACTAAATTTTAATCAATTTTAATCAAATTTTCCACACATTTTTCTAATTGACCAACAATCTCACTTCGATTTCACATCAATTTTAATTCTTGTTCAGCGAATCCCATCAATTTCTACTTTTCATTTCATTTAATCAAAATCATTTTTTTTCTTTCAATTTTTTTTAAAATTGAGATAGATTTTTAGATAATCAAACAAATTGATTATAAAATTAGATCAAACACAATTAAAAAAAATTTAACTGCTCAAAGTTTTTCAAAATAGTCACCATATCGATCAATTTCAGTACAATTTTCATTCAAAAAAAAGTAAAAACACAGAGCATTTCATCAAAACTTTCTTTCGCAAATAACAAACCCATAAATATCCACCATGAAGAAGATGACGAGTATCATCTGTTTTGTTTTGGGTTCTCTACAAAATCAATTTAATTGATCAAAACCTTGCAACTTATTGTTCAATTTCATACAAATAATCGAATCAAAAGCTCCGAATTTGATCAACTTCTTGTTACTGAATTTCAAATTAAAAAAAAATTAATTTTAACTCTCTGACCAACAATTAAATTGATCAAAAAATCGCAACAAGAAATATATGAGACATAGAGAGTGATTAGAGAAAGAGAGAGTGATCAAAGGTTGGTTATAGCTTTTTATGATAAAAAAAAAGTCGAAGAAAAAAAAAAGAGAGAAAGAGGCGGAGAAGAAAATACAGAATCTACAGATTAGTTTAGGGTTGTTTTACTTTCATATTAATATAAAAAATCTATCCAAATTACTATATCGCCCTTATACGGTAAAGAAAAAAAATGACACGTTCATTTTTTAAAACATAAAACGTTCATGGTATACATATCATCTTTATAGTGATTAAAAAAAAAATCATCTTTATAGACACGCTCATTTCTTTTAATGCCGGAAAAGATTAAAATAGGTTTAAAATGGAAAAATGACTAGTCCATCGAACTGAATGTTTGGTTGTGCATCAGATTTTAACAGATAAAAATATTATAATACAACAAAAAGGAAAAGAACAGAATAACGTTTGCACTGTGAAAATTTTAATATTTCATAGGCTTCTACTGTGTAAGAAGTCATTAATTTTTATGGACGTTTTTCAGTTGGTCTCCCACTGCTGCAGCAGTCATCTGGTAATAGACATAAATAACACGAGTATATGGAATTGGAGGAGTTGACGCGTATAATGGTTAGGACATATGTGTTGTTATAAGACGTGGTTTATCCACCATTGTACACGTAACAACTAATTGCCTTTGTCTTTATTATTGTGGGGGAAAAAAACATTTGTTGGGTTAAAAATTGTAGTTAGGTTCCACTAAATGTAAACGTTGTGTCAATTAGCTGTGTAATCAAAATCATGGTGCCCCCGCTGAATTTAGTTGGGAAAAAGTGAAGAAAGGCTTCCAGGAGTCTTTCAAAGTATGCTTGTTGAGATGATTCTAGAAGGTCCTTTCATAAGATATCTAAAATGTTTTCCGTTACATAACACCTTAAAATTAATTTTGTTTTTATTATTATAAAATTCAATCGAACTTTTATTAAAATTTTTAAATTTTCTTTTAATTCATTACAATGAAGTATCAAATTTTGATGATAATCCATCAATTTAATATAATCGCATCAATTAAAAATTGAAATTTCAACTTTTTCAATTTTACCCGATCAAATTTTTACCAAAATTTTTCAAATTGCTTCCAATTTATTACATTAAAGTATCAAATCTGGATAATAATTCTTTAGTTTGATACAATACTATACATGTTTATAACATTCTGTATCAAATTAAAGGATTGTAATCAAACTCTGATACTTTAATTATAATAAATTAAAATTAATTTGGAAAAATTTGATGAAAATTCGATCGAGTTCGAGTAAAATTGAATGCAAGGCACGTTTTAGCCCCATATAGCCATAGTATAAAAAAGTTCACAACATATATTGTTTCTAAAATTCAGTGTGAACTTAAAATGAAAAAGGCGAAAAAATGAGATGGATCACATATTCTTTTTTTTTTTGTCGAAGAAAAAAAATTGTAGTAAGAAAAAAATAAGGCAAAATCAATTACAAAGATAGTGAAGAAACGATTACGTATTCAAAGTTGTTTTCCAGTAATTACAGATATTGGTTACATACACAAATCTGTCAATGTCACGGTAGTACAATGGTAAATTAATTTGGTGATTATACTAGTGACTTGAGTTTGAATTCATTACGGTTGAATTATCATATTTTGATTATATTATTTGTTTTAATGCAATCGCATCAATTCATAGGGCTTGAATTTCCAATTTCTTCAATTTGACTCAATTTCTTCAGTTTTACTCAAATTCGTTCAAATTCTTCTCAATTGTTGTAATAATCCTACAATTTTAACATAATTTCCTTCGATTTCATTTAAATTCCATTCACTTAGATCTAATTTGAGTTTTTCGTCTTCCCCCTACTGTGCTTGGCGGTGATCTAGTTTAGTATGGTGACTAAAATGTATTCCATAACTAACGTCTCAAAATCAATTTTGTTTTCTATTTCATCAAATTCGATCGATTTTTTATTAAATTTTTATAAAGTGTTTTCAATTTATCACTATTGAAGTATTAAAATTTGATTGTCATTTTTAGTTTTACTCAATTTCTTCAATTTTATTCAAATTCATTCAAAATTCTTCTCAATTGTTGCAATAATCCTATAACTTCACCATAATTTCCTTCGATTTTCATTAAAATTCCACTCACGTTGATTTAATTTGGGTTTTTCTCTTCCCCCTGCCGTGAAAATGATGATCTAGTCTAGTATTGTGACTAAAATGTATTCCATGACGAAAGCCTTAAAATCAATTTTGTTTTTAATTTCATCAAATTCGGTTAATTTTCATCAAAAATTTTAAAAGTCCTTTCAGTTTATTATTATTACAATTGAAGTATCAAATTTTTGATAATAATCCTTCAATCTGTTGCAATTGCATCAATCTGTTGAATTGGAATTTCCAAATTCTTCAATTTGACTCAATTTTACTCAAATCCGTTCAAATTTGATTGTATATCTCATAAAAATTTCTAAATTGCATTCAATCTACTATAATTGAAGTATCAAAATTTGACGACAAATCTTGAATTTTTTGATGCGATTGTATCATTCAAAAAATTAGAATTTCCAATTTCTTCAGTTTTTACTAAATTTCTTCAATTTTACTTGAATTTGTTCATACTCGATCGAATTTTTTCATCAAAAGATTCCAAATTGCCCTTCAATTCATGATAGTTGAACTATCAAATTTTGATTACAATTATTTAATTTGACGCAATCACCTCAATTCATCACCTCATTTTAAAAGGATTGAATTTTCAATTTCTCCTATTTTACTCAATTTTTTCTATTTTACTTGAATTTGTTCAAATTCATCAAATTTTTCATCAAAATTTCCAAATTGCTTTCAATTTATTACAATGAAGTACCAAAATTCCTAGTACAATGAATCATGGTTTAAATGGTACATTATGGAAAAGTGAGCATTGTTACCAAAATGATTGAGTTTATAATTTCTTTATTTTGACTCAATTTTTTCAATTGTTTCAAATTCTTTTAGATTTCCTCTCATTTGTCTAGTTAATCCTACAATTTCAACATGAGTTTCTTCACTTTCACTGCTATTACATTCGTATTGATCCAATTTGGATTTTTCATCGGTCCAAATAGTCAATTTTATTTAATATCCCTTGACCTCACTTAATTTCACTAATTACAGATCAATTTTCCAAGATGGACTCAAGGATGGCTAAACTCTTAAGAGTATACACCTTATCAATAGAATTAAGAATAAATTTGAAATGATTTTATTGGTGAAAAATAGATAAACATTTATTGAATTCATTGATCGCACAAACTAAACCACTCTTAATTCGATCACCATATAAAATGTCGACCCACTATAAAATAGTCAAAAATAAACAAGCTAGTACTAGTATAATAGTATGATCCGTATGATTTTAATCCGATCAATAAAAAACCAAAACATATAATCCAACGTATAGTAGTGTAAACACCAGAGGTAATATGGATTACCACCTCATCCAATGAATATAAATGAAACATAAAAAGCTGAAACTCTAGATTATTAACGGAAATTCCGAAAGCTTTTCCAAAAAATTTGATCGGTTAACTCCCTGAAATTGGAAAAATGATTGGCGCCATTAACAAATTTTTTAGGCGCAAATTAGTTGGACTGAAATTTGGCCTAAAATATTAGTCGCGATATTTACAGCCGAAACACTGGCGGGTATATTTCCGCCCAAATATGCAATTTTCACTAAACTTATGCTATGTCTTCTAGGCTCACCCGAAATTTCCCATTTTCTTTGAATCTAGGGTTTCTAGAATTTCACTGCTCTCTTAATAATCTCGCTCGAAACCATTAATCCACTTCTCCATTATTCTTGAGATATCTCTATTTAAATCATTAATCTCTTCCTCTAAAACCGTATGAAGAATAATTTCGGTTTTTAGATTGTTCGTTCTATCTCTCCAATTTCAAGTGTGATGATGATTTTGAGTCGAAAATCTTATTGCAGGTGAGCTGGTATCTTTTGTTAACATTTTTAAGTTGAAATTTTAGGTTTGAAGTTTTATTTTCGATTTTTGTTATCCTGATTCTCTTTACTGATTTTCAATTGGGTCTTCGAAAGAACACCGATCCATTTTGCTTGAATGGAAGGTTACGTTAGGGTTTTGCTTTGTTTTCAGATTAATCTGGGTAGTTTTGTATTAAATTTTGGTCAGTTTTTTTGGATCATAATCTAGAACTATTATTCTTCCCACTTTCTGAATAAAAAATATGTGGGTTTGTTGATTAGGTTAATATAAACTATGGGTTTGATCTTGATTGTATAGTAGTTGAATTTCTCTTCCTAACTTGTGATTTAATAGACTCTATCTCATAGGGTTAAAAGATATCTTATTTTAGGTCGATTTAGTAGATCTTATTTTGAAAATCCGTTTCTATTATTTTTCTCAGTCCCAATTTTGCATTAGAACAACTTTGGATGGATTTTGGCTTGGGTTTTATTTAGTTGTTTGAATTATTGGTAGAAAAAGTTTTTTTTCTGACTTTCTTTTGTTTTGTCCTGATCTGATTGTGGTCTTCACTGTTAGGCGATTTATACGTGTTGTATTCTAGCAGCTGCCTTTGTCCATCTCTGAAGTTAGATGACGATTTGCAGTTGCAGCAGGTGAGGATAACATATTAGTTTGTCTGGTTTGCTGATGTTTTTTGGCCCAATAAATCGAGGTGGGGAACAATTGTTTTTGAGAAGATTGTGAAATTAGTAGTGCAACTCCTTATAGTCTGTTCTGTATACATGACTACTGTGTTATATTTTTTCCTTCTGTTCCTTGTGAACTGACATGAGTCCGAAGGCATAGGATGAGTTCAGTTTATATAGATCAGAGTAATTGGTGGTTGATTTGTTTTGTTTTAATCACGGGTTATCATCTGTTTTGTTATTACTCCATTTAAATCTTTTTTTTGATTATGTTGATCTGAATTGCTTCTTGTTGACATGTGTTTTTGAAATTCCTAGGTTTTCATCAATGTTTGACAATGGCATCTATTAAAAATAGGTTCAGCTTACATTTTTGTTGCTCTAAATCTTGGGTTAGTGAAATTCATAGGTTTTCACCACAGTTTCTATGGGGTAACCTTGTTTGTTAATTCTATTTGGTAATAGATCTGGTTGAACATTTAAGCTTTTTTATCAATGTACATGGTGGTATCTTGCTTCTACCAAATGGTTAGTGATTTTCGATTGCAACAACTGTGCAGGTGCAGTACTCCTAGACAACATGTCTTCAGAAGAACAACTTGTCAGGGTTGAAGATGCTCGTCTTAAGGAAGAGTACGACCAAATTTGTGCTTTTGCCAATAAATTCTTAGGGCGGCCTCTTTCTTCTATGGGTGAAACATTGCCTCCTTTATTGCAAAGGAGTTCGGGTTCGGACCTTGCTGTTATCTACCACGGTTTAGAGGTCTACCAGAAACACTTTTTGGTTCTACCTCTACCTGGCTCCAGAATGATGCAACCGCAGAAGTGTGATGCATAGGGTGACAACTGGTCACTTCTATTTAATCGTTGTAACCAAATTCTCCCTCGATTCTGTCACTCACCTTATAGGATTAAACTGGTTGCATATGTAGATCCGTGGAGCGGTCGTGCTATCCTATTTCAGCCTGTAACTGGAAATACCATGTACCTTACAAGCTATATCCTATTCAGGTCCGATTTCATATGTTCAGAATATTTATTTATGTACCTTACAAGCAATATCCATCTTGTCGTATGGTTGCTTAAACCAAGTGAATGTCCTCATGTGCGCAGCTGTTGCAGAACATATTGAAATCAAATGAGTTGTCCTTCCTTCAAGAAAGTACAGATTTAACTTCTGACTGTATATCGATTTATGTCAAGAGTTGTTGCGCCGCTATCCATCAAGTCTCTTCCCTAAGGTGCCATGATCAACTCTTTATTTATCTCAAAATACTGTTCTCTTTTATTTTCTCGTCTCATGCCTTGACTTTGTATCTCTAGTTAACATGACAGTAGAGTTAGAGTAGGATCTATTTCCACATGCAAATTGCCCTTTCTTCCTGCTATTAAATGGTTAAACGAGTCACATTGTCAAATGCCTCTTATTCACAATGTCACAACCTTGCCATGTTTTAAGTTTTATTTCGCACCTATTTAGCAAGTTAATGACATTGCCTTTCATTTATTTTTTAGGTAAATTGTAGGACTCCCTGAGAGTTTCAATGGTTGTATCTGTTATTAAGAAGAAATGTTCACAAGGATCTCGTGAGTGGGGCTTGAGACTACTGATTTTTTGTTATCACGAGCCCACACTTAGGTATTTTCACTTGCTCTGTAACAGTGTGTAAACTTTGATTAAAAACAGACAAAAGAACTTATCAAGATACTCTCTCGTCACAGGTAGAAGTTTGCAGCTCATTAGTAGCGAAGGAGCATTCATTAGCCATAATAGTTCCTATCGAGTTCTTCTTGATATGTTTCGGGTGCTATGAGCAATCTCATCTTTGTTCTAGTCTTGGCGCTGCCCCGTCAGGTACAACAAGTCATTGTTGCATGTCGACAGATCTTCTGTCTCCAGAGGGCGAAGGCACTAAGGTGTACATAATGTAAGGTGTTTAGAACATAATGTTCCCAGACGGCAAAAGCCTCGGCTATGCAATGCATATCTGAGGTTTAGTACATAATGTTTTTCAAAAATCTTTGATTGTTATAAATGTGTAATGTTGAGCAAACAAGAAAGTGTGTAGATAATAATAATGAGCAGAATAATTCATGGATTTGGGTGTGCAATAAGTATTCTTTAGTGAGTGACATACTCATTTTATGTGTCATTTTGATTTTGTATGTGCTTATTGGGTTGTAACTTTGGGCTACTGTTATACCCAAAAATACTGAAACCCCCTGGTTATTTCATTTTCCTTCACAATTTGTTTGATTTTTGCCTCTCTTTCAAGTTGCCAATCTCATCAAAAGTACTGACTCTGCTGTTATTTTGTACAAAAGTGCTATCTATGAAGTAAACACCACTTCGAGTCAACGGGAGTTTTGCATTTGTTCCTCCAATTAGTTAATTAATCTATTATGTTTATTTGACTAAATATTTGTATTTTTTTTATCTAACCATAATCTAAGCCCTCTCGTTGTTTTATCACTCAACTGGCGGACACAGGTAAATTATAGTTTTGGAAATGTTCCTTCTCTATGTTCATTTGGTATAGCTCACCCGTAACCCCGGGATGATAATAACTTGATGTGTTGGTTACTATCATAGGTCAGTACCTAAAGGTTTAAGTGACTAGAATTTTAGGCGGTTGTAAAATAATAAAACGAGTTTACAAACATATGAGAATGTTGGTAATACACGACTTTATTTTCAACAGATGAAAGTGCAGTTAAAAATGTATTATGCACAATACTTGCATTACGTCATTAATAAGCAACGTTTGTGACATATTTGGGTGTTGGCAATACAAATGATTATTCACCACATTTGAGAAGCGTCACTTATAAAAAATAATACTCCCCCTGTTCTAATTTAGATAATAGTCTAGTTTTTTTTTTTATGTTTCAAAATAGATAATAATTTAGGTATTTTCCCCAAATTTCCACTTTACCCTTGCTTTCGAATCACACCATAATATTAATTCTCTTTGTTTTGGGAGAGAGAATTACTCTAATTTTTACATCTACTCCATGGAGGGAATATTTGGTTTATCCCAAGTAAAATTTTAACGGGATTAGCAATTTATATTAATCTAGAAACTAAAAACTAGGAAGTCTGAATTTTTAGGAAAATATTAATAAGGGCGTCAAAAAACGTCATATATTCTCATGATGCTTTTTTTGTTGTGAAAAAATGTCACAAATGCGTCAGTTTGTTGTAGTGTAGGAATTATTGATACATCTCGTCATAAGCAGCATATTGTGATTACCAATTATATTCAAAACCTTTGTGTGATTGCATGTAAAAGCTTGACCTATGTCAAATAGATTACCCGTAGTATATCTATTGCATTGATTAGTCTTATTCATAGAACTTAATGCTCTTGGAGAATTAAACCTAGTAGCATGTTGCATTAGGTTATTTTTTGAGTAGTAATTTCATATTTATCGTTATGGTATGTAATGAAATAAGTAATTTACCGGAGTATGCTCTCGATAGGATATTCTAGGACTCTTGATAATGAATGATTAAGTGATGACTCTAGTTAATAGTTAAAGTGCATGTCTTATGATTGAAGATAAACCCTTAACTAGTACTCTCAACCTATTGATTCTCTTTATTCAATCTTTGTTAGTTTAGTTAATATAATTATTACTTTAGTTTTAAATAACAAAATCCCCCCAGTTTAGATAAGTTTTCGAATACGAATAACAACCCGTATCTCCCTGTGGATCAAATATGTTCTTATAACTATACTCTTATTTATAATTATGAAGTGAAAGAACTTAAAATAATTTTGCTTGGCTGACAACTGTAGGTGGTGATTTTTTTACAAGGGCTAGAATTATAAAATTGCCCTTTAATATGCAACAAGAATATATGTGTGCATATTTATACGCATATGCTTAATATAGAGCACTGTACTTCTATTTATATTCTGCAAGCGAATTGAAAACACAGATTCTATCTAAATATTCTAAATTGACCTTGTAGCCTTATCAACACTCATGATATCCGTGCTATATCGAATTAGTCTCAAGTCGCATAAACTCCACGGCTGAATTCCTTGAACTGGCATCGAATAAGCATTGATGTTCTAGCAATATCTATTAAACTGGGGAATAACTAATGGTTAAACCCTGAAATACATTATAGCTTAACGCTTCCTTCACAGTGAATGCACCTCTAATTGCTCTTCTGAGCCTTAATATGCTATTTTAGCACTTTGCTTAAATATAAGATACAAATAATGCGTCACTCTCTGATGCGCCACAATCGAGGAGCAATACCATAAAAGATGCATTAAACCTCTCAGTTAGGCTAACCCTATCCTTTTCTCATATTAACACCAAGATAGCACTAGCCATTCGGCTTAGCATTGCATTAACAATAGTTAACCACAATAGCGCTAAAAACGCTAACTTTCCTAGCGCTAAACCCTAGCGCCTAAGAGGTGCTAACTAACCAAAAATGGTCTTAGCTCGTGCATTTTAGCTTAATAAGGCCTTAACCCACATATTGTCAGCTTGGCACCTGAACCCTAGCACCAAAGTGCTAACTCAAATTCTAGTGACAAAAGTGCTAGCTCCTGGCGCTGACGCCCTTGCTCCTTGGATGATGCGCTTGCTGGATGACGCCCTTGATTCTTGGATGAAGCCCTTGGATGACACCCTTGCCTGGATGATGCTCTTTCTCCTGAAGCTGACGCCCTTTCCTTGGATGACGCCCCTAGCTCCCCAACGTCCATGCTAGCCTTGCATCCTTGGCGCCCTTGTATCCTTGGAGTCTCTACTAGCCTTGGATAGTGGCCAATGCGTCCGTGAGTGACGTTCATACCAAACACATCTCTGGATTAACATATCATACTTAGCGACTTAGCCACAAGCGCATTAACCCTAATGCTAACAATACTATCTAATTGGGGTGCTAACTTCAAACCTCCCTGACACTATCTTTTTAACTCTAATACGATTGATATTTTCTAGAAATTACGTATATTGGTCTTACTCTTGAGACGTTAGCACACTAGCCTTTTATGATTAAGAGAGTTAGCGCCTACTTATTTGCGCTAAGTAGCTAGTATTGCTTTGCTAGCTACTTTCTTCAAAAATATGCCTTATTCTCAATATAGGTCCTACATTGAGTCTTATATGAGTTCCAACAAATTTTCTTGCTCGAGGAGCCCTCTACAATATTTGGCCTCAAAAGCCTCTCAGATTTACTATATGTCGCTTCTAAGTTAATACTTAGCCACTAAATATGCCATGTTATTTTCAAACAAGTACATGACCACTAAAATTCCCAGACTCGACACTGGTCAATCTGACTATCAATCAAGTGAGTTGCACAGTTTACCTTAATGACTTAGCAAGTCATTTGACTTGACTTAATCAAAACCATAGTGGTTTATAACGTCACTATTTCCACGAGATATCAAATACAACATGGGGGGATTCTCATTGGGGTATTGGTCTGGCGGTCTACGGTATAGTGGGTGGTGACACAACCTCCACGAACAAGAAGGTAACAAGAAGTGGGCTGTTACAGAGCAGTTGAGAGGATGAGGAGTAGTGGTCAGATATGTCTTCCCTACTTTCCGTACATTACCCCACTACAATATCCACAATCATCACTTCTCCACATCTTCCTAACTTCCACAACTTACGAGAATATCAGTGTGTCTTCTTCAAACTATAAATAAATGATTCTCATCTATTCGAAACAGTACATAAACACACAACGAAACAATCAGTCTGAAGAAACCAAAAACTCACAGAATTAGCGATTCCTTTACGGAGAATCCATTCTTCTTCAGACACTACTGATATTTCTCAATCTTCTTTGCTTCCCTCCCCTAAGACCTACCCAAATCCTTTCCATCTTTGTAATCGAAGCAGGATATGAATGACCATTTCTTCGTTTAGGTTCGTCCTGTTCGAGCTTGATCTCGCGAACCTACTTGAAAGTACCACTTTGCAGTACATTTTTTTCACCCTAAAACAATTGGCGACAACAGTGAGAAATCAAACTCTCGATTATAAAAGCCAATTTTCAGTTGTTTAAAATGGTGGATCTTAGGTCTGGAGCAGTTATAACTCCTATTGTCGGTTCAGGTAATACTGGAGGTGGTGATTCTGAAAACACCCCTATTGCTACTGAGCCTCCTCGCACCAATTCTACTACTACACCTCCTCTCGGTGACAAAACCGCTAAATACACTTAGAATGCTCAAACTCCAATCAACATATCTGATCTTATAAAGAGGCAAGAACTCCTTGCCAGAACTCAGGTGGACATGGCTACTACTCAGAAATAAGTACTCTCTTGCCTCAAGACCCTGACGGAGCAACTCTCCCTGGAACAACGTCATCACCCAACGGAGACCAGGACCAACTTTGCAGCGATTACTGATGTTGAAACACCCGGGGCCCAAAAAGACAAAGGATTCCATATCATTCATGATCGACCACCACAGAGATACCAACAATCCAATTTCGTTACCCCTGAATATTTGGAGAGGCTCATATGAAACCATGGCAGGGAGGACTCATCCTCGGCTCATCAACACCAACCTCCTTACTCTGAAGTCCATAGGATCCCTCTGCCAGCTGGATACTCTTCTCCAACTTTCTTGTTGTACGACGGAACTAGAAATGCTCGTGCACATGTCTCTAGATTTTTCGAATCCCCCGGGGGACACGAATACAATCATGTATTATGTCTCAAGGAATTTTGAAATTCCCTAACTGGGAGAGCCTACACATGGTATAAAAACATTACTCCCAACAACATATTTGATTGGGAAGACATGGTTAATGCCTTCTATAAGAAATACTTTTTCGTCTCTGAGCTGATCATCCTATCATATTTGGGAAGAATGTTCCAGAGGAATAATGAGCACCCCAATGAATATGTGAAGACATTTAGAATCCAAGCACTGGATTGCCATGATCCGAATGTGACGGAACATCAACTAGTGGATCTCTGTATTAATGGTATGATCCTTATTTATCACACCCTTCTAGAAAATTTACGTTTTCAGACTTTCTATGAGTTACATGAAGTCGCAAAGCTATCTGCCACGACTGCGCCTACCCTCTTAGAAAGAACTAGACCAACAAGGGAGGAAAACAACAGAGACACACGTGGAAATCGATGACTAGTCAACAAAAAGTACGATGTTCAGCCATCAATTGGTGTCGTCAGTAATGAAGTTCCCAAAAGGAAAGATTCATCTCAACCAGAGGCACAAAAAAAAACATTCTCCTTCTCATCCACCCTCGACACCAATACCAACTCGAAAATTAACTCTGTCCCAAAACAACACCAAAACTTCACAATAACAATTACATCCGTATCAGGGACAAGATGTTAAACCAAACATAATGATTCCGGACTTCCCAGTACCAATAGAAAAGGTACTCGAGCTACTCGAAACTTGGATACAAGATGGTAATCTCCAGTTACCCCATGTGCGACGGATTCCCACAACTCATTAGATAGAGGATCCTAAATACTGTCATTATCATCGATATGTTAATCATCCGACCATCAATTGTAACAAACTAAAGCGTATTTTCAAAGAAAAATTGGAATCAGTAGAATTGCAATTAGAAGCTGAAAGAGTCCACAAAAATCCCCTTCCTGTCAGAAATTTCACTCTCTCTAGGAAGTCAACCAACCAGGCAGTTCAATCTCTGATGGAACACATGTGTGAGCTTTTCTATCTCTCGAAGGGACAACATGAAGACTTCTTTGCTTCCGTAAATCATGTCGTAGCAGGCAAACACATATCCTTTACGGAAAAGACCCACTCTCAAGTCGAGCCTCCCTTGAAGAACTTGGTCAACACAAACAATGAGAAATATGACTGAGGACTCCCCACAAAGCTCGAAAATCTGACTTAGACTCTAAAACTCAATCAAGTAAGTCCCACTTCTCAAGCCTATTTGCAATCAGAGATCCCGTATCCTATTAGAATCCAGAAGCTCTGCCTATAAAACAGCCGTATCACGGCTAGAAGATGTGAATGTGAAGCCGCTCCATTTCAATATTTTTTCAAATGTTTAAAAAATGTTTTTACTAAGAATGGGAAGATACATGACTCACTTGCAAGTCAAATTGCCTCCGGCGATTAGAAGAAGTGCCAGCAACAATCTTTGGATACCCAATAAGGAGACCTCCCATACGAAATGATAAAGCATGGGCCTTTGAAAATTGGAGACACGGTTCTGAAAGTCACTAAGAAGGCACAGTTTCTCATATCAGTTCCTTTGGCTATCGAGGAAAAACCCTACATAATTACTGAGAATCTACTATTTGATCACTACAAGATTATAAACCGTGACAAGCCAGAAGGAATAATAATTCATGGCAAGTGACTCAAGAATTGCAAGGCATGAGTGCTTCACCAGTTTACTCCAAATATTTCCCTATTTCATGCAATATTTATATTTCCACTAAAATGAGTGCAATATTTCTACACTTCTAGTTAGGTTTTCAAGTTTATCAATTAATTCAAATATCTCTATTCATTTAAAAAATAATAATAAAAGAGTTTATCTCTCTTCATAAATAACTTGTCAAAAAAAACCTACCTACTCAAAATCCCAAAATAAAACCATAAATGTGCTTCATAAAGTCATAAAGCTAGAAAAAATCCTTGAAAGCTGGCTCAGTCCCTACATAATATTCCTTTTCCATCCTTCCAAGAGTCTCCGATGCAAGATCCAACTCCTGGGAAAACCTTTCAACTTCTCTTCTAGCATTGGTCATCGCCTCCATTGACAAGCCCTTCTACTTCAGCGAAATGTTCTTGCATGGCTCTGAGACGATGACGAACCCACATGACGTTCATACCAGAGCTCTCGACATTGTTTACAACCTTCTCCCACTCTTCGAAGACGGCATCAGAAAATTTATGCCAAGAGAGTGAGAACATCTTTTGTACGATGGGTAACAAGTTGGGCACATCTCTTTCTCGTTCTGGAAGTATCAACAGAGAAGTAACCAAAATTCTTCCATATTCTTGTATACAACTCAGAATAAGTGGATAGAACATCAAATCCTCCAACACGCAAATACCAGGGAAGGGTCCTACTCGGGCCAAAGTCAATATTAATGTCTGCACCAGGATGCTCGACGGAAGCGCTACCCTCAACCAGCATGCAAGCATAAGTATTCTCACGATTTTCAGTAGGGTAAAGCACATCATCTACATTGGGATCAATGAAAATTCTTTTTCCCTCACTAGCAAGCTCGACTCTCTGAATTTGATTACTCTCCCCCTAAAATTAGAGAGAATATGAGGAAATTGAGTCAAAGCGTCTCAAACGCAAAATTATTGAGCATAAATCATAAAAAACTTATCATGCATACTAATAAAAATCATATATAATCGTTATAAAGTGTTATTCAGTGGATTATATAAGTTGGAACCATCACAAGACGTTTTGCAAGAAACACCTCAGAAGCAGTTTTCATTGCCTCTCGGAAACTCTAGATCTGGCAGCAATTGGTGATGAATCTAAGCATGGGTCTTATATAAAAGGTTTTTTTATTGAAGTCTTCTAAAACGTGTTAAAATAGCATAATAATCGGACAAGTGAGCTAAGAGTTATGGCAAAAACGGCTAGCAGAGTCAAATATGAAACTGTCAGGATTTTCCTAGATACTTTCTGAGTTCTATTGTTCAGTCGTTTTGAACCCCCAAATAAGCTCATAACCTGGATTTTTTCCTTCTATGTTGTAGGAAATTATTTTCTAATAAGTATATAGGGATCAATCATCCAAAAAGGAGGTTGTATGAAGATTCCATGGCGTTTTCCCCAAGCACTATACTTCTGAAATTTTATGACGACGAAAATTTTCCAATGCTTTATAAATTTCAAACACAATTATGCTTATATAAGAAATTTAAGAGTTCTACATGGATTATTACTATTATAAGGAGGATAGAACTCACTTGAGGGGGATTCAAGTTGGCGGAAGAGTCCAACACCATCTCACTTTCAGTATGTGCTTCATCATCAATAGTATCGGATTCAGGTTCTTCACGGATTTCCTCAGTACGAGATGTTTCTTCAAGCTCCTTCTTCCCATAATCATGTCCTACTTCCATGCTTATAGTGTCCCCCAAAGCTTTAGGAACATCACTATAATCGAGGCAAACATTCGTGTTCACATGCTGCATTAAGACAAGAAAATATGTATATTATAAAATATGAACACACAAGAAATTGAGAATGAAAGGTGGAATACTTACATTCTTACGAGGAACGATTTTACTTCCCGGTAGAATCATCTTTGGACCTTTCTTTTCAGATTGGGGACTACTCACAACAACAGAAGCAACGTTCATCCGAGGACGAACAACATAAGCCTAGCAGAAAGGGCGAAAGATAAGAATCATAAAAGTCATGTTTCCAGAATTGAGAAGTTAAAGAAAAGACCCTTACCTCCTGAGACGCGTCAATAATTATCTTCCGCTTGGCTTTATACTATCTCTGCAAATTGAGACATCGAGTTTTTTCCTCTTTAGAGGAAGCGTCAATCATTGTTGGAGACCCCGAAACAAGTTCTTTGAACCATCTCCCCTCATCGTTCCAGAAACGTGTATACCTAGATGATATCCGAGGTTTTCTACCCCGAATGAAGAAAGGAATGCTTATTCCATCAGTGAGACAAACATCCAAACTCTTCTTCAACTCTACAATAGACGGGGATACACTATGACTCCGTGGTACTTCTTGATCGAAGCTCATCTAACGAGCCGCACGGTCGACGTTATATGCTTGCACTGAATAACCTTCTGAACGAAGAACAAGGATGTAACTTGGGGTGGAGTTGTTCGTGAATGCATTCTGCCCAGAAGAAAATGCATTAGCTTCTTTCTTTGGGGTCGACCAAAGAACCCCCTCGACCTCTTCGACAAAAGTAGCATATGAAAGTAAATGCCCGTGCTCAGAATCCCAAGGCCTGAAATTCACCTCACTTTGGATATCTATCATATCAATCAAATTTATATAGGTACTATGCCTCCTGTACCAACGACGGATCCTTGCATATTCAACGCCTCCCTCCAAATTCAGAGGCTTTGATAAAGGAACATATTTTGGAAAATGCTCCCATAACCATACTTTGAGAAACATGGTATGAACACAAGAATCAATCTTCATAAACCCATTAGAAGTCTTCATGTCACAAGCCAATGAATCTAAATGAGAATACAAAGAAGCAAGGAATAATTTAACGAGAGGGAGACACTCACCACCAGCCAGTACTACCGCCAGAGAGACAACTGTGAGCTTCAAATTTCCAATGAGAAAGTCTTCAAATATGTTCCTAGACAACCAGAGTGACAGAAACGCCGCAATGGTCAGAGGGTCACTAAGAGAGGGATCATCGGCATTGTCATCACTATTCCACCAATGATCAATCCACTTTACATAATACGCACCATTTCGGCCTCTACCTTGTTGGATTTTTTGTATCTTCCTCTCCAAAGTTATGATCATTTGTTTCTCCTTAGCGGAATTCTCGATAGGAAGATTCCCAGAAAATAAAAGTTGCAACAAACTAACTACGTCCTCCTGAGTAATTATTAGTTCTCCCCAAGCGCATATAACATATGAGTTGGTACACTCCAACGTGATGCAAAGGTCAAAAGATCTTCAACATCTTTGAAGACCTGCAAATGATCAGACATCCTTACGACATGAAATATTCCAGCTTCTTTCAAGACCTTAACCACTGAAGGTTCACTCAACATCACTTTACACCAGCCTATCATCTTTTTTATAGGCGTTTTATGTGTCTTGAACTCAACAGAAGAAAGTAAATAATCTTCCCTCTGAAAGGAAAGTCTCAGGACGGTCTCAGGAACAACACTCTGAGGGATATCATACTTTTCAGACTTGGGGATAAAGTTACCAATAAAACCAGGAGTTTTGACAAGCTCTTCAAAAATAAACTCCTGAAACTTATCATGCAAATGAGGTACGCTCTCAAGAAATGTAACATTAGAAATTTCTTCTTTCTTATGACCAAAAGATGTGCTAACATCATTTTTACATTTATTAGTCATCTGCAGTACATTCAAATGCTCCCTATATCAAGAGAGGATTGAAGCCCTAGTTTGCTAAAAGTTCATAACTTTTAAAAATATGCAATTATAAAAAAACTAGGGTTTGCATAAAAAATATAATACCAATAAAAGGGAAAGGGTGCTATATACCTCTAATCCAACAAACAACACGCCCAAACTCCTTTCGATGTTGCTGTGTGTTCGAATGCCCCAAATTCTTTCCGTAAACAATGCGTACTCGAGCACCAGGCGTTTCTCGCTGCTACCGTGTACCGAAGAACTGAGGGCTTCTCTTTGACGCACTCCCAGGTAACGACTCTTGTCTTACTATTGCGTTCTCGAGGAACAGATTGATCGATGATGTTGCTTTCTCGAGCAATTAAGGGAGAAACGGGAAAGAATAATGGTGTATTTTTTGTCTTTTAAAAGAAAGAGAAGAGATGGAAGCGACAAAAAAAAAGAGGAAAGAGGCATATATATATATATAGGTACCAATTTGAAGAGTCCTTGTTCAATTAGGAAACCTAGAAAAATGAAGAAAAGAGGCGCTAGCTCCCTTGTTTCCTAGCCGCGATGACTTTCGTCCTTCCCACCCGTGGTGACTGATATTTCAAACAGGGACAAGGGCCACTTACTATTTACAACCAAATTTGACGCTAAAGGGTACATATCTCAATATCCCGGGAGCTAAATATGTCTTCCTTTACTCTTGAAATTCAAATTATGCATACATAATAAAAACATATTGTCACCATCTCGTGCTTACCGTGCAACATTATTGTTCCTCACTAAGCAGGGGACTTAATGTAGACGGTGAGTTTTTTACAAGGGATAGAATTGTAAAATTGCTCTTAATAAGCAACAAGAATATATATGTGCATATATATATATACGCTTAATATAAAGTATTGTACTTCTATTTATATTTCACAAATTGAAAACACATATTCTATCTAAATATTCTAAATTGGCCTTGTAGCCTTATCAACACTCATGATATCCATGCTATATAAAATTAGTCTCAAGTCGCATAAATTCCACGACTGAATTCCTTGAACTGGCATCGAATAGGCATTGATGTTCTAGCAGTATCTATTAAACTCTGGAATAGCTAATGTTTAAACCCTGAAATACATTATAGCTTAACGCTTCCTTCACAATGAATGCACCTCAAATTGCTCTTCTGAACCTAAATATGCTATTTTAGCACTTTGCTTAAATATAAGCTACAAATAATGCGCCACTCTCTCTTCTACGCCATAGTCGAGGAGCAATGTCATAAACGATACACTAAACCTCTCTGTTAGGATAACCCTATCCTTTTCTCATATTAACGCCAAGATAGCACTAGCCATTCGGCTTAGCATTAATTTTCCTGGCGCTAAACCCTAGCGCCTAAGAGGTGCTAACTAACAGAAAATTGTCTTACTTAGTAGATTTTAGCCTAATAAGGACTTAGCCCACATATTGTCAGCTTGGCACCTGAACCCTAGCACCAAAGTGCTAACTCAAATTCTAGCGACAAAAGTGCTAGCTCCTGGCGCTAACGCCCTTGCTCCTTGGATGAATCCCTTGCTCCTTGGAAGACGCCATTGCATGGATGATACCCTTGCTCCTGGCTCTGACGCCTTTGCCTTGGATGACGCCCCTAGATCCCCAACGTCCATGCTAGCCTTGCATCCTTGGCGCCTTTGCATACTTGGCGTCTCTACTAGCCTTGTCTAGTGGCCAATGTGTCCCTGAGTGACGTTCATACCTAACTCATCTCTGGATTAACGTAGCATACTTAGCGACTTAGCCACAAGCGCATTAACCCTAATGCTAACAATACTATCTAATTAAGGTGCTAACTTCAAACCTTCCCGACACTATCTTTCTAACTCTAGTACAATTGATATGTACTAGAAATTACGTATATTGGTCTTACTCTTGTGACGTAAGCACACTAGCCTTTTACGATTAAGAGAGTTAGCGCCTTCTTATTTGCACTCAGTAGCTAGTATTGGATTTTTTAGCTACTTTCTTCAAAAATATGCCTTTCTTCTTAATATAGGTCCTACATTGAATCTTATATGAGTTCCAACAAGTCTTCTTGACCAAGGATCCCTCTACAATATTTGGCCTCAAAATCCTCTCATACTTACGATAAGTCGCTTCTAAGTTAATACTTAGCCACTAAATATGCCATGTTATTTTCAAACAAGTACATGACCACTAAAATTCCCAGACTCGACACTGGTCAATCTGACTATCAATCAAGTGAGTTACACAGTCTACCTTACTGACTTAGCAAATCATTTGACTTGACTTGACTTGACTCAATCAAAACCATAGTGGTTTATAACTCCACTATTTCCACGAGATATCAAATACAACATGGGGGGATTATCATGGGGGTATTGGTCTGGCGGTCTACGACATCATGGGTGACGATACAACCCTAACAAACAAGAAGGTAACAATAAGTGGGAGGTTACAGAGCAGTTGAGAGGATGAGGAGTAGTGGTCAGACAGGTCTTCCCTACTTTCCGGATATTATCCCAATTCAATCTCCACAATTAGTGAGTCTTCTTCAAACTATAAATAGATGATTCTTACCTATTCGAAACAGGACGAAAACGCACAATAAAACAATCAGTCTGAAGAAACCAAAAATTCACAGAATTAGGCGATTCCTTTACGAAGAATCCATTCTTCTTCACACTACTGATATTTCTCAACCTTTTTTACTTCCCTCCCCTAAGACTTACCCAAAAAATTTCCATATTTGTAATTTAAGAAGGACGTGAACGACCATTTCTTGGTTTAGGTTCGTCCTGTTCGAGTTTGATATCTCAAACCTACTTGAAAGTACCACTTTGCAGTACATTTGTTTTCACCCTAAAACAACAACCAACTAAATTTTGGTGTCGCTGCCGGGAAGGCATAGAGGATTGTTATTTTGTTTTTGATTTCTTATTTTTTGTTTTTAACTTTTTTTTGAGAATTATTTTTTAAGTACCTATCTTCTGACCCATAATAACTCACTAGTGCTGACCCAGCCATTTTTGGGATGGAACGTGCAAAAGATCTTTATATATTGGAGATGGATCCCTTAACGTCCATTTTTAGAACGTATACTAGGGGATGAGATTGAAGGACGAACAACTCATGTCCTCGCGTTGAAACATAGCGGTGTGTAATTGTCTAGAAAAGTGGTAAAAATGTGTTCATTCGCTGAGACTTCTGAAGATTTGTTTTAGACCTAATTCTGAATTAAACTAGAAAATAAGTAAAAGATTTTAACAATATTTGGAGAAACTGGAACTCAGGATAACACCAAAATCACTTCTGATTGATTTCTACAATAATTCTTTAACAGTTATATCTCTTTTATTGACTCTGTTTCTTTGGTAAAAGTAGATTTCTAAAACATTAGTTGTAAATCACAAGCATGGTGCATCAAAAGCTCTTAAGTCCCAGCATACACCATCAAAAAAATCACAACTAACTAAGAAAAATCATAAATCAATTAAAAATAAATGCAAAAGTCATTAAGAATCAAAAATAATTACCTTTCATTCATGAAATATGGCTTCCTCCATTATCCCAGTGGTTGGTTTATCTCCTCATGATGTACACACTCTCAAAAAAATTATTCATGGCTCAAAAGTGTGTAAAAAGAAAAAAAATAATAACAAAGATAGTTCGCAACAGTGTAATAGAGTTGCAAACCACTGTTTTCAATGTTACAAAAGAAAAGTGTTTTCAGATGAAGATAAACGTTGCAGATGCTAAGATATCCGTTGCAGATGGGTTGAGGAAACCGTTACAAATGAAGATAAACGTTGTAAACGGTTGAAGAAACCGTTGCTTTTTTTCTGTTCTTCGTGTTCTTCTGCATCAGCAGAACACTTTTTCCTGTGATGATTTTTTTCTCCTTCCGTTGGCCTCCTGAGCTTGACCTTACCTTTCTAATCTTTTCTGGACTTGATACAACTTTTTTGTATACCACAGAGCCCTCAAATATCGAGGGAATTATGTTATTTTTCGATTGAAGCTTCGGGGGTTTTCTCCCTGATTTTTTTCTCGAATCCCCCCTCGTTTTTCTTCTCTCTGTTGGGTTTATATAGGTCTAGTAAACCCTAATAGGATTTCCTTAACTGATAAGGAACCAAAATCTCATCCAAATCAAACTCAAATTCTTGATTATCCAAAACAGGGGAGGAAACTCTTTTCTGGCAGTTTGATACGACTTCCAACCATTTTTCTCGGCTGTAAACTCTATCTTTGACGTGTTTTGAGAGTTTCTTCTTGTTGGGTTATAGAAAGAACATTTAGATCCCATAAAAATAGGTTTGAAATCAATCAGGGAACTTTCTTCACACGTCAAATATGTTCCTGCCTTTTTCTTTTTTTTTTGAATAAACAAGAGGTGCCCCTAATCCAAAATGCAGGTGCTTTTAACAGTAGGGCGCCCATATCCAGAGTATGAGTGCCTTTAATAATTTTTCCGGGTGCCTTTATCAACTTCTTGAGCCAATTCTTATACAAAATTTTATTTCCCAAAAATGCATACAAACACATAAAATACCATAATAAGTACAAAATTGAGCACTAACAATATGCAAAATTGGGAACAATTCAGACACAAAAATGTGTCTATTAGTGTCCAATCTCAGAGGTAAGATTATGCTGGAAGTAATGGCAAGTCGCATAAAGGTGAATATCATGTTCAGGGTAGTGGATGCTCCCTCTCTATACCATTGGATCATTGGAAGATTGTGGGTCCACCTCCTATAAGCAGTAACAACAACCTATTACCAGCACTTGCGCTTCCCAACTCCAAAATAAAAGATGGAAATCAAATGAGACCAGGTCATAACAAGGAACTGCCAAGACGAGAAAACCCAATTATATATGGAGAGAGTATAGGTGCATCATATTCAAAAAGAGCAGCACAAAGAATATGCCAAAAACGATGAGATCGATCAAAACCTAGTAGGTACTGCGTAAAAAAACCTTTCTCATGTACTGTCAGAAACCTTCAACGTCGAAGCTTGCATGACGAGAGTTGAGGTATCAAAGTGTCAATACTCGTTATTTTGTTAATAAGAATGGTCTAAGTAAAACACAATAATCGGGCTTGATCTCAAACACTCTACTTCATTCTGGCGGTGATAACAATTCGATACTGGTGCCTCACCAAATCACTTAAAGAAACACAAAATTGCGAAAATAAAAAACAGAAGGTTATATGGTCGAGATAGACTCCGAGATATGGTGACGACTATCATGTTATTTCTAACACCTGAGCTACGCATCCTTTTATGAATATACCATTTAGCTGGGAACACCAATTCCTATAGAAAAAGAGCTAAATTTCCATCTACCTAGAATGGTTAGTGTCATCCTGAATTGTTCACAAGTTTCTAGACTTTGGAGTTTCATATTTCAACTTAAAAGTTTCTCCCTTACCCCCAAACTTAAATATAACATTGTCCTCAATGTTCTAAAAATGAATGATTAAATGCATGAACAAGGAGAAACTGTTACCAATCGAAGGAAAAGAGTTAAGGAAAGATGTTACCGTGTCGCATGAGCATGGTTTACCTCCCAAGAAGTGCTAAGTTTAAATTTTTTATCCAGACTAAGAAAGAGTTAGTCACCTCATAAAATCATAGAACAATACTCAGAACAACTGTGGGTCATCTGAATCAAATAGTGCTATCACAAATAAAAGGAAACTACAACATGCCAAGAAAATGAACAAACTGAGCACACCCTTATCTAATTTTATGTTTAAGACAACTACATTTAGTTGTGGTTCAGTTTCAGGCTCTATAAAAGGGTCTAGATAAAATATTTTCATGGGCTGGATTTTCTCATAGGCAGGCTTAACATGATCAGGTTGTAAAGTCTGGAGTAACTCAACTAATAAATTTGAAGCACATAATAATAACCTGCATAATTATGGATCCTCAAAGTCAATCAGATTTGATTCACACAGTTGACTACTATCAAAATGGTGGTCATTCTTAAGAAAATATATCGATTCTAATTCCCTAAAGTAATTATACTTAGTCTCAAAACTTGATAACTGACACATTTGAAATTCAAACGTTCCCACAATTGGAAGAAATTTTTTTGGTGGAAAAAACAAGTCAATCTTGGTATTAATGCCTAGGTGAACCACATCGAGCAGAGGATGGGTTTCTAACAACTGAACTTCTTTTTGGACATCACTAGGCTTAAGAAATATTGTTTGAAGATGATCTTGTAAAATGGTATAGGTGCATATGTCAAGTCCCAAGTTAGGTACCTTTCTAAGAGTCAAAGGTAAAGCACAGGGAGAATGATAGTCACCCCCAAACTTAGAGTTTTCAGTTTCTCTAGATAGACTAATCATAACTTTCCTAATTTCTAGATCGTCAGATTCCTGAAAATGGTCAATTGCTTCTTCTAGGTTATAATTAGGGGGTGCATCCTCACTTATATTTAAAATCTTTACGAGTCTATCTTTGTTATCTAATAATATTGTTTCTAAATTGCTGGACTCTAAAACAGTATTCTCAGGATAAACCTATTTCTCAAAACCATTATCGGCTTCAAAACAAGAAAATTCTACATCGTCTAAAACAATGTTATCTCTAGTCAAATCTTCCTTTTGAATAAGTGAATAATCATTAAAATTATTCGGATTTGAACTAAAATAACACTATTTTTATGAAACACAATTGGAGTGACAATTTCTGATCACTCTGCATGTATCTTTCAAGTTCTTCAACAATATTATCGTCATCATCATAATAATATGAAGATGTTTGAACCTCGTCTGAATAAGTTGTGTTACCAATTCTATCCTCGTCCTCTTGACTAGGTGAATAATTACCAAGGGTAGCACTATATTGGAAATTGAGATCATTTTGAGCAATATTATTCTTTGCAAGATTTTCATTCACACTTAATGCAAACCTATTTGTATTCTCAGTCAATTTCTTGAGGGAATCCTCTAGAGAAACAAATGGATCATAAGGAGTACTAGATCACAACTGCTCGTGTGATTCTTTTAGTGAAAGAGTTGGACTACTATTTGTTTCTCTCACACTTAATTCAAACCCATGTGTCATCTCAGATAACTTCTTGAGTGATTCTTCTAGAGGCATAATAGGTTCATGATAAGTACTAGATCACAACTGCTTCAATGATTCTTCTAGACGCATAATAGGTTCATTATAAGGAGTACTACGTTGCACATGCTTTAGGGCATCCCTCCAAGACAAAAAACTCGAATTTTGCTCATTTTCATGTTCATATGATGGGTGTATATACGAATAGTAATTGGGATCACCTTGGTATGAGCAGTGACCTCCAAAAGGCTGGTGGTGGTCCTGACTACTATCCACACCATGTTGATAGTACTGATAATGTCTATTTTGAAATTCAGTTGGATATTCATTGTATTGGTCCTCATAATACCGGTTCGACATTTTCTGACAAAAACTTTCTAATATATTTAGAAAAAATCTAAGAAAATAAATCCTAACCGGAAGGGGTTCTAAACAAACACAAACAAGGACGACTCAACCAAATCAAACCTACTGAATCTAACAAAGAAAAAGCATGATGGCTCCACTTAGGTTGTTTCTAGACCAGCTTTTATTCTTCCAAAAGGCAACTAGTTATAGCTTTAGCAAATCTCTTAGAATGATCTGAATTAGATTAAGTCGAATAGAAGATGATAAGCTCTAAGGAGCTTTGATAACCCTTATTTTTTGGCAAAATTTCCTTGGGTTATATAGCGGCTCGAATCTACTTAAAATAATCTTCCTAAATTTTGAGTTAGGTTAACAGAGTAACCGATACAGTCCTTTTGAATAACTTTCTTATAAGCTCGTTACCCTATCGGTCTCAATCTAGTCAAATTTTAAGGCTTAGGTTTGCGTTTGGTAACGTGTTCCTAAAGCGGGCAAGAAGGAAACAGTGATGAAATCCGAGTCCTTATCTTATATGGCCAGTCCTTGCCCTTTACTAGAAAAGTAAATCCGTATTCAAGTTCTCAACATATATGCATTACAAAGGCGTCCATAAAACTCACTGACAAGGGATTCATGGGTGGTTAGAGTCTTACCTCCCGTTCGAGACGGGCGATGAACCGACTCAGGCCACCGACTCCTATGTCAGTGTACGAACCCGAGGGGAAGAGACAATATCATAATTGTCGCCCTTCCCTGTTGCAGTTTATATTTAATAATACCCTTCCGTAGGGCTTAAAAAATAATAATGTTCAAAAGTCCAAAGTCCAAAGAAAAAATCCAAAAACAAAAGAAAAATTATAAAAATAATAATAAAAGATTTCCTAATACAATTTTTTAAAACAAAAATAGTTAAAACCCTAAAAATTAAAAAATTAAAATTAACTAAAAAAAAAATTGTCTTCTTTTTCCATTCTTATTTTTAGGTTTAACTTTGTTTTGAGAATTATTTTTTAAGTACTATCTTCTGACCCATAATAACCCACTAGTGATGACCCAGCCATTTTTGGGATGAAACCTGCAAAATACTTTATATATTGGAGATGGCTCCCTTAACGTCCATTTTTAGAACGTATACTAGGGATGAGATTGAAGGACGAACAACTCATGTCCTCGCGTTGAAACATAGCGGTGTGTAATTGTCTAGAAAAGTGGTAAAAATGTGTTCGTTCGCTGAGACTTGTGAAGATTGGTTTTAGACCTAATTCTGAATTAAACTAGAAAATAAGTAAAAGATTTTAACAATATTTGGAGAAACTGGAACTCAGGATAACACCAAAATCACTTCTGATTGATTTCTACAATAATTCTTTAACAATTATATCTCTTTTATTGACTATGTTTCTTTGGTAAAAGTAGATTTCTAAAACATTAGTTGTAAATCACAAACATGGTGCATCAAAAGCTCTTAAGTCCCAGCAGACACCATCAAACAAAAACACAACTAACTAAGAAAAATCATAAATCAATTAAAAATAAATGCAAAAGTCATTAAGAATCAAAAATAATTACCTTTCATTCATGAAATATGGCTTCCTCCATTATCCCAGTGGTTGGGTTTATCTCCTCATGATGTACACACTCTCAAAAAAATTATTCATGGCTCAAAAGTGTGTAAAAAGAAGAAAAAATAATAACACAAATAGTTCGCAACGGTGTAATTGCGTTGCAAACCAATGTTCTCGCTGTTACAAAAGAAAAGTGTTTTCAGATGAAGATAAACATTGCAGATGCTAAGATATCCGTTGCAGATGGGTTGAGGAAGCCGTTACAACTGAAGATAAACGTTGCAAATGGTTGAAGAAACCGTTGCCTTTTTTCTGTTCTTCGTGTTCTTCTGCATCAGCAGAACACTTTTTCCTGTGATGATTTTTTTCTCCTTCCGTTGGCCTCCTGAGCTTGACCTTACCTTTCTAATATTTTCTGGACTTGATACAACTTTTTTGTATACCACAGAGCCCTCAAATCTCGAGGGAATTATGTTATTTTTCAATTGAAGCTTCGGGGGTTTTCTTCCTGATTTTTTTCTCGAATCCCCCCTCGTTTTTCTTCTCTCTGTTGGGTTTATATAGGTCTAGTAAGCCCTAATAGGCTTTCCTCAACTGATAAGGAACTAAAATCTCATCCAAATCAACTCAAATTCTTGATTATCAAAAACAGGGGAGGAAACTCTTTTCTGGCAGTTTGATACGACTTCTAACCATTTTTCTCGGCTGTAAACTCTATCTTTGACGTGTTTTGAGAGTTTCTTCTTGTTGGGTTATAGAAACAACATTTAGATCCCATAAAAATAGGTTTGAAATAAATCTGGGAACTTTCTTCACACGTCAAATATGTTCCTACCTTTTTTTTTGTGAATAAACAAGAGGTGCCCCTAATCCAAAACGCAGGTGCCTTTAGCAGTAGGGTGCCCATATCCAGAGTTTGGGTGCCTTTAGTAATTTTTCCGGGTGCCTTTATCAACTTCTTGAGCCAATTCTTTTATAAAAGTTTATTTTCCGAAAATACATACAAACACATAAAATACCATAATAAGTACAAAATTGAGCACTAACAATATGCAAAATTGGGAACAATTCAGACACAAAAATGTGTCTATCAGTGTCCAATCTCAGAGGTAAGATTATACTGGAAGTAATGGCAAGTCGCATAAAGGTGAATATCATATTCATGGTAGTGGACGCTCCCTCTCTATACCATTGGATCATCGGAAGATTGTGGGTCCACCTCCTATAAGCAGTAGCAACAACCTATTACCATCACTTGCGCTTCCCGACTCCAAAATGAAAGATAGAAATCAAATGAGACTAGGTCATAACAAGGAATTTCCAAGCCGAGCAAACCCAATTGTACATGGAGAGAGTAGAGGTGCATCATATTCAAAAACAGCAGCACAAAGAATATGCCAAGAACGATGAGATCGATCAAAACCTTGTAGACACTGCGTATGAGAAGAAACCGTCAAATAACAATTGAATAACGCTCCTCTCCTAGGCACTCCAAGCCAATTTTGTATGCAGTTGAGGAAACAAAGAAAGAGAACATATATCGAAACTACAGAATCACCAAAAATGATAAGGATTGGGGCGATGTTAGGGACATAACGGGAAAAAGCTCTACCCAACTAGATCAAGGAATATTCAGACATCTTTGCATGGAAAATAGGAGACATGCTAGGGATATATCTGAATATAGTAAAGCATGAACTCAGATTCCAACCTGGAAAAGTTCATTCTAGACAGAGGCTACAAAAATTCGTACCAGAGTACCACCACACAGTGGAACAGGAGCTCAAAAAGTTGCTAGACTCAGGATTCATCAGGGAAGTCCAATACCCAACATGGATATCTAACATGGTCATCGTTCCGAAGAAAAATGGAGGGGTAAAAATTTACGTAAACTTCACCAACTTGAACAAGGCATATCCCAAAGAGAGTTACCCGCTCCCGAGAATATATCAAATTGTTGATGCAGCTGAAAGCCACGAGACGCTGTCATTTATGGATGGATACTCAGGATATAATCAGATTGAGCTCGCAGAAGATGACCAGGAGAGCATCATATTTTTCACTCTGCACGGGCTATATATTATTATACTATGATACTATTCGGACTAAGAAATACATGGGAAACATACCAAAGACTCGTGGATGCGATCTTCAAAAAATGGATCAGACACATGCTAAAGGTGTATGTGGACGACATGCTCGTAAAAAAAAAGTTAACAAAAAATTACCTCAACAACCTGTAGGAAATATTTAAGGAAATGCGCACTTATAACATGAAGGTAAATCCTCAAAAATGCACCTTTGGCTGTGACATCCGGAAAATTCTTAGGTTATCTGGTTACCAAAAGAGGCATCGAGGTGGATTTATCAAAAATACAATGAATGGTCAACATGCCATCTCCTAAGAACCTAAAAGAGGAGAAAAAGCTGAACGGTTACATGTCCGCGCTTAATAGGTTCATTGATAGATCGTCAGACAAGTGCAAGCCATTCATACAAGAAAAAATTCGCATGAAACGGTAACTACGACAGGTTTTTCAAAAGGTGAAGGAGTATTTATCAACGATCCCAATCCTCCAGAAGCCTGAACCCCGTGAGCTGCTTGCACACTACATCCCATCCACTGATAACATGGTTAGCGCAGTCCTGGTACGAACAAACAACAAAGTAGAGCATTCGGTTTATTACATCAGTAAAAATCTCAATTTTCCAGAGCAGAACAACACCAAGATTGAGCAACTTATCCTAGCACTAGACTTTGCAAACCAAAAACTCAGAACATACTTTTTGACTCACTATGTGCGGGTACCCACCAAAGATCCCCTTAAAGAAATCCTCAAATACACGGGGAAAGTAGGAAGAGTGAAATAAGTAAATGCGCAGTTGGAGCACTTTAACATAATTTTCGAGCCATGTACCGCACAAAAAATACCAGGTGTTAGCCGACTTTTTTGCTAAATTACCTTTGAGTGACAAAGCAAAGGTATGTGGACGACATCCCAGGAGCAGAAGAGGACAAAAAAGTTCCAAAAAGTGTGTTTACCCTATTAAATTCTCGCAGGTGGGAAGTTTTCGTATAAGGTTCAAGAAACAAAGAATGAGCTGGAATAGGGATTGTTATCACAAGCCCAACCATAGATCGTATAATACACGCATTTAGGATGGAATTTGGTAAGCACACGAGAAAATGGTAGAATACGAGGCAGTGATACATGCACTAGGAATCATTCTCGAGCTATAAATAATTGACGTGAGGCTAACAAGTGACTCACAGCTTTTTATTTGACATATCAAGCTCAAATATCAGACATTATTAGACGAGAACCTAGCAGGGTATATGGAACTAGACCAGCATCTGACATCGCTAATAGGTAACATAACTTTTAGACAATATATATATGCATAATGGACAATTGTCATGCGGATGCACTCGCTTACATCTCATCAATGATGCAGGATGAAAATACAACCTCAATCAAGATACGATGCATATACGAGTCTTCAACATAAGTAAAATTTGTGATGATGTTGGAGGATGATGCGGGCGAGGACCTCACAGACGACACTACCCCAGAGAATAATGTCTGTGCAGAAAAGACCTCAGAGGAGGAGTCCGATCCCGATGAAGACTGGAGACTTCTGGTGCACCACTATCTTGAGGATAGAACCCTACATGCAGATGCAAAGGATGTAAGAAATATCCATTCCAGATTGGTCAATTATCAGTTGCGTGATGGTGTCCAATGCCACAGATAATTCATAATATCCATGTTGCGTTATCTTTCCAAAAACGAAGGCCACCAGATATTAACTAACATTCATTATGGTGATACGGGAAACCACAGTAAGAGACAGTCATTTACGCAAAAAGCCAAAATGGAGGGATAATACTGGCCTTACATGATCCAGGATACAACAAACCTAACTACGAGATACTAGGAATGCCAACGTTTTGCCTACAAGCTCAAAACACCAATAACGAAACTCAACTATGTGCTCAGTTCTTGGCTGTTTGTAAAATAGGGAGTCCGCATAGCTAATAAGACCACCGGTGGAAGGAACGCAAAAAAGAAGATTCCTCATTGTTGCGACGGATTACTTTACGAAATGGGTGGAAGCAAAAGCGTTGGCCCACATCAGGGATATTGACGTGTTCAAAATTCCTTTCTGAGAACATAATATGCAGGTTCAGAATACTCGTAGAAACATTATCTGACAAGAAGAAGCCGTTCCAAGGAAAAACATCGGCCACTTATTTGGAGCCTTCAACATACAGAATAACAAGTTTACTCAAATTTATCAATAGCAACCGACAAGCGGAAGCTACGTATAAGACTGTTGCGCTCAAACTGAAAAAGACTCTGGATGATCAGAAGGAGAGATGGTGCGAGCAGTTGTACAACATATAATGGCAAAAAAAAAACATCTAGAAGGGAATAAACAGGCGAATCGCCTTTCTTACTCATTCGGAGCGGAAACAATAATCCCAACTGAAATTATCCTACCAACTACCAAGACAAAATCTATGGAGAAGAATCTGACCACAGATCTGATGATGGAAAAGTTGGAAGACCTAGAAGAAATGAAAGAAACCACGCTACAAAGAATGGGGAACTAACAACGACGATTAACGAGGGAGTACAATAAGATAGTCAAATTGCAGAATTTTGTAGAAGGAAAATACGCGTTGCGTCAGATCCCATAATTTCAGAAAGAAAATAAATGGGGAAAGCTCGCGCCAACATGGGGAGGACCCTACATGATACTATGTATCATGGAAGAATACTACCTGCGTAATATGAAGGGAGAGATATTTCGACACCCCTGGAACGCGATCTATCTCAAGCCTTATTATCCTTAATAACCATAAGCAATATAGCATTGCTAATGCGCCAAGATCACCAGAAGAATAAATAGGGAACCTGCAGCTCAATATGTTCCTATCTCTATAGAGGAATATCGTACCTCAATTATCAAGATTATTATATTTTGGATATCGTGCATTATTTACTTCTTAGCATCTTACACCAGACATGTACATATACTTGTTAAAGACCGGGCAAGTACCACTAGTCCTAAACAATCAAACATACTGGCAAATCACATTGCATGCAATCTCTCCAAATACCCCTGTAAGTATCTATGAATGTATGGCCATGGGGGCCATACATTAAAAAAAAATGTCCAACTTGACAAGCTTATGTCGACTATGTGAAACAGGTGCCTGTACATATCTTCTACACCACGTTACTGAGAGATTTCGGATCCACATCGTCTAGTTGCCTTCTGGATAAGGTTTAACTAGGGGGTGACATATCCATCATGGGTTACAAAAGGTAAAATCCCTTTGTGACTTAACAATTCAAACCTTTATTTTACCCCGGCAAAAGATAATTTACATATTCACACGATTCAGCGGCAAGAACATGCACACAAATAATTACAACAAGGAAAATATAATTAACCGCGCAAGCAAGATAAATGATTGTTTCATTCAAAAGACATCAACTGATTACATCCATTCAAGGAAAAATATTTTCGAGAAGTAATCAAAAACATTCATCAGACATAACAACAAAAAAAACAAACAAAAAAAAAAAAACTATTACTGCTGCATCTGGAAAAGGAAACAACACTACTAAGATAAGACTATTGTTGTTGCTGAGGACTTGCTTGTGTAGCAGCCGGATTGGATTGGGCAACAGGGCAACCTGTGTTGAAGGACCTAAAGAAGTAGCAAGATGTATTGGTACAGAGCGAATATTGTACCTCTTCATGCATCCATCCTTCCCAACCCGCTTCAGGACCTTATTGACCTCTTCTGAGACTTGTACAAGTGCATCAAATTTAAGCTTTGCGATACAAGCCTGAGCCTTCCCAATTTGATACTTCAAACTCAAAATTTTAGATTTTGACTCACTAACAGATTTATCACGTGAATCAGCAAGTCCTTCTGTTAGAAGTTTGGTATTATGACTTTCCTAGTTTAGGTTTAAGTTTAGAAGTGGTTTCCTAGTTGGAATAGTTTAGAAGTGGTTTCCTAATAGGAATAGTTTTTCTTCCTAGTTAAGTTACTTTGCTATAAATAGTTTGTAGTAGGAATTGATACAACAGATAGATCAATACATATCACATTAATAATATGTTGAGTTTTGCGTTAAAACATGGTATCAGAGCAGGTTTTTTGATTCTGGGAACTTTGATTGATCTCTTCCCTCACGGACAAAACAAATTTTTGTTTTTTTCTTTTATAACTACAATATATATTATTCACTGAAGTGTTCAGCCCTTCCTTCAAGTAGGTGTCGATTTCAAGGTGGTGTATACAAAGAGTACAAAGTTACAGTAGTTTTTGGTTTGATTTCACGAAAATATTTTTTTTGTTTCAAAGCTACAGGATACTTATTTCTCATCCAAGAGAATTTTGTGGTTGGGTGTCGAATTTAGATTGGATATTTTTGTATAAGAATTTATAAAGGTGTTTTGATCTGTACAAGTTATCCAAGTCGTTGGTGGTGATTAAAGGTTTAATTATTCACGGTAGAGCCACAACAACTTTCTCCTTCCTCAACCTAAATTAGCCAGAAACAACAAAAACCCACAACCAAAACATGTCAGAAATCAGTGAAAATTCTGACAGCAATACCATTCAAAATCCAACCAACATTCCCGATGAATTAACGCTGCAAATTGCTGCCGTTGCAGCGAAATGGCCTTGGAGCACAACCTGCAACAATCAATTATGAGAATCTATCCCTTGGAATCAAACTCAGTGGAGACAACTATGCATTATGAGCAACCTTGATGAAAAAAGCTATTAGAGGCAGAGGGATAAGCTCTCACATTACTGGACAACCCACATCGCCGTCAAAAACAGATCAAGCGTACACACGTTGGGAACAAGATGAGCAGTGCATATTTACGTGGCTAATTCAGAACATTGAATCAAATCTGGTGAATAATGTCTCACAATATCCGACTGCAAAAGCTCTTTGGGATGGCCTGGCTGTTACATATGGTTCCGCAACTGATTCGCTGCAGGTGTTTGACCTTCACAAGAAGGCTAATTCATTGAGACAAGGTGGAGATACCTTAGAAGATTGCTGGAACAAACTGCAGAGTATCTGGATGACCATCGATCGACGAGATCCAAACCCAATGAAGGACCCTGAAGATATTCAAATTTACAATAATAAAATTCAAGAACAAAGACTTTACCAACTGTTAACACCCATTGATGAGAAGTTTGAGTCAATTAAGCGGGACATTCTGAAGCAGGATCCGCTCCCCTCAGTCGAAAGTGCTTATGCTACTGTACGAAGGGAGGTAGCTAGGATCCACATTTTGAAAGCTGCATCCTTTGAAGTTGACTCAGCATCGGGGATTTGTGTAGGTATGGTGG
The DNA here is from genome assembly GCA_023531435.1 of Papaver californicum. Classification (NCBI taxonomy): domain Eukaryota; kingdom Viridiplantae; phylum Streptophyta; class Magnoliopsida; order Ranunculales; family Papaveraceae; genus Papaver; species Papaver californicum. The sequence goes on along the minus strand of JAJJMC010009801.1, from coordinate 872,684 downwards.
CCAGAAAACCTAAATTTCGTTTTGATTCACAACGGAGTAGAGACAAAGAAAATATATCGAAACTATTTTGTACCCACTATGGGATGAAGAAACAAAGTAAAGAAACATGCTTTGAGATTGTGGGCTACCCAGATTGGTAGGAAAACAACCACAAAGAGAAAACAGGACAACGTGTGAACACTGGCAGCCAACATCAATAATGGCAGCCGGGACACGAGAACAGAACCAGGAACATCATGACAACATGGAAGTACAATGGGCTATGGAGGCGCGACTATGGGAATAAACCAAGCAAACCATACATGTAAAGGGTTTGGGATCGACACCCCAAACCCTTCAATTAATAACCCCAAGTTTTTTAAACCTCACTGTTTTGGTTTTGATGAGTTTGAGAATCAGATTAGTTTTCCTCAAGTTTTTTATAACCCGAATCTCAAAGCATACCAAACCCAATCTGCACCCAGTTTCCGCCAAGAAAAATCATGTGCCTGGATTTTTGATTGCGGATTTACAGATACTATGACCTATGACCCAAATGATTTTTTAAACCTGTCATTACCCTCAAAGTCTCATATTGAGACTGCTAGTGGAGAACTTGTTGAAGTGAAAGGAGGGGGTTCTGTTGTGTTTTCTGACAAACTGAAGTTACATAATTGTCTATATTACCTACATTATATTCAAAGTTGGTGTCACTTAGTCAGGTGACAAAGGAACTTAACTGTGTGGTGCTGATGTATCCGAAATTTTTTCTTTTGCAGGATATTTTTACTAAGGAGATCATTGGGAATGGTACTGAGCGAGGATGCCTTTACTATGTTGATGAGGTGGTTCACGAGGGATATTCCATGCTTGCTCACGGAAAAGCTAACAAACAACTTTGGTTGTGGCATCGACGTCTTGGTCATCCATCCTTTGGGTAACTCAAGTTTTTATTTCCTAGTCTTTTCTCAAATAAATCCACACACATAAAATGTGAAACTTGCATTCGTGCTAAAAACCATAGAATTTCCTTTTATCCAAGTAACTCTAGAAATGACTCGGCTTTATCATTAATCCACTCTGATGTATGGGGACCATCTCCAGACTCTAACAATGGTCGACTTCGGTATTTCGTATTGTTTGTGGATGATTTTTCTCGCATGACTTGGTATATTTTATGAAACATAAATCAGAAGTGCCTGAAAAATTCTTCATGTTTTACGAAATGTTTCACACCCAGTTTAATAAAAAAAAACAGATTTTTCACTCCGATAATGGAGGAGAGTTTACAAATCAGTCAATGCAAGCTTTTTTCCAGAAAATCACAAAAACCCTTTACAAACACTAGCTACCCAAGCCACAATACCTTCTATTCTAACCTTACCACCCCGAGTTTTTGGTTGTTCAGTGTTCATCCATATTCCAAAAAAAAAATAGGAACAAACTTGATCCGTGCGCAGAGAAATGTGTCTTTGTGGGGTATGACATGCATCAAAAAGGGTATCGTTGTTATAGTCCAGTCACTCGTCGTGTCCATGTCACTATGGATTATTATTTGTTAGAGTCTGAATATTTCTTCTGTCACCAACCTAGTGTTCAGGGGGAGAAAGTCAGTGAATCACTAAGTTGGTTAAATAATCTAAGTTGTTCTGAGACTGTTCTAATAGAGAAGGTAGATGGAGCCACCGAACCTGCCTCTTCCATCATAGATGGAGTTGACGGACTAGTACACACAATCAATGAATCTACTTCGAATGATATCCAACAAGAGGTAAATGAGTCGTACACTGATGATTTTCCTTTTGATTTCAATAATACCACTAATTATGATAACAGCTTAGTACCGGAACCAGAAGAGCCGGAGGCATTTTCCCTACCTCTGAGGAAAACGAGAGGTGTGCCGCCTAATCGATTCTCACCAGAGCATGTGTCCCGTACTTCAAGGTATCCAGTAAATGTATCCAGGGGGAGAGTTGTTGATATTGCAAAGGCATTTTCTGTCACTCTCCTTTCAGAAAACATTCCAAAAACATCTCAAGAGGCAAGTAAGAAGATTGAATGGCAAGAAGCTATGAATACAAAAATGAAAGCACTTGAGAAAAGCGGCACATGGCAGAAATGTATGCTACCAGCAGGAAAAAGACTAGTCGGTAGCAGATGGGTCTTTACAATCAAATATAAGGCTAATGGAACCATTGAACGGTACAAAGCAAGATTAGTAGCCAAGGGTTATACACAGATATATGGCATGAACTACTCGGAAACTTTTTCCCCTGTTGGTAAAATTGATACTACCAGGGTGTTATTTTCAGTAGCAGCCAATAAAGACTGGCCACTTCATCAGTTCGATATCAAGAATGCTTTCCTACATGGAGATCTGGAAGAAGAGGTATATACGGAAGCACCACCCGGGTTCTCAGATGAGTTCTGAATAAATGAAGTATGCAGGCTCAAGAAAGCTTTATATGGGCTTAAATAATCTCCTCGTGCATGGTTTGGGAGGTTTACAATGGCTATGAAGCGATATGGGTACAGACAGCATGCTGATCACACCATGTTTTTTAAGAGGAGAGGAGATCTGATTACTGGACAGGGACACTGCACTTCATCTCAGCTTCCAGCAAGCCTTGCTTAGCTTCAGTCAGGTCTGTGGGATTCATCCTTTTTCTCTCAGTATTAAAGCAACTGCCCCCGACCCATGCATTCTCTGGCAGTGTTGTACTTTGATATGGTCAAGAAGAGTATCCCCAACAGTTTCCACCAGACTGAGCGCGATTGCATTTTGTGGCAATGTAATCGGATGAGCCATGCACAAGACTACCTCAAAGCTATCCCAATCACAGGGGTACACCAATCTATTGGGCCTCGCCAATTTAGAGGCATGTTTGTTATAGGTTGGGTATTGCTATGTTTGTTGAAGGTAGCTCTTTTTCTTTTTGCGGCAGAGAAATGGATGCCTTTGGAGATCACGCCTTACACTACGCCAGTGAAGTGGGTCTCAAATTTAGGCACGACCTAGTTAGAGACGTGGTGGCGGATATGTATTTTAAAGCTGGTGTCACTACCCGTAAGGAAGTCAAGATGGGTTTCTTGTCTGACAACGCAAGCGCCCTTAGGCATGTGGATATACTCGTATACAATTGGGACGAGGGTCGAGACGTGTGCTTCTACGTCACAGGGGTGTCCCCTTTTGCAGGAGGTGAGAGGGTTGCGTTTACGCCTAGGATTGCCATCTCTAACGCTGTTATGCGCAAACGTAATAAATATTTGGACAAATATAACGAATACGGATAGGGCTTGGGTGTTCTTTCCTTTACGACCCTGGGGGAGTTGGGAGATGACACGATTGGCTTCATGACGAGACTGCAGAACTGCATGGCTAGCCACGACTAGAACTACAAAGTTGGGGATTCCCTTTTCTTTAGATTAGGCATTTCCATTCAGAAAGGGGTAGGGGCTCAGCTTGTGGCTAGGCTTCCTATCAATGCTATGTAAAAAATACTTTTCTCCCTTTAACGAAAGTCCTTTTTTTATAATAATAATAATAATAATAACAATAATAATAATAATAATAATAATAATAATAATAATAATAATAATAA
>JAJJMC010009801.1:740882-869093 GCA_023531435.1 Papaver californicum | reverse complement strand
ATAATAATAATAATAATAATAATAATAATAATAATAATAATAATAATGGAGAGAGGAGGAGAGAAGTGCTCTGTAAGGGAAGAAAAGGGGAAAGCAGGGGAAGATTTAGTGAAGGAAGTGTGCAGGGTTTCAAGTGGAGATCTCTTCTTTCTTCCAAGGTATGGCGATTTCATTCTTGTCTTCTTCTTCTTCGTCTGACAAGAATACATGATTTAGTTTTAGGTCTGCATTTGTATATACAGACTTAGTAGGACGTGTTCTTTCTTGGGTTTCAGCGAAAATTGTCTCAGATTGTAATTTTGATTGTAAAAATTGGTCTTATGCTGCTTTCATGAGTATCCTTTACATCCCCAGCTTCTTAAATTTTCTCCTTTATCTTTCTTTCACTATGCCAAGAACTAGATCTTCATCTGTGTCTCAAGACTCAGTACACATGGTGGAAGGGGTTCTGCATTGTGATACCCTGTTCCAATGTCCCTTCAGGAACTTAGATGGGTGCAATAACGAAGTTGGGGGTAGGGGTCTGAGTAAAACTGGGTTCTACAGACATCTGCATGATAGACATCTCCCAACTGAGGAGGCCAAACACATATGCAGAGATAGGATTAACAATGATTTAATAGTATATTGTGTTTGGGAATATGTCCTTTCCAACTTACATATGTGGCTTCGTACACAGTGTTTGCACATTTACTTATGGAGAAAGCCTTGTCGTTTGCATAATGGAAGCATCATTTCTAGGCCATACAATGGCTCTTATGCAGATTTCCTAATACATGGCATTGGCAAACACTTATCTTCCAACTCTGAGCCTTTGGATACAATGGAACCTGCAGCACCTGAAGTTTTATATGTGGACATGCTTAACCTGGTTTTCCAGAAGAAATACACCATTGTAGCCAGCATAGCCCCCCCAAAGTAGGCTTAATTTTTCAAGATCTCTTAAGGCCTCTTTACATAAGGTAATTGCCAACCCAATGGATTTATTAGTTTGGATGCACCTCCTGTTGCTACCAGTCTGCACTTTAAATTAATACACTCCTAAGTGCGCTATCGAAGAGAGATCTGGGTCAAGAAAAAGGCTTCAAACAGTCAGTATTAATCAAGCCTTACTAAAGTGGAATGAGGTTAATGGTTGTCTTAGCATGGTGCACACACTCCTGGAATTGCCAAAACAGGCTCAAAGGTGCAAGAACAACAAAAAGATGAATGTGGGATCTAATCTTGTAGCATGCAAAAAAAAGCTGAGTTATGATCAATATACATCTGCCATTAAGTTTTTGGTTTCAAATGGAATTGCCCCCAATTCCCCTGCTACCCTCCTTGAGTTGCGCCAAAAACACCCCAGTGCTCCACCACCCTCCATTCCTGCAGATCCAATCCTTGCTGAAGCCCTCGGTGTGGACAAAACTGCTGTTCTAGGTGCAATTAAAGGGTTCCCCAAAGGGACCTCATGTGGCAAGGATGGTCTTAGAGCCCAACACCTCCTGGGTGCCCTAAGTGGTCCAGCTTCATCTGTGGCAGATGAGTTTTTTTCCTCTATAAAAGGTGTGGTTAACATATGGCTAGCTGGTAAGTTCCCATATGTACTAGGTGAATACATTACTAGTGCTCACTTGACTCATTTACTCAAGCCTGGTGGGGGTCTGAGGCCCATTGTTGTTCGTACCATTTGGAGGAGGCTTTGCTTTAAATTGGTTGCTTCTGGTGTCAGTAAAGAAATATCCTCTTATTTAGGGGACTTTTAATTTGGTTTAGGGGTTCAATGTGGTGGAGAAGGCATCCTGCACTATGCTAATAGGCTTCTGGAGGGGAAAGGTAACTCACTAACCATGAGCACGCTCCTAACTGACTTTAACAATGCCTTCAACATGGTTGACAGGTCTGCAATAATCAAGGAAGTCAGGTGCAGGTTCCCAAGCATTTCCAGGTGGGTTGAGTTCTGTTATGCCAAACCAGCAAAGCTTTACTACAACAATAATATCCTTCTTTATGCACAGGGAGTTCAACAGGGTGACCCCCTTGGTCCCTTAATTTTTGCCCTGACCTTGCATCCTCTCATTCTCATAATTGCTACAGAATGCACTCTGAATTTACATGCCTAGTACCTTGATGATGGCACTATTGCAAGTGACACAATGAAGGTTTCTAAATCCATGCAAATCATACAATCTAAAGGTAGTAGCAGAGGCATGTTCCTCAACATCACTGAATTATTCTGGCCCAATACTGACCCAAGAAGCCTGGAGAGTGGTGTTTTCTCTGCTAGTATCAGTAGACATGTTGTGTGGGTGAAGCTTCTTGGGGGACTAGTTAGTCTGGACTTAAAATTCTACAATGACTTAGTGCAGAACAAGGTTGATAAGACCATCCAGTTAATGGAGACTCTGAAGACTCTGCAGGACCCTCAAAGTGAACTTTTACTACTGAAAAACTATGCAGGTGTGTCTAGATTATACTTTACTATGAGAACCACCAGCCCTTCTGCCCTCCAACAATCTGCTGCATACTATGACCAACATCTCTGTCAGTTCCTTAGGCACCTAGTCACTGGTGATGGTGCTGGGTTTGGTCCTTACTAGGAGCGTATAGCTACTCTTCCCATGAAAGATTGTGGTCTGGGTGTTTAAAAAATAAGGGACACCAGCCATTAATGCTACCTTGCTTCCTGTATACAGAACATCCAGGTGCAGAACATTATTCTCAAAGCTCACAGGGACACAGACCTTCATCACAGCTTCTAGCAAGCTTTGTCCAACTTCATTCAGGTTTGCGGCTTATCCCCTTCTTTATACAACATTCAAGCTACTTCCCCTCGTCCAATGCATTCATTGGCAGTTATATACTTTGATGTGGTAAATAAGAACATCCCCAGCAGTTTTCACCTGTCTGAACGTGACAACATCATGTGGCAATGCAACAGTCAGAACCATGCCCAAGACTACCTCAAGGATGTTCCTATTGTTGGGATGAATCGATCTGCTGGGCCTCGTCAATTCAGGGTTGGTCTTTTCTATAGGTTCGATATAACCTTGTTTGAAGAAGATAGCTTTTGCTCCAGTTGTGGTAGGGGTATGGATGCTTTTGGAGACCATGCCTTACACTGCGCTAGTGAAGTGTGCCTCAAATTCATACACGACTTAGTCAGAGATGTGGTAGCAGATATGTATTATAAAGCATGCGTCCCCGCCCGTACAGAAGTCAAATTGGGTTATCAAATAATACAAACTCTTTAAGGCCAGCTGACATTCTTATATATAACTGGGAGAACGGTCGCGATGTTTGCTTCGATGTTACATGGGTGTCTCCTTTTACCGGTGGCGGGAGGGTCGCCTTTACGCCGGGAATGGACATTTCCAATGCCATCACCCGAAAACGTAACAAATACTTGGATAAATGCAACGATCATGGATACAACCTAGGCGTGCTTGCTTTTACTACACTACGCGAACTGGGAGAGGACACGGTTGCTTTCTTGTCGAGGTTGCAGAATTGTATGGCTAGCCATGACAACAACTACAAAATATGCAATTCTATTTTCTTTAGATTAGGCATTTCCATTCAAAAAGGGGTAGGTGCCCATCTTATTGCTAGGCTTCCTACCAACTCGGTGTAATTTTTTTCCCCTTTAATGAAAGGCTTTTTTATAAAAAACAAAAATAAAAATAACAATAAAATAATAATAATAATTGGTAGGGAAGTGTCCAGCTGAGTTAGGGGAGTACATTTCTAGTGCCCCTCTTACTCCCCTGCTCAAACCCGGTGGTGGGATCCGACCCATAGTTGTAGGGACCATCTGGAGGAGATTATGCTCCAAATTGGCAGCCTCGGCTGTTTGCAAGGACATGGCATAGTATCTTAGGGATTTCCAACTGGGAGTTGGAGTTCCTTGTGGTGGGGAAGCAATCCTTCATGCTGCCAACAGACTCATGGAGTTGCAAGGTACATCACTCACCAAGTGTATGCTTCTCATAGACTTCAGAAATGCTTTTAACTTGGTTGACAGGTCAGCCATGAAATGAAGTTAGGGTCAAGTGCCCCAGCATATCAAGGTGGGTTGAGTTTTGCTATGCCCAACCCGCTAAGTTATACTTTAATGATTCCACCCTTCAGTCCGCAACAGGGGTTCAACAAGGTGACCCTTTGGGACCTTTGCTCTTTGCCTTAACCCTCCATCCCCTCATTTCCAAAATTGCTTTAGAATGCAATTTAGATATGCAGGCCTGGTATCTGGATGATGGGACCATAGCTGGTGACACCTTAGAGGTGGTCAAGGCTCTCAACATCATTGAGTCTGAAGGCAGCAAAAGAGGGTTATTCTCAACATCTCCAAAACTGAGGTTTTCTGGCCACAAACTGACTCCAGAAGTTTGGAGGAGGGGACCTTCCCAGCAAATATTAGAAGACCTAAGGTTGGGGTGAAGTTGCTAGGCGGCCCAGTTAGCTTGGACATAAAATTTTGCAGTGACTTTGTGCAATGCAGGGTTGAGAAGGCCCTTCAGCTTATGGAGAACCTGAAGTCCCTGCAAGATCCGCAATGTGAGCTTCTTCTCCTCCGTAATTATGCCGAAGTATCCAAGTTATACTTCACTATGAGGACCACTAAGCCTCAGGGGCTCCAGTCACCTGCATATCATTATGACCAGACCTTGTATCAGTTCCTCTGACATTTGGTAACGGGAGATGGGCCCGGGTTCGGTCCTCTGCAGCAGCGCCTCGCTATTTTACCAATGAAGGACGGAGGGCTTGGTATTTACACCATGGAGGATACAGCCCATTATTGTTACCTGGCCTCTTACACTCAGACACTCCAGCTGCAGAACTTGATCCTTGGATCCCTCCAGACATCAAATAATCACCCCTATTTCCAGCAGGCGTTGTCGAAATTTACCCAATTCTGTGGGCTTTCCTCTTCTTTCGACATCAAGGCGGCAACCCCAAGCCCCATGCGTACAATGGCATCCCATTACTTCGACATTGTTAAGAAGAGCATCCCCTCCCGGTTCGATATGTCTGACCGTGACAACATTCTTTGGCAGTGCACTAAGATGGACCAGGCTCAAGATTTTCTCAAAGCGGTCCCCATATCTGGGCTCAACCAATCAATTAGGCCTCGACAGTTCGGGCCGTTTTATCCTACAGACTTGGTATTCCCTTGTTCGCGGAGAATAGTGTATGCTCTTGCTGTGAAAGAGGGATGTATGCTTTTGGTGACCATGATCTTCATTGTTCCAGCGAGGTGGGGCTTAAGTTCAGGCATGATATGGTCCAAGACGTAGTCGCTGACATGTGTTTCAGGGCAGGGGTGGCAGCGTGGAAAGAGGCGCCTCTGGGCTTTCTGGCTGACGATGAGCGCTCCCTACGGCCAGCGGACATCCTTGTATATAATTGGGAGAACGGCCGGGATGTATGTTTTGATGTCACCGGAGTGTCCCCTTTCACAGGTGGCGGGAGAGTCGCATTTTCACCCGGTCAGGCCATCTCAAACGCTATTTCACGGAAACGCACCAAATACCTGGATAAATGCGAAGCACACGGTTACGGACTTGGTGTGTTGGCCTTCACAACTCTAGGCGAACTAGGAGAGGACATGATAATTTTTGTAAAGAGGTTGCAGAACTGTATAGCTAGCTTTGATTACAACTACAAAATCGACAACTCTCTTTTCTTCAGATTAGGGTTAGCTATCCAGAAGGGAATGGGAGCCCAGCTGGTGGCTCGGCTTCCTTCTGGTCCTGTGTAAATACCATTTTCATCCAATAAAATTCTCTTCATAATAATAATAATAATAATAACGGGTAGCTAGCTTAGCTGGTCATCCCCGTTCCTCAAAGGTTTGATGCGCTCCAGGAGGTCCCATGTTCGAGTCCCTAATGTCGCAATACTGCAGAATTTGACATGGAAGGTAGAGTTAGTTTGCCCCCCTTGCGACATAATCAGCCCCCTTATCCGCTTCGGTTCCCTTGGTTGGTTCCTCATGAGGCTCGCTGGTAGGCTAGCACGACAACCTGTTCAACTAATGTAGTTCGTTGTTGGAGCTTAGCTTGCTAGGCTTCCAACTAGTTTCTTGTAACTCTTTATCCATTAATAAAATAATAATAATAATAATAATAATAATAATAATAATAATAATAATAATAGTAATAATAATAATAATAATAATAACTCTTTAGGTCTGTTCACACCCAGGGGATCCGCGGAAGAAAGGTCAGGGACCAGGAAGAAAATGCAGATGGCTAGTATCAACCAAGCGCTACTCCAATGGAGCGATGGCAGTGGGTGTTATGGCTTGGTGCAGTCCATTTTGGAGCAATCCAAACAACATCAAAGTGGGTCGAACAACATAAAGATGCTGGGTAGTTCCAATCTTGCAGCTTGTAGGAGGAAACTGGGCCTAAGCCAGTACACGGCCGCCATCAAAGTGTTAGCCTCCAATGGTATATCCCTATGCTCCCAGGATACTCTTGCTGAGCTTAGCCTCAAACACCCTACAACGGCGCCTCCCTGCATTCCTGTAGACCCTATCGTGGTTGAGCCGCTTCGTGTAGACAATTCTGCAGTTCTAAGTGCCATCAAGGGTTTCCCCAAAGGAACTTCGTTTGGTAGAGATGGGCTTCGCGCACAACACCTTCTGGATGCCCTCAGTGGACTTGCAGCCGCCGTGGCAGATGACCTCTTGTCTTCTATGACAGGTGTAGTCAACATGTGGTTAGCGGGTAGATGCCCAGCAGTGCTTGGTGCCTACATTGCAAGTGCTCCTCTCACTCCCTTGATCAAGCTTGGAGGGGGAATAAGGCCCATCGCAGTGGGAACCATCTGGAGGAGGCTTTGCTTTAAGTTGGCTGCGTCAGGGGCCAGCAAGGAAATGGCTTCTTACCTAGGAGATCACCATTTCGGCGTGAGAGTCCAATGTGATGGGGAAGGAATTTTACATTCCGCAAACAAAATTTTGGAGCTTCAAGGTAACTCCTCCACAAAATGCATGCTTTTAATAGACTTCAACAATGCTTTTAATTTGGTGGATAGAACCGCAATTATCAATGAAGTCAGGTCCAAGTGCCTTGGTATTTCTAGATGGGTTGAATTTTGCTATGCAAAGATGGCAATGCTTTACTACAATGACAACGTGCTTTTGTCGGCTCAGGGCGTCCAACAGGGAGACCCTTTGGGACCTTTACTGTTTGCTCTGACCTTACACCCGCTCATTTTAGAAATTGCTTCTAAGTGCACTTTAGATATGCATGCGTGGTATTTGGATGATGGGACTATTGTTGGGGACACTCTGGAGGTGGCTCGAGCTCTACACATCATTCAATCTGAAGGGAGAAGCAGAAGCTTATCCCTCAATATTAACAAGATAGAGTTATTCTGGCCTAATTCTGACCCCAGAAGTTTGGATAAGGGTGTGTTCCCAGCCACCATCAGTAGACCTGCTTGAGGAGTGACGCTTCTCGATGGGCCTGTTAGTATGGATGCTAACTTCTGCAACGAGATGGTCCAGCGTATAGTGGAGAAAACTCTTCAGTTAATGGAGTCTCTAAAGCTTCTGCAGGATCCACAAAGTGGATTGCTTCTTCTTAGAAATTTTACGGGGGTGTCGCGCTTATACTTCACTTGGAGGACCACCAGCCCCTCTGTCTTGCACCAGTCAGCTGAGTATTATGATCAACATTTATGCCAGTTCCTTAGACATTTGGTTGCTAGTGATGGAGCCGGGTTCGGTCCCTACCAAATGCGCATTGCGTCTTTGCCTATGAAGGATGGAGGTCTAGGGGTCTACACTATGAAGGATTCTAGCTTTTACTGCTACCTTGCCTCTTGTCTTTAGACAACCCAGGTGCAGAACACCATTCTCCATGAGGACAGGGACTCCGTACATCATCTCAGCTTCCAGCAAGCTTTGCTTAGCTTCAGTCAGGTCTGTGGGATTCCTCCTTCTTCTCTCAGTATTAAAGCAACTGACCCCCGACCCATGCATTCTCTGGCAGTGTTGTACTTTGATATGGTCAAGAAGAGTATCCCCAACAGTTTCCACCAGATGGAGCGCGATTGCATTTTGTGGCAATGTAATCGGTTGAGCCATGCACAAGACTACCTCAAAGCTATCCCAATCACAGGGCTTCACCAATCTATTGGGCCTCTCCAATTTAGGGTCATACTTTGTTATAGGTTGGGTATTGTTATGTTTCCTGAGGGTAGCCCTTATTCTTTTTGCGACAGAGAAATTGATGCTTTTGGGGATCACGCCTTACATTGTGCCAGTGAAGTGGGTCTCAATTTAGGCACGACCTAGTTAGAGACGTGGTGGCGGATATGTTTTTTAAAGCTGGTGTCATTTCCAGTAAGGAAATCAAGTTGGGTTTCTTGTCTGACAACGCAAGCGCCCTTAGGCCCGCAGATATACTCGTATACAATTGGGAGGAGGGTCGTGATGTGTGCTTCGACGTCACGGGGGTGTCCCCTTTTGCAGGAGGTGAGTTGGTCGCGTTTATGCCTGGGTTTTCCATCTCCAACGCTGTTACGCGCACACGTAATAAATATTTGGACAAGTGTAACGAGCACGGTTATGGCTTGGGTGTTCTTGCCTTTACGACCCTGGGGAAGTTGGGAGATGACACGATTGGCTTCATAACGAGACTGCAGAACTGCATGGCTAGCCAAGCTATAACTACAAAGTTGGGGATTCTCTTTTCTTTAGATTAGGTATTTCCATTCAGAAAGAGGTAGGGGCTCAGCTTGTGGCTAGGCTCCCTACCAATGCTATGTAAAAACGTTTTGCTCCCTTCAATGAAAGTCCCTTTTTATAATAATAATAATAATAATAATAATAATAATAATAATAATAATAACTTTTTTCATGGCCATGATACGTGTCTTGTTATGACTAATATTTCTCCTTGTGCTGGGGGTGGTGTGCAGGCTTTTGCGTCGGGTCTTGTTTTGGTTAAATCCGTTGAGCGCAAACAGATTAAATATCTTGATGTATGTAGATCCAATGGTTATAGTTTTGGTACTCTAACTTTTACTACCTTAGGTGAACTTGATATTGAAACTATTGAGTTTTTGAAAAGGTTGAAAAACTTCATAGCTAGGCATGTTGCTAACATTAATATTGGCAATTTCCTTTTCATTAGAATATGTTTAGCTATTCAAAATGTTGTTGGAGCCCAACTTGTTAGGCTTCCAACTAGTTCCTTATAATCAAAAATACTTTTATTCTTTAATAAATTCTTCATTTATAATAATAATAACAATAATAATCATAAATAATAAAAAATAATAATAATAAAAATAATATTAAGGAGAGGAGAGAGAGTCTCCGGTGATAGGAAAACAGAATTATTCATCGAAACTTTTTTTTTTATGTTTCTCACAATCTCGCCTCCTTTCTGTCCCAGATTCTCCCCCTTAATCTGCTCTTTGGATTGATGCATTTTTCATTGCCATTGTCTTTCACCATCGAGTCTGTTAGAGAAGTTACATACTTCTCATGCTTCAACCATACCTAGAACCACATCTTCATCCTCTTCATCTTTCACACAAACCTCGCCATCCACAACGTCTCAGTATAACTTAACCTCATTAATTGCGTCCATATCCTCTCCTTTAACAACCCAACCCTGCTGATTCTTACGAGGGCAATTTCCATTGTCCTTTTAAAAACTTTGATGGCTGCAGAGATGGTGTCAATGATAGGGGATTTGCTATGAATTCGTTTTCCAGACACCTGCAAGATAACTACTTCTTCTCAGATGATAACAAGGGCATTTGCAGAGAAAGAATATCAACCATGTTGGATGTGTTTGTTTCTTGGGAGAGGTTTTTACTACAACTAAAAATGTGGTTATGCAATGAACGTATGCATCTGCATACCTGGAAGAAACCTTGTCGGTCATCTTCTCACGACATTATCCCTGGACCACTTAATGGTAGGAACACAGATTTTCTCATATATGCTATTACAAGACCAATGGAAGACAATTGCTTGGCTGATAACAATATAGAAGAGATTGGTTCTTCTTCTCTTTCTTTAGAGCTGCTTGATACTGCTTTTCAGCAGTAATTTTCTACCACTGTTAGTATCCCTCCCCCTTGCAGGTTAAGTTTCTTTAGAACCATTAAATCCTTCCTGGATAAGTTGATTACAAACCCCATGGGTATATCTAATTGGATAGAGTTATTGCTGCTTCCCATCTTCACCTTGAACTTGTACACTCCAAAATGTACAATGGAGGAGAAATCTGGCAATAGAAAAAGACTTCAGATTGCTTCAATAAACCGAGCTTTATCTGAATAGAAGGAAACAAATGAATATACTGCTATGATTCACAAATTATTGGCAAGATAAATACATAAGAAGCCGCATAAGCATATGGGTAAGAAAACCCAAGAATCGGCCAATCTACAGGCCTGTAGAAAAAAGATGAGTTATGGGTACTATACAGCCGCTATTTGTGTTCTCTCATCAAGTGGTATTGCTCATTGTAATGAAGAAACTCTATCTAAACTCCAACTTAAACACCCACCTACACCTGCGTCTATAATCCCACCTGACACCATCAATAGTGATGCAGTTTTTGTAAACTCTAGAGATGTTTTGAATGCTATAAGGAGTTTCCCCAAAGGGACTTCTTGTGGGAGGGATAGTCTGCGTGCGCAACACCTGATGGATGCCATGAGCGGAGATTCCTCTTTCGTAGCTGAGGATTTACTATCTTCCATCATAGGGGTGGTCAATATGTTATTGGCAGGTAAATGTCCAGCGGTGTTGGGTCAGTTTATTGCTAGTGCACCCTCACCCCTCTCTTGAAGCCTGGAGGTGGAATTAGACCCATTGAAGTGGGTACTATTTGGCGAAGGTTAGTTTCCAAGTTAGACACAACATCAGTGGGGAAAGAAATGGCATCCTACCTGGGCAATTACCAATTTGGTGTAGGTATACCTTGTGGCAGTGAGAGCATCTTGCATGCAGTGAACATCCTCTTAGAGTGTAAGGGTGCTTCAAACTCCATATCTATGCTCCTTATCGATTTCAGAAATGCTTTTAATTTGGTTGATAGGTCTACTCTCATCCAAGAAATCAGGCATCAATGCCCATCAATCTCTCATTGGGTTGAATTTTGCTATGCGAAACCAGCCAAACTCTACTACAACAAATCTGTTTTGTTTTCTGGCCAAGGAGTGCAACAAGGAGATCCTCTTGGACCTCTTTTATTTGCTTTAACCCTACACCCCTTGGTACCTTGATGATGGCACCATTATTAGTGACACCATTGAAGTATCTAAAGCTTTGAGCATCATACAAGCAGAAGACTTTAGTAGGAGATTGCATTTAAATATGAGTAAGACTGAACTTTATTGGCTAACTGTGGACCCTAATATGTTTGAGCAAGGTGTTTTTCCAGACAACATTAGCATGCTTGCAAATGGAGTGAAGTTACTAGGGGGTCCTGTGAGCACTGACCTACAATTTTGCAGCAATATGGTTTTTAGATGAGTGGACAAGACCATTCAGTTAATGAATACAATCAAGAAACTTAAAGATCCTCAAAGTGAAATGCTCCTCTTATGTAACTGCACATGGGTATCCATATTATACTTCACAATGAGGACCACAAACCCTTCATCTCTCCAACATGCTACCATTCACTTTGATAATCACCTGATGCAATACCTTAGGCATTTAATCACAAGAGATGGGGCTGGTTTTGGACCTCTGCAGCAACGCTTGGCTACCTTGCCTATCAAGGATGGTAGTCTTGGCATTTACACCATAGCTGATACCATCAACTATTGCTTCCTGGCCTCTCAAAGCCAAACACAAGCAGTCCAACAAGTTATACTCAACAGTTCCTTCACTAAAGATCATGGCATCACATACACAAAGGATCTCCCTACATTCATACAGGTTTATGGACTACCCTCTACCTACTGCATCAACGATGCTGCCCCTCAATCCATGCACACCTTGGCAGCTACATACTTTGATGTCGTAAAGAAGCAGATCTCTATCCAGTACTCAATGTCAGAAAGAGACTTTATACTATGGCAATGCAACATAACAAAACACATACAAGACTATCTTTTATCCATCCCCATTGCTGGGATAAATCAGGTAATTGGGCCTCGGCAGTTCCGTGCAGTTGTCAGCTACAGACTTGGCATCCCATTGTTTGTTGCTGATAGTATATGTCCCAGTTGCAACAAGGATTTAGATATTTTTGGTGATCACACGTTACATTGCGCCAGTGATGTTGGTCTCAAGTTCAGGCATGACCTTGTCCTGAATGTTATTTCTGATATTTGTTTTAAAGCCGGTGTTCAGTCTAGGAAAGAAATTACTTTGGGGTTTTTCTCTGATAATAATAACTTTTTGCGACCTGCGGACATATTAATATATAATTGGGAGAACGGTCAGGATGTATGCTTAAATATCACAGGTGTTTCACCTTTCGCGGGTGGGGGTATCCACGCTTTCATACCTGGATAAGCCATCACCAAAGAAGTTTCACGAAAACTCAACAAATACTTGGCTAAATGTTCGGCACATGGATACGGTTTTGGCATCTTGGCATTCTCCACTTTCGGTGAACTCGACAATGATATTATCGCCTTTTTAAAAAGGTTGAAGAATTGTTTAGATAACAACGATGCAAATGGTGATGTTGGTATATTTCTTTTTCATAGACTATGTGTTGTCATTCAAAAGGGTGTTGGTGCCCAGGTTGTCGCTAGGCTACCAACCAACTCATTATATACTCATTTATTTTCCTTTTTTAATAAAGGCCCCCAGTGCCAGCCGTTCATAATAATAATAAAGTGATAGAGGAGAGAGAAGCACTGATAAAGTGCGATTTGGGGAAGAACTCGGTGAAGATACAGGGGAGAAATTTGTGAATCCAAGCCGGGAAATTTTCTTCACATTCAGGTATGATGCCATTCGCCTCATTATCTCCTTCTTCTCCGTCCATTAAAATATTAGATTTATGGGTTTTGATTGTATATACATAGTTCTCTTCAGATTTAGGTTTTAGGGTTTCTTTTGTTTTGGCCGTTGATTTTACAAATTACCAGTTTGAATTTCTTCTGATACTTTGGGTTAGTCTCAATTTTGTCAATTTCATCACCTTCTACCCTGTAGAGCCCCCCCCCCCCCCCCCCTTGACAGGTCTACTGCTACATTTCAGAATTCAGTTGAAAGTGTTGGGGGTGGCTTACATTAGGAAGGCTTGTTCCATTTCCCATTTATGGACTTTGATGGATGCACCAATGGGGTCGGGGGGGAGGGGATTGAGCATGTCAGGATTTCTAAGGCACCTTCATGATAAACATCTCCCTTCAGAGGAGGCAAAGGCATTATGTAGGGATTGGATTGGTTCTGTTTTAGGCATATACAATGCTTGGGAAATGGTATTGGATAGCCTTCATATGTGGATCTGCACTCAGTGCATGAATATCTATTCTTGGAGAAGGCCTTGTGGGATGCATGAAGGCAGCTTTATCTCTAGGCCATACAATGGGTCTTCTGCTGACTTCTTAGTGTATGGCCTGGACAAACCCATGTAGCCTCCACAGAGCCAAGTGTTGCAGGGGAGTTGGAGTCACCAACAGGTTTGTCTGTGGACCTGCTCAACCATGCCTTCCAGGTGAACTGTACTACTATTGCCAGCATCCCCCCTCAATGAAGGCTCAGTTTCTCTAGAACTTTGAAGGCTACTTTGGATAGGGTCATTGCCATCCCCAGGACCTGGATGTTTGGATACATCTTCTCCTTCTGCCTGTCTGCACCCTGGGTTTGTATGCACCTAAGAGCTCTATGGAGGAAAGGTCTGGAACTAGAAGGAGGCTCCAATCTAGCAGCATAGCACATGCCCTTCTCAAGGGGAATGATAGTGGTTGCCTCAACTTGATGCATACCCTTCTTGAACAGCTAAAACATCTCCAAAAGAGCAAAGCCAACATAAGGAGGACTGGTGCTTCAAACCTGGATGCTTGCAAGAAGAAGTTAAGCTATGGCTAGTATACAACATCCATCAAAGTTTTATCCTCAAGTGGAGTGGCTCCCAACTCACAAGACACCCTCCTTGACCTAAGGCAGAAACACCCCAGTGCCTCTCCACCTGCTATCCCAGCTGACCCTGTCCGGGTTGAAGCTCTCAGGGTGGACAAATGTGCAGTCTTTAGTGCCATCAAGGGTTTTCCCAAAGGTACTTCATGTGGGAGAGATGGCCTCAGGGCTCAACACCTTCTTGATGCTCTTTGTGGCCCTGCCTCAGCAGTAGCAGATGAGTTGCTCACCTCCATCACATCAGTGGTCAATCTATGGTTGGCAGGGAAGTGGCCAGCAATGTTGGGAGGTATATTTCTAGTGCTCCCCTAATTCCCCTGCTCAAACCTGGAGGGGGGCTCAGGCCAATAACAGTTGGCACCATCTGGAGGAGGTTATGCTCCAAATTGGTTGCCTCAACTGTCAGCAAGGAAATGGAAGTTTATCTTGGGGATTTTCAGTTTGGAGTTGGAGTTCAGTTTGGAGGGGAAGCCATCCTCCATGTAGCAAACAGACTCCTAGATATGCAAGGTAACTCACTTACCAAGAGTATGCTTCTTATTGACTTCAGGAATACATTTAATTTGGTTGACAAGTCAGCCATGGTTAAAGAAGTCAGAGTCAGGTGCCCCAGCATTTCCAGGCGGGTGGAGTTTTGTTATGCTAAACCAGCCAAGCTATACTTTAATGACTCCATCCTCCAATCAGCACAAGGAGTCCAGCAAGGTGACCCCGTGGGAACTTTACTTTTTTCTCTAACCCTACATCCTCTTATCACCAAAATATCCTTAGAGTGTAACCTAGACATGCAGGCATGGTATCTTGATGATGGTACCATAGGAGGTGACACCTCTCTGAAGGTTACAAGAGAGGATTGTTCCTTAACATCACAAAAAAAAGGTGTTTTGGCCTCAAATTGACCCCAAAAACTTGGATGAGGGAACTCTTCAGCTCATAGAGACCTTGAATACCCTACAAGACCCGCAGTGTGAGCTTCTCCTTCTCCGCAACTGTACTGGAGTATCCAAGTTATATTTCACAATGCGGACCACTAAGCCCCAGGCCCTTCAGTCCCCTGCAGCCCATTATGACCAGATTCTATATCAGTTCCTTAGACACTTGGTAACAGGTAATGGATCTGGGTTTGGTATTTTACAGCAGCGTCTCGCAACCTTACTAATGAAGAATGGTGGTCTTGGCGTATACACCATGGAGGACACAAGCCACTATTGCTACTTTGCTTCCTATGCTCAGACTCTTCAGCTGCAGAATTCCATCCTCAGAAACCACCAGGAAGCAAACACACATCATTGTTTCCAGCAGGCTTTATCCATATTTACCCAATTTTGTGGCATGACTTCCTTTTTCGACATCAAGGCGGCTGCCCTAAGCCCAATGCACACTTTGGCATCCCACTACTTCGGTGTTGTTAAGAAGAACATTTCCACTAGGTTTACTATGTCTGTTTGAGATAGCATTTTGTGGCAAAACACTCAGCTGGACCAGGCCCAAGTCTTCCTCAAAGCGGTCCCCATCTCTGAGCTAAACCAATCAATTGGGCTTCGATAGTTCCGGGCCGTATTGAGCTACATGCTTGGTATTCCTTTGTTTGCAGAGAACAGTGTATGTTCTAGATGTGCAGAGGCATGGATGTTTTTGGTGACCATGCAATTCACTGTGCCAGTGAGGTGGGGCTCAAGTTCAGACATGAACTAGTCCCAGACGTGTTCGCTGACATGTGTTTCAGGGCCGGTGTGTCTGCGCGGAAAGAGGTTCCATTGGGCTTTCTATCTGACGACGAGCATTCCTTACGGCCAGCGGATATCCTTATATATGATTGGGATAATGGCCGTGATGTTTGTTCCGATGTCACTGGAGTGTCCTCTTTCACTGGTGGTGGGAGAGCCGCTTTTTCGCCCGGTCAAGCCATCTCGAACGCTATTACCCGGAAACGTACCAAATATCTGGACAAATGCGTGGCTCACAGATACGACCTAGGCGTGTTGGCTTTTACTACCCTAGGAGAATTACGAGAGGACACGATAGTTTTTGTAAAAAGGTTACAGAATTGTATAGCTAGTTTTGATTATAACCACAAAATCGGCAACTCTCTTTTCTTCAGACTAGGTATAGCTATCCAAAAAGTTGTGGGGGCCCAGCTAGTGGCCAGGCTTCCTGCCGTTTCTATGTAATTTCCTTTTTTATCTAATAAAATTCCTATAACAATAATAATAATAATTCCTTTTTAAATTTAATTTGCTTTCCACCCCATGATTCAGTATATTACTCGTTTGCTTGTGCATCTTGATTTTATGTGCTTATTTTCAACATATATTTTATTGCAAGTCCTACCTCTAGTTTCCCGATTATAAAGTAGAGGCCAATCACTAGATCGCACGGGTCAAGTGCCTCACACCTTCTCGACCTGTATCTCGATTCCTAAACGCATATTCTCTAAATATCTGACTAGTCCTCTTATTGGGTTCCAACTCCACAAGTACTTGGGTAGGAGTTTCAAAAAAAAATTATTCCACGTGTATTGCCATATAAAAACTTAGAAATCTTAATGTGTTTTGTTCCATGATTTTTCAACGATATCTATAGTTGGACTTCACTGGTAATTTGAGAATCCCACTTGAAACATAATCGAGGTTTTAGAGTTTTGATTGAACACATTATGGTATTTGCGCATACACACATACACACTTGTGCACAACCTTATCATGCATTTTATCTTGCATCCTCAAAAGTTCGAATTTTAGTGAAATAAATGTCTAGTAAGATGAACCCATGTTGATTTGCAGGAGTTATCTTCTATGGATGGGTGGGCACAGAAGAAGAGCTAAGTTAGATTCCAAGGGTAGGAGGGCATCCATTCGGGGAAAGTGTTCGGATCTATTATGACATAGCCATGAGGCGCTGAACGAACCTTTATAATATTTGAAAATCCTTTCTCGTCTTTGACTTGACACAAAAACTCTTTTTTTGATCCTTATGGGGTTTACTAGCTGAACCACCACAAGCCTTAGTCCGAACGAAAGATTATTATGACTACATATGAGGTATATTTTACTAAGGTAACCTAAGAATCCGTGGAACCTGCACGCACGTACAATGCATAAAATCCTAATAATTTATATACATACCCAAGCACACTCATATATACGTACTTGACAGCCTAAACTAGAGTGGAATGACCTAAATCTCATTGTAGTCGACCCATATCTTTCCAAAATGCCACAAATAACCTTAATCCAATAGGTGCATGTTGCATATGATATGGTTTTGGCCTTTACCTAAATCGAAACCATGAGAAATATTTTGTAGGAATCTAAAATCGTACAAAACTATTTCAGAAACGATTTGGTACAATTGGTCCGGTGCAAAATCAACGGTTTTACAAAACCAAAAACAAAAAAAAATAATATAAATTTTTGTTATTTTAAGTATCCATCGGTTCCATTTTAAAGAAAAGTTATCGATTTTTAGTAACCGACAACAATTAACCAATCATAACAGCAATCGATTCCTCTATATGTATGAACCTGCAATTCTTTTAAAGGTCTTAATTAGGTCGGGCAAAAATCTAACAATTGTAAATGAAAAAATATAAGGGCTTATGTTAAACGGTTTAAACCGTTGGTTTTAGGTTTGGTTTGATTTGAGGGTCCACGAAAACCTAGATCTAATAGTTTTCACAATATTAATGATATCTCATACCGTTAGATAAACGGTTCGATTCAGAATTAATTGGTTTGGTGCAGCATGTAACGGTTTTTATATAGCCCTAGGTGCGAGTATCAAATGTGTGTTTCAAGCAAGCACCCACCTCTTGTCGACTATCCATTAGATTTTTAAAGCTACACCCAGTCTAATGACTCTAAAATATGAGTGGGCCAGATCAGGTCGATGGATTGGGTGACAACGCTCAGCCGAGGCATGTGTCGGCTTCCATTTTTTGTTGGGCCGAGCTAATTTAGCAGCCCTTATCCGATCAGCTCTTATACCGTAAATCCATTGAATAGCTGTCCGAAGTCAAGCTTTTTAGGGTTTCTGTTGAATAGAAGTTGAGCGTCATTCACAGAGGTTAAACAAGTCATTATAAACGTTAGTACAACAGTAGTGGAGGCCACGATAAACAAGGGCATCTCATAACTTTAATATAAATGCCGACCACATGGAGTAGATAGGTATCAACGGTCAGTAACGAACTATATAAATCCAGATCCATTTGGATAAAATAAAATCCAACGAACTAGAAAGAAACCCTAATCTCATTTGGAGGGTTTATAAGCTGAGACGCCTCCTATTTTTACAGTCTCTACAAATTTGCTAAGCTCTAGTTGGAGCTTACAGTCTCTCTAATTCAACTCTCAGGTAGTCTTTCCTTCTTCTTTTCTTTAACAGTTCATTGATTGTTCTTTGACTAGTATAGAAATTCTGTAAAAATCATGTCTAGTTACTAAATGTTGAACATGTTTCAATATTAGGTGAATATCATGCTTAGTTCATTGATTGAGCTCTGGTTATCATCTCCGTTATTACTTATTTGTAAATTTCTTGCTTGTTATTTTAAATATCATGTTTAGTTACATTTATTCTGGGCAGAAACCCGATATTTTGAACTCACTTCGAAATTTAGTCTGCCTATCTATTGTATTGAAGTTATAGTTGGATCTGGTTTCTTGTTAATAGTAAATTTGGATCTGATTTGTAGTTTCGATCTAGATAATTACATGAGCTGGTTATTTTGTTGTACTATCTGAAGTAGCATATGCACTCGTAGATGGATAGATCTTTATGTTTGAAATTACTTTTGTTATGTTAGGTGATTCAGTCTGCTTGCATAATTTCAGATCTGGAATTAGGGTATAAATCATATGATTCTGAAAATGTTAGATCTACTTACCTATGAACTTTAGGGTTTAAGGTCAGTTGGTTTGACTTTCTTTGAACCTGATCTGTATTCTCTCTTTAGACTTTAATGTTGTTTTGATCTGTAGAACATAATTATTAACTACTTAATTAGTTAATAATATAGCTATCTAGATACTTATCATGCATTAATCTGTACGAACTTCTAGGGTTTACAATCAGTATTTGAATTGCTTTTGATTACATGCCACAGTTGTCAGTGCAACTGTTAATCTAGTTAAGCTTAAAAGAAATAACATTGTTCTTAGGTATCCTGATGCTTAGTTATCTCTTAAAGCTTGTATAAAAGTGTGTATAGATATCTTCATACTTTGAATCTTATCAATCTTGTATGCTGTACTGTTTTAAAATGTGCTTTGAAATGTGTCCATTCTTGAACAAGTAGAGTTTCTATTTTACTGATTATATAGCTGGTGTTTTGATATACTTGCAGTCATTTCATAAGAATTCAATATGGGTAAAGAGAAAGTTCATATCAACATTGTCGTCATTGGACATGTCGACTCTGGAAAATCGACCACCACTGGTCACTTGATCTACAAGCTAGGAGGTATTGACAAGCGTGTGATTGAAAGATTCGAGAAGGAGGCTGCTGAGATGAACAAGAGGTCATTCAAGTACGCATGGGTTCTTGACAAGCTTAAGGCTGAACGTGAGCGTGGTATTACCATTGATATTGCCTTGTGGAAGTTTGAGACCACCAAGTACTACTGCACAGTCATTGATGCCCCAGGACATCGTGATTTCATCAAGAACATGATTACTGGTACCTCTCAGGCTGATTGTGCTGTCCTTATCATTGACTCCACCACTGGAGGTTTTGAGGCTGGTATTTCTAAGGATGGACAAACTCGTGAGCACGCTCTTCTTGCTTTCACCCTTGGTGTCAAGCAGATGATCTGTTGTTGTAACAAGGTATAACTTTATTCAACTTAATATCTTATTTTTCTGTACAGCTTAGTTTCTTGTAGAACCTGTGTGGTTCTTTTATGTGTACTAACTGAAAGTGAATTTATGCTTGTAATTGTAGATGGATGCCACCACCCCCAAGTACTCAAAGGGTAGGTACGAAGAAATCGTAAAGGAAGTCTCTTCATACTTGAAGAAGGTTGGGTACAACCCAGACAAAATTGCCTTCGTCCCCATCTCTGGTTTTGAGGGAGACAACATGATTGAGAGGTCCACCAACCTCGACTGGTACAAGGGACCAACTCTTCTTGAGGCTCTTGACAATATCTCTGAGCCTAAGAGACCCACAGACAAGCCCCTTCGTCTTCCCCTTCAAGATGTTTACAAGATTGGAGGTATTGGAACTGTGCCAGTGGGGCGTGTTGAAACTGGTTTCATCAAGCCTGGTATGGTTATCACTTTTGGACCCACTGGGTTGACTACTGAAGTTAAGTCTGTGGAGATGCACCACGAGGCTCTCCTAGAAGCCCTTCCAGGTGACAATGTTGGATTCAATGTCAAGAATGTTGCTGTCAAGGATCTCAAGCGTGGTTTCGTCGCTTCAAACTCCAAGGATGACCCTGCTAAGGAAGCAGCCAACTTCACCTCCCAGGTCATCATCATGAACCATCCTGGCCAGATCGGTAACGGTTATGCCCCAGTCCTCGACTGTCACACATCTCACATTGCTGTTAAGTTCTCTGAAATCCTCACCAAGATCGACAGGCGATCTGGAAAAGAGCTCGAGAAGGAGCCCAAGTTCTTGAAGAATGGTGATGCTGGTATTATTAAGATGCTTCCAACCAAGCCTATGGTTGTGGAGACCTTCTCTGAATACCCACCTCTTGGACGTTTTGCTGTCAGAGACATGAGGCAGACTGTTGCTGTTGGTGTTATCAAGGCTGTTGAGAAGAAAGACCCAACTGGTGCCAAGGTCACCAAATCTGCTGTCAAGAAGAAATAGATGTCTTACTGGAGATTTGAGTTAGCAACAGCAGGGTTTTTTAGTATGCTCAATTTTGTTATGATGCTTCTTCAGGTGTCATAGGCTTTTATCATTTTATGTTTTGTATTTGAAGGATTTTGAACTTCATCGAGGATTCTGGGTGCTAATCTAGTTTTACCTTGTTTGGTGTAAGAAGATTGGTTCTTGTTTGATGAACCAAGTTTTACTTTGGTATATTCAACTCTGATTGCAAATTTGAAAGATAATAGATCTTAGTTGTTACCTGCTTTAAGTAATCTCTTTCTTGGTCTGCTTATGGTGCTTTTTTTTCCTGCCATTGAATTCTCTTTTAGCTTGCATATTCCTCTTTGCAGGTAGATCTGGTTACGTCTGCAGTCTTTCTTGTGTTCTAATACTATTCTAAGTTGCACACTTCATTGTTTCACATTTCTTGTGTTCTAATACGGTTTTCTATTCTTAAGCAATTTTCAGACACTAGGCAATAACAACTACCGTCTACTTTGAATGGTGTACCAGTTTTTTGGCCTCTTGTAATCCACTTGTGTCGATGTGTTTTTATGTGTTTTTTCATGTAGGATTAGAATATGTGATTGTCATATTCGTGTTTTCTACACAAACCCCTGTGCGTTCCTTGTGGTTGCCGCTTTGGCCTTTTGCTTTTTTTGTCCACTGCATCGAGTGAAAGTTACAATGCCAAAGAGCTCATTCTAGTGGTTCCGTATAGAATTTAGTTGCCTGACTAGACAACCAAGTCCTTTCTTCTTTGCCTGGGTTCAGTATTGGATTAAAACTTCTCAAAATTCACTTAAAACTTTGATACTTTCTAATATGATCTCATATGGTCCTCCATTTTGGAGAGTACGTTGGTTGGAACTTGACATCATTAAACAAAAAAAGTGGTAATCTTAAATGAACAAAAGTTGACAAAAAGTATATTGAATATTTTAGAAAACTAATAATTTCCGAGATGGGTGGTATGTTTCAATCTCAACAAACAAATTTGGTAAAAGACATTAATTCCAACCCGTCTTTTGTATCTTTAACTTCAAGTGAACACTAACTGAAGCAACTCCAACCAGAAAAGAAGAACAATGATTTGTGTCACCTAATTGATTCCATATTGGCCGGTAACAATCTATATCAGTTGGTTCCCGCCTTCATTAAATAACAATTTGGTTGGTTATATGACAAAATTCAAATATATACTACAAGTAGTTCATGTTCTAAAGCTTCAAGGGGTTCAAAGTTGCTGACATCCTGCGAGAGTTAGAAGTATTCCAGGTTTAGAAGTCGTCATCTTTACTGTTGTCGAACAACTAAACTTGGATCCCCAGACAATTTGAAGTAGCTTTTTGCTTTTTAAGTTTACATATCTTTCATTTGGTTTTGGAGGTATCATGGGTTCTATGGATAGATCAAAAAAGAGATTTCAAATATGGAAGAAAGCTATGTTGCATTTTTCATTGTGTTTTGTTATGGGATTTTTCACAGGTTTCGCTCCCGCTGGTACTAGTTCTATATTCAAGTTACAAATCAAATCGAGCAAGTATATAGAGGAACGAGAATTTTCACCGGAACCCTTAGAAAGACTACACCAGGCTGAGAACTTTAATAGAAGTTTAATTGCAGAAATTCCGGTAGCCGTTCCAACTAGCACACAAAATTACACAGCAGAAAATGCACACATTGATGAAATGGAAGAAGAATGGGTTCCTTTGAAACAACTAATAGTTATAACTCCGACAAATTCGAATGATCGCTTGCAAGAGCCGTTTATGAAAAGACTGGGATATACATTGAAGTTGGTTCCTCAACCACTCTTATGGACAGTAGTCGAGTCTAGTTCGGATTCTTCAGAGTTATCTGAGAGTTTAAGGAAAACTGGAATTATGTATAGGCATATAGTTTATAAAGAGAATTTCACAGATTCAGATACAGAAATGGATTATCAAAGAAACCTCGCTCTTAATCATATCGAACATCATCGTCTTAATGGGATTGTTGTTTTCGTAGGAGTTTATGATATTTATGACCTTGAATTATTTCAAAAGATCAGAGAAATTGAGTAGGTCATTGTTTTCTTTTTAGATATAAGTAAGGTTATGATATAATGTAAGTCCTGAGCCTAACATTAGACTTGTTGTGACCATGCAGGGATTTTGGAACATGGCCATCAGCTACATTATCAGCAAACAGGAAGAGGGTAGTAATTGAAGGACCAGTTTGTGACAATGAGCAAGTTGTAGGCTGGCGTTTAAAGAATACGAGCAGTGATACAAGTATAGACGATTCTTCCATTAGTATATCAAATATCGGATTCAATAGCTCAATCCTTTGGGATCCAGAAAGATGGGGTCGACTTTCTTCAATCCAAGATACTTCACAAGTTAATTTCTTTTGACTTCATTTTTCATTTGCAGTACATTTTATGTTATGTTATTTAACAGATACGCTTACACAGCATTGGTTTTGCAGAATTCTATTAAATTTGTTCAAGAAATGGTACTTGAAGATGAGACCAAATTGAAGGGTTTGCCTGAAGAAGGTTGTTCTAAAATTATTTCATGGCATCTTCATTTACCTTCTTCAGTTCGGCGGAACCGACACTAATCCGACATTTTGCCATCCTTAAGATACTCGATAGTCATTTAGGAAGAGAGAAGATTCATGCAGGGCCAAAGAAAGAATGATACATAATGCGACCGTTGTAATATGTTACGCCATAGCTTTCGACTGTTGTAATATCTTGTCGCTATAGCTTTTAGTGGCCTTCCATTCTCGTTATCTCAAAGAATTATTACTGTTCATTTGTGGTTAACTGTCCTCTTTTTATCAAAGAAAACTCTAGTACACACGCTTTCACTCTTTTAACACCCAATGAACAAAACTTTGTACGAGAGAGCTAGACACATTGAGGCCATATATTATGCAGTACTAGACGACTCTTGGCATCCGTAAATCTTTAAGCATATCTAAAGTAAACAAAGATAAACGAACAAACAACTCCTATTCACATCTAGCTCAACACATCAACAAAGGTTACAAAACCAGCACAGAAATAACTTCAAAATACAAAAACATAAGACTTAGCCTTATTATGGTGGTTTCACAAAGATCTAATCGAAACCCATAATCATCTAGACCCAATGTTTTTTATAAGTGAACCCATTCCATCCTTCTCTATGTTCTTATTCCTCCTCTCTTTAGTTAATTCGTCTGGCTCGGACACAGGAGCTGAAGGAAGTATGATGGATTCCCTTTGTGCATTAATCAAGCTTCTCAACCTTTTTTCACCAACACAAAATGACATAGCCAACTCAGGTCCACTCATAGTTTGCAAGATTGAACTTGCACCTGCTAAGAACTGAGGTCTGTTTTTCCTAGCTGATGTTGTGAATCCAAAAAATTCCATTGGTCCACTTCTTGATGCAATTTGACAGAATGGGAAATACCTTGGTACCCAAAACACATCACCTTCTTGTACCCTTGTGTTCATTGCCAGTGTTCCATTCGGAAATACTACTTGTATTGTTCCTGCTCCACTTAATACCACTCCATACTCTGTTGCTGTGGGATTCACATGCGGTGCCATCATTGACCCCTAACCAACCAAATACCATTTAGAAGTTTTGAGTGTTGAACTGTTAATAATAAAAGATACAAGAGAAGAAAGACTTACAGCAGTGAGATTGACAAGGTAAACACCAATTCCAGAGTGACCAAGAGGAGTGTATTCATGCTCATCAAGTGCAACACTCCAACCATAGTCGTTCTTGAAACTAGGTGTTCTATCATAGATATTGTATGAATCAGGAGATCCAGCTGTGGTTCTTCTACCACCTTTCTTTTCTTTGTTAACCCAAACAGAGTTTAAAAGCTTCCTCCATGACCATCCTTGACTTTCATCTTCACTTTCTTTCAATTGCATGATTGAAGCCATGATGCCTGGTGCATGACCGCTTTCTAAGTATATAATTGGACCACCTTGTTGGCTTGTCATGATCTCTTCCAATTGACTTGTTGTTACCTATGGATTGCGTTAGTAAATCTCTAATCAGATTCTTGTTTTAGCAAAACCCAATTTGAATGAGATTTTACTTACATTGAATGCTGTTGAAAGTGTTTTTGGGTCAAATCCAGCAAAAGTACAGATGAAGGATTAGTTCCTCCACCAATGAAGAATGACTGGAAAACACCTCTACCAAGGCTTTCAGAAGTATCAATGCTAGAAATGATTTGAAGTCTTTGTCCTTTACCAGTGTTAACAATGTAAAAGGTAGAACCAGCTGGAATCCTATAAACATCTCCCATAATCAAATTCTTTTCTACTAATCCATCTTGATATATCCATCCAATCTTTGCTTCTCCTGCATTTGTATGACAATTTCAAACAATTAACACCCAAAATCAAACATGCAAAAATAAATAAAATGAAATGAATTTTTTTATTACCTCTGCGGACAAACATGATCAAGCTTGAGTCAATGTATTGAGGAATGAAGAGAGTTTTAGGTTCCATTGTAATGAACCCAATATGCATTGGGTTTTGATTTATGAAACCTTGTGCTTGATGTTGATGACCAGCACCAGCAGGGACACTCTGACCTCTATTCCATCCTCTTACAACCCTAACTTGTCCTCCTCCTGTTTTCACTACTTGTTCTGATTTATGCAATATGAACATATCTTGTTCTCCCTCTTCTTCTCCTCCTCCTCTTCCTCCTGGTCCTCCTCCAGCTCCTTCACCTCTTTCATCTCCTCCTCCTCTGTATTCTTCATCTCCTCCTTTTCTGTATCCCATCACCATAGATGATGAAACAAAGAACAACATTAATAACGCCAACAACTTCATCTCATCATGTTCCTACCACCTATTGATTACCGTCTTCTTAATCTAATGAGTATCTTTATCTCTCTAGCAGATTGATGACACTAATTAGTAATATTGAGTGTTGAATGAGAAAACTTTAAGAGATGCGTTGAGCTTATGAAGAGGAAGAATGGGTAGACACATGTCGACCATGCATGATCTTGGCTTTTGCTGGCAGTTTCTGCTCTAGCCAACGTTTTTGATTACTTTTGAACATCTCCATCACTGACTCTCTAGATT
Organism: Papaver californicum; assembly: GCA_023531435.1. Taxonomy (NCBI): domain Eukaryota; kingdom Viridiplantae; phylum Streptophyta; class Magnoliopsida; order Ranunculales; family Papaveraceae; genus Papaver; species Papaver californicum. The sequence continues at coordinate 843,086 of JAJJMC010009801.1, read as the reverse complement.
TAGAAGATAGAATCAAAGGGAGAGATGCGTTTTTTGGGTCTTAGTTTTTTGCAAGATCCTTTAAATTTTAAATATGCATGCATATTTGCACTTGGAAACGCGGCGGCTATGTAGATCGTCTTATGTATGTATCTTCATGAAGCCGGAGACACATTTCATAATGAACTTTATATTATTCGGCGTCCTCGGTCATCGCATATCATATAATTACGTGATTTGAGATATGGGTTATTTTTTTTTTAGAAAATTTGCTAGCTAGTCCAAAATACCTAGACCGAATTATCCATAAGTCCATCCGAAAAAATCCATTTAACCATAAGTCTAAAAATCTTTTGAAAAATACCATTTACAATTATATCAATCATGTGTAACCATCCCATGAATTTCACGTCCTCCACCTCCTACATTACTCGCATTCTGAACGGAAATTTGGTTTCATCTACTCCATCCACATTACTCGTCTTCATTACTTCTCTAAAACCTTAAAATCTAGGGAAAAATCAAAATAAAAAAACACCTGAAAAAAATCCAAAAACAGAGACCAAAAAACAAAAATCAAAATCTGTAATAGCAGGCTTTGATTTCTTTGAGCATTATACAACTCAAACCTAAGCTACTGTCAGCATTATACCACTGCATATTTTCCACCTAAAATGGGTACCAAGAGAAAAATCAACAGAAGTATAAAAGAAACAGTGATTGAAGAACACGATACTCCTCAATCTCCACCACCGAAGAAGAACAAGAAAGCTTCTACAGTAGATTCTATACCAACAAAATCAAGAAAGAAGAAGAACAATGAAGTTGTTGATTCTTCAACAACATAAAAAAAACACGAAACAAACTGTTGTTGATTCTCCAGCAAATCAAAACAGAAGAAGAACAAAGAAGTTATTGATTCTCAAACAAGATCAAAAAAATGAAACAAACTGTTGTTGATTCTCCAGCAAAATCAAAAAAGAAGAAGAACAACGAAGTTGTTGATTCTCTAACAACATCCGAAAAAATGAAACACCTGTTGTTGATTCTCCATGTACAAAGAAGAAGAAGAAAGCTCTTGTTGTTCGTTCTCCATCAACATCACAGAAGAAGAAGAAGGGTGTTGTTGTTTCTGGCAAAAAAGGTACTGATTCTAATCATCGGTGCAGATCAATATATAACATACTTTGTTCATGTTATAGGAGTTAGATCTAGCATACAACATGGGTACATATCAATATATATATTTTTTTTCATGTTATAACACATAGATCTAGCATGCAACATAGGTTAAATATTGATATGTACTTGGTTTTTAGTATATACTGATCAGTACATATCAGTATATATATTTATTTTCATGTTATAGCATCTAGATATTGATTGCAGGATAAGTATATATTGATATGTATTTTGTTTTAGATACTGAATTGAATCAGTACATAATATATACTTTGTTCATGCTATAGATATAAAGCATATATATCGATGTATATTTTTCTATACTATAGCATCTAGATGTTACATACATGATAAGTATATATTGATATGTACTTTGTTCTAATCTTGAATTGGATCAGTACATATCAATGTATACTTTGTTCATGATATAGCAGATACATATCAACATATCAAAAAATATACTTTGTTCTATATTATAGTACATATTGATATATTGTAGGGTTATTGACAGTGTGTTCATTATGCAGGTGGTGTGAAGAAAACCACAAAGAACACAAAAGCACCTGCACCTGCTAGGAAGATATAAAAAAGTGGTTTTATATGGATATTCTCACATGTTAAAGCAATCAAGGCTGAAAAGCTTGAGTTAAGTGAAACTCAGTTGCAGATAATTAGTGAGCAATCATATGGGAACCTTTTTTTGATGTCTGGTACACAAATCTTGGTGCAGATCACTGGATGAAGAATGAAACTGCTGTGACCAATCTTATAAAGTGTTATAAGAGAAGTAAATTTACGGATGAGCTCACATTTGAGTTCAAAAGGCATGGAGTTTCACATATTCTGACATCCACTCCTGAAGAAGTAGGTGTTATCTTTGGAATGCAGAGAGCAGGAAAAAGACAATATGAAGATATAATGTTGACATCAAGGGGTGGATATCGAAAAAACGCTTTCTTCTAGAGGTTCTTTGATGATGTACAAAATACTAAAAAAGTAAATAGAGTGAAGATACAAGAAGAAGTCTTGAAACTTTTAAGAAAAAACAGCAACTAAGAAGAAAGTTGAAGAATCTGAAGAAAAGCAAAGTGATGAAGAAGCTGAAGAAATTGTTAGTGATGAAGAAAACGAAGAAGGGATTGAGGAAAAAAGTCAAGAAGTGAGAGATGTTGAAGACATTGTAAGGATTATATGCCTGTTCATGTGTATCACTTTGTTTTTCACAACAAAAGATACACATGCCTTGACTAAAAAGTACATTGGTCTTGTAGAGGATCTCGAGGTTGCAAAAAATATGTCATGGCCAGATTTGATACATTCTTATCTAGAAAAGTCACTAAATGACAATGTAAACGCAGTCGAGAATACTACCGGGTGTCTGAACTATTTTTTGGTAAGAATACGTACTAAAAATATTTTTAGTAGTTTACTCAATGAAAATCATGATTTACTTTTAACTTTTTTTTGGTGATTTTTTTCCAAAACAGATTTAGTATGCAGAGCATACATATTTGATGGAACCGGAGGAAATAAAGACGATTCCAGAAAAAATGTTTGTTCCGAGAGCTGTCAAATGGAATCTGTCAAAGTTATGTGCTGGACTCCAAAAAGACATTGATACAACTGAATATGAGGTAAGAAAAATATGTACTTATTTACTACATTTATGATGTTGTGTTATCCTACAATATATATTGATATGTACCTCATGAAAAAACTTGTTTTTATAGTACATATTTCTGAGTACATATTTTGTTGTTTTGGTACAATTCAATGAAAATTTCAAGGTTCAATACACCAATGAAGAAAAACAAATTCTGAATAGAATCACAAGAAGAGTTGCAGAAGAGAAGAGTGAAGATGAAAAGGAAGAAGATAAAGAAGAAGATAAAGAAGAAACTGCAGGGAAGGAAGTGGAGGAAGATAACTGGAAAGGAAGATATGAAGATTTGAGAAAGACAATCTTTAAAAAATAGGGTGAAGCGAACACCATGCAGCATGAGGATGGACCGCTTGATGCGTCAAAGCTTCTGCAAATGTTGAATGACATATCATGAGCTTCTCCCATGCAGCTATGAAGAAGAGTTTCGAGACTCAATTGATGGGAGTCCCACTCATTTAAGTACTGACCCAACAGGAGAATTCCCATCTCCTACTACCCCAACAGATCCTCTTTGTAAAAACATAACAAAAGGTGAAGTAGTTTTGGGAGAAGAAGTGCCAACTGTTCAGATTCCAACAGAAGATGAACAAAATGATGTGAGTGACAACACCGTCAAAAGGGTACCATTTAATGTTGCATTGTCAACACCACCTTCAGTGCACAAGTTCTGTGGCGTTGATGTTAATGTTATTAAAACATGGGTTAAATCTGACCTGGAGAAAGAGGTCAAAGAGATGCAGAATAAAAGTAACTCACAAGTAAGTAATGCTGGCTAGTTTCACTCTTTATTACAAATGTTTTTATCAATATAACTGTAAATATCAATATGTATTTGATTACAAATGTGTTTTATTATTGTCATATAACTGTACATATCAATATGTACTTGATTACAAATGTGTTTTATTATTGTCATATAACTGTACATATCAATATGTACTTGATTACAAATGTGTTTTATTATTGTCATACAACTCTACATATCAGTATGTATTTAACTATCATGAATAAAACTCTATGGTTGCAGGATGATTTAGCTGGACTTCAACAAGAAGCAATGAAGAAGGTGGTTGAATCTATAGACCAGAGTCTTGAAACGATTAAAGGGATGTCGCAGAACCCAGATGAACAAGACGTTGAAACCCTGGTCGACAGCTTCGTCGACATGAAAATCCATTTCTTTACTGAGATGGCTAAGATGGAAGACATCAAAAAGTTCACATATGAAGAATTTTTGGACTTAGCTATTTCCAGCAGAGAAGTTTATGATGAAGAATATGCATCTCTCATCCAAGACAATGGTAGTGTTTCAAGCCATACTCTGTTTGGGATTGACATTCGAAAACATTTTGATAATTTATTTGGAAATGACTTGCGACGTGTAGAAGTTTGACAAGCTACAACTGAGCAAAACCAAATTACACCAGAGAAGAATGCGATTCAAGTAACACCTGAGCAGGAAAGTGACCAAGAGGTATATCTTCTACTTGTGGTAATTTACCTTTCTTCTCATTGTTTGAAAAAATATGATTATAGTACTGCAAATATGGATTCAAAAATGCAGGAACATGAAGTTACAACAACCCAAACGTCAAGCGACGTGCCACTAGCAACCAAACTTACCAAGATGACTGCTTCCAAAGCGAAAGCAAAACCAAAGGTTCTTGCAAAGAAGTCAGTACCAATTAGAGAAGAAGTTAGCAGACGGGTAACTCGTGCAAATCCTGGAAAGAAGACATATTCATTATTTGATAGTGGAAGTGTTTTCTGAAAAGAATAAGCCAAAAACTGAGAAGCGAAAAAAGACGATAAAGACAGGAAAAGACAACAAAGCTCGTAAAGTTCAATAACCAAGAATGAAGTTCATGGATCTTCACAAGTCACCACTCTATGAGAATATGACAGATCAACAAATAAAGATTCTACTTCCATACTTTGAGAAAGGAAAGAGAATGTAAGTACTTTCTACCCTTCATTTTACTTTTAAATCAAGTAAGTTTTGCAGTACATATCAAAAAAACTTACTTCAATATGTGTTTTTGTTATAAATGTGCAGCTCGGCTGCTTGGTATCTGCGTCAGCGGGGCTACCATGGAAGATTTGATCTTCAACAGAGCATTAGATCAAGATCTTCTCAACTATGCTCAATATAAGCTTCAACTGGCGTCTGAAGATGACCAAGCAAATGCTGAGGAAGAAAGAAAATACTTTAAGGTGTTGCACCTGGATCCAGCTGCTTGGCTATGTGTTTTTTTTTTCTTTTATACTTTTGAACCTTGGATATGAAAAATTATATATTGATATATACTTTTGTGAAATAACCTATTAAACGTTTCCAATTTTCAGTATCATGTCGACAAGCCAGACACTTTAAAAGGAGCAGAAGTGACTGCTGTCATTATGCCAATCTTGAAAATGAGCAATGACATAGAGAAGATCCTTGTACCGATGTACCATGGAAACAAGCATTGGACCCTGCTAGAGTTTGAGTTTGAAACAAAGAAATTTATCCATTACAACTCATCTGTGGCATTCAGGGATCATTGCTATGAGAATGCCAAGAAATTGTCTGAGTACCTGTTCAACCCAATCAATCAGTTCTTGGATGAGCATAAAAGAAAGATGGTGAGCACCGTAAGGTTGACTGACTATGGCTGTCCACAACAAGAAATCTGGCCAGACTTCCTTCTCCATGTGATGCATTTTATAAAGAGGAGATCAAAGATTGATCGTGATGGAAAAAGTTTGGGAGATGACGAACAATTGATGAAGAAGATTCAGATGAAAAGAATCAAGTTAGCATGCAGGTTGTTGACAGCCACTCATCCTTAAATCAGTTGGGAACCTTCCCAATGAAAATACATGTTTAACTGCAGAGTAATTCAGATATGTTTGTAGATCTTGGTCTGAGGAGATAAGTTGGTGCATTTTGGTTTTTGCTGGGCAGGGTTTTGTGGGTAGAGTAAAGAAGATAATCCTTAATTGTTTCTTATACCACATTTGGCAGGAGAGAAATCTTAGGATATTTTAAACCTAACAATGCATTTTAGTGGATAGTCCTTCTTCGCAGTATGTACTTCAGTAACTTTCTTATTGTGTTTACTTATTGAACTTGGTTTCTACCTATACAACTTGGTTTTTAGTTATTATGTTTATATATATATATATATATATATATATATATATGATCTTTATTAGCATTGTTAGGTTTCTATTTAATTTTAGAGTTATATATAAAGGCAGAACATATTGATATGTGGTAGGAAGTACATATTGATATGTACTTGTTCTGAAACTCTGAACCAATAGATTCATAATCTAAAACAAGTACATATTGACATGTACTATGAAGTACATATTGATATGAATTTAAAAAATTACTTTGTTTATGTACATTTTTTTTGTGTTTTAATAACAACTACAACATTACTAAAATAAAAGAAAAATGTATTGGGAATAAAAATCACTAATAACTCTAAAATTAAATAAAAATGTATTACTAAAATGAGGGGGCGCTGCCCCCTCGACCCCCACATAGAGTGAATGACATTCAACCAATTGTTCATATATCTTTTAAGATGGAGCAAAATATAAGATTTATATCATCAAATTCGCATTCTGTCATTAAGAACATAATTCAGTTGGCATACAAACAAGTTCTGGAAAAAGAAAGCTAAAAAAATGCGACAAGTATCTTCTAAAAGAATTTAAATCCAAAATGTACTAAAAAAAACTGTAATGAAATTAATTCTCATTCGTATATTGGTACTGACGGATAACATTGCATGTAGCGTTGTTGTGATCAGATTTCAATTTACAATTTGAACATGTAATAAGATTTTTGCTCATCTCCCATGCACTCTTGATGTAGTTCTTTTTTCTTCTTCCTGAAGGAGCCCTAACTACTATTGGTGGCAGAATAGTATCTTCTGCGGTATACTCATCAAGCCAGTGGTATATTGAAAAACATAAATAAGAAAAAACTAATATACTTGTGCATTTTTTGTTGATGTATGTTACACTAAATATCAATATGTACTATGCTAGTTCTAGTTTATGGTTTATATGTACTGCTTAAAACCATTCTCATGTATGATACTACCATAAAAAAATCAATATGTACAGCTTAAAAACTTACTTGTCGTGATTAGGAACAGGTCTAATAGCGATTGAATATAGCTGGCGATAACAACTAACTTTGAAGTATTCGTCGATATAATCAAGGAACTTTCCCCCAGATGCAGCAATAGCTGCAGTAGCATGCGAGCATAGAAAACCATACACGCACCATCTTTGGCAAGTACAACTCTTTTATTGTAGATCTACCATATGAGACCTGCAAACAAGAAACCAAGCATATTATTTACGCAGTATATATTGATATTTGCACTACACAAACAAAAAAGAATATAATCTACACAATATATATTTGATATTTCCCCTAAAAAGAACATGTTACCTAAAAATACTAACCTTGGGGAATGAACTTCAAAGACGTGAGCATATGACTGACTAACTTTCCAAGGACGACCAATTTGAATCTGTAGTTCAAGAAAGGCTTGATACACAGGGGTTAAGAGTTACGGATCCATCAATAGACTTTCTTCACGACGTTCAGACATCAACTCCATTACCCGTAGCCTACACGACAAATAAAATTAAAAAACAAGAAACATATTATACATATAGTACATATACTTGTAGTGTTACAAGAAACTTATAAAAACCTGATTGTGTCAGAGAGAGCACAAGGAGGTAACTTCTTCTTGCGGCGAATCCAGTTATTAAAAGACTCGGCAATGCTTGAAGAAGTCTGACCATACCTACATCCTGGGAAGTATGCACTAGACCACTTTTCCCTAGGAATGTTGCGGCAGTATTGCCTTCCTAGATAAACCGTTCTTGAAGACCTTCTTCATATGTTGCTGGAGAAAGCGCATATGTTGCTTTTTGGAAACAGTCCATCACTTCTTTATATTTTTCATCATCCTTACTGATGGGTAAGTTTTTTTTCAAGTGGAAAAAACAATAACTATGATAAGAATCAGGGAAAACTTCACGAATTGCATTCAACAAACCTTCACCTCGGTCAGTCAAAAAGGTGATGGGACGATGGTCCAAAATTTTTTTAAGATTGTCCATAAACCAATGCCAATTATCATTATCTTCGTCAGGAACTAATGCATTTGCAAAAGGATAAAAACCTGGAAAACAAATATAAAAGACCATATCAATATGTACTTCATGTCTGCACCTTCAAATTATGTTATACATGCAGTGTATATCAATATGTACTTTATGTATGGTGTGTATGATCCTAAAATACATAAGAAATAGTTACATATCAAAATCCTTACCATAAAAAAAGTTACCTTGATTGCCGTTAAGACATGTCGTAGCCATTAGACCTCCTTTAAACCTCCCCGTAAGAAATATCGCATCATAAAAGATCATTGGACGACAAAGTTTATAACCCTCTCTACAAGATCCAAAGCAAATAAAAAGTTTGTGGAATCTCTTTGTTGCGCCGTTGAAATCAAAATCAATATAAGACCCTGGGTTGGTTTCCCGAACAGCAGGAACCCACCAAGCAAGATCAGTGTATGACTTTACATCGTCACCAAAAATCATTTCATGCGATAACTCTAATGCATGATATGCGTGGTGATACTTGATGTTAATCCCTCCACCAACTTTAATATAATCCATAATCTCTTGCGGCTTTATGAGAGGGTTGTGCTTGACACGCTCATTAACTAAATGATTTACAAGCTTCCTAGAAACAGTTGGACTCCTCAACCTATAACCAGCACCACAAGTGTGCCTACCCACGTAATACTTTATCTTAAACACATCCAAAGACCAATTCATGGAAACCGCTTGAAGCATCCAAGAGCAACAGTCATTGCTGCATCTCACTGTGAATCTCTCAAGGTCATTCTTCAATTTTTTAACCTTATATCCAGTCCTCAAATAATATTTCTCACATGCTAACCGAACAGCTTCAACACCACCATGGAAGAGATGGTTTTTATCTTCAAAAAGATTCTCCCAACCATCAGAAAAAAGAACACTTGCAACCTCTTTAGAATCTTTCAAATAATTGTTCCTAGCATTCAAAACCAACTCAGCACTGTTGTCAAGATCAGCACTTCTCAAAGAACTAGATGCACCAGATAACACAACATCAACATGCAACTCAAAGAAATCTGAATTCTTCGTAAAATGTAATGCATCAAGCCCTTGAAGAGATACATCAGCAAGGACAGGGACTTTCACTCCATTTTCAACATAATTAACAACAATAGTTGATGGAGTCAACCATCTCCATGCATTACAAATAGTAAACTTCAAATCTTCCAAAGTCGGATATAACGTAACCAAATATGCAATGTGGTGTTGCTTGTGGTATACATGAGAGTAGAAAAAGCTATTTGGATTAGAACCAACACCTGACATGTTGAACCCGAAGAAATGTGATCCAAATAAAATAACACAAACACAAAAATCAAAACATATATTTTAAGATGATAGGAATACTAAATCTACAGTACAACATAATATGTACTATTTTAGAAGAATCGCACATATTATAGATTCACACATAACAGACAAACAAAAGCATATTATATGCAGTGCAAACAAATATGTACTGATTCAAAAATGGTATACCATACAATATATATAACAAAAATAGCATACTATAAAAACAATATATATCAAAAAAGTTTAGAAAAAAAGTACGTATTAATATGTACTGAAGAATCATTCAAAACATCCATAAGAAAGAACAAAAATCATGATTTCCTGAAGAAAAAAACAACAGATAAAACTTATTATCAAACAACATGTAAAAAAACTGAATACGACAATCTAATGAACAAAATAGGAACGATTACAAAAATTAGTTTCAAAAATCAAAAGAAAAACTAAAACACGAAAAAAACCGAGATCGATCATGGAATTCAACAAAATGTACATCATAGAAATCGTTATCATCGGGATCTCAGTGTAAGAAAACAAACAAAATCATGAAATCAAGTTGATTATCATAATTTCAGTTGAAAAAAACAAAAACAAAACAAAACATAAACAACAATTATAAGAGCAGAGAAGAAGATTATAGAAAAATACATGGAGATTTGAAATCGAAACCCTAAAACAGAAAAACACCAACTGAAGCAGAGAGAGAGGAAATATGATCTGTGAGCTGCCGATTTTTTTTTGGAAGATTTGATTTCCGCTAGATTTATACTTTCATACAAGAAAGGGTACATATGGAATATTGAAAATATAATTTTCATTACATTCACGTGAATTGGACGAGCGATTCACAAAATCAGTCCAAAAATAAGTTTTTGGACTAGGGGTTAAACCGGGTTAGATGGATGGATTAGAAGGTAAACGGTCTTGTATCTAGGATTATGTAGTAATTCCTAGTTTTTTTTTTAAGGAAGATATGGGCTTTTATACCGGCTATTCAAAGAACAGTTTTTTTTTTTGGGATAAATTCATTTTTAAGGGGATTTTTATCTACTTAGGTCATAGTCCTACAAAGCTAAAGGATATCCTAATATAAAAAAATAATTAATTTTTTTTTTATTTAGCTAATATTAAACCTTAACTCTAATGATATATATAAACCTAAATTTAAATCTAAACCTAATTTTATTATTAGAATTAAAACTTTTCATCTCCTTCTTATCTTTAACTTTTCGCTCTTTTTCTCATCTTTAACCTAATTTAGTAATCATTAAAAACTTGTTCAAATGGCTACACCGAACCATGGTCTTCTCAAGATTGCTAAAGAACTGATTGATGAAGTGGTTCATGAAATTGTACCACAAAATGAAGAAAAACCGGTTGTTGATGGTGGAGGCAAAATCGAGATCCAAAAGAAAGAAATCAAGGCTGAGTCTTCCAGTTGTTATATTATAAGGTAATAACCGACAAACCCATTAATTTATATGCGTTTTTTGATTTTTATTTCGACTAAAAATCATGAAAATTAGTGTTCAATAGGTAATACCAGTGAACAGTTCGGTTAGCATCAGCAACCGAACTTTATGTTAGTAAGAAGACCAAGAACAGTTCGGTTGAGAATAAAATTTATGGCCTAGCCGAACTTTGGTTATAACATTAATTTTTCAACCGAACTCAGCAGTTCGGTTAGATCGATAATATATCTTACTAGCCGAATTTTTTAGTCCCAAATTGGGAACAAAATGTTCGGTGAGACATTTTGTTTTTCATTTGCCGAATATTACTCTGTTTTTGGTAACTATGGATTCGTGTTAGCTGAACTTTGTGATTCTTAACCGAACTCGTTGTTTGGTTAACTCGATGAACACCATTCATTGCCGAACATTTACATTTGTTTATCCATATTAGGCTCCAAAAGAAGGTAAATACAATGGAAAAGGAAAAGGAAAAGGCTGAAATGGATGAAACTTTTTCTTCGGCTGAGATGACTGAAATTCTTTCTCGTGCTCTTTTCAATTTACGAAAAGGAGTTACTGAAGAAGAAATATATCAAATGATGCTAGATGCTCCAGATTTTACACGAGAGATGAACGACAATAATTCTGAATGGAACAGTGCTGACAATCCCCTCAACTACGTTGAAGTTCCATCATCGGATGATGGATCAGAAGCAGAAATGATTCAGATGATGGAGGTCGATCCGACCTTTGATCCTTGAATCTTTTTCAGGGAAAAATACTTTTTATGCGTACACCCATACTACAACGAAGCTTATGAGTGCATAGGTCCAGTTGAAGAAGATGAAGTTGTTGATGAGCCTAAGGAGAAGGAAAAGGAAAAGAAGAAGAAGCGAGTAAAAGTTGTTGATACTAGTACCAAGCCGAGAGTAACAAGCAGTTGAATAATTTCATGAGATCAATGAGATTGATCACTTTGCATATCTATGTTGTGTTTCTTTCGTTTTTCTCGGATGTTTTAAGTTATTTTGAACAAGTTCTCTGAACAATATGTAGTAAGTGATGAACATGGTATATTATTTTGTTGTTTATGTTGAAACAATATTATGAAGTTAGATATTAAGTGAATATTCAGTTAGAAAATTTATTTTTTCATTTGAATTAAACAGTTCGGCTAAGAATAGAAAATTTCAATCTCGCCGAACAATTGGTTGGGTTAAGAACCAAGTGTTCGGTTGGCATCGTTTAAATTGTTGCAAAAACAGAGAAATCTTCAGTATCTATAAGGAAATGAATTATTATCCGAACTATATTTTTCATTTGAATTAAAGAGTTCGTCTAGGAATAGAAAACTTCAATCTAGTCGAACTTATAGGTTAGAGAGAAATTATCTCTTTTTTTAAAAAAATAGATATGTTAGGGCCTCTCTTTATATAAATCTTGCACTCTCTAACTCATTTATGCACCAATTTTTCTCGTCTTAACTTCATTTTTTTGACACCAATTCTCTCTCTTCCTCTAATTTTTAGCGTTTCTTAGTAACAAATGGAACCATTCACCATTGAGGAGATATAATGCTTGTTAAATCTTTCATTCCGATTTACCGTGAAAGGCCTGATGAACGTTATTCGATGTTTTGGAAGAGAGTCAAAGAATTTCATTTCAAAATAGATGAGAATCCTAAAAACCGTAAATGGTTAGGATTAGCCAAAAGATTTGAAACAATATACGTTGCGAGAATACATTAGAATACTCCATTGGGTAAAGCGATATCATCGTAGAGCTACTCCTGAAGAAAAAGTGAGCATGTGAACCCATTTATGTTGTGAATGGAGTATGTGAACCCATTTATGTTGTGAATGGAGTATTACGGTGATTGTTACTTATAGTTTCTTGTTGAAAAATAGAAACTAGTATTGTCTGCAATTTTGCACAGAGACATAATACGTAAAAGGAAACCAAGTGAATAGCTTCTTGTTGAGAATGGAAATCATCATTTTCTGTTGGCCATAAATATTTTGCTCAAATAACTAAAACTTAGCATTTGCTAGTTTAGATAGAACAAGAAACCTTAGTAAAATATGCTAATTCCACTTTTTATTTTTTTTTGTGAATTTTATTGTCAACCATATGACAAATATCTATTCAAAGGTCAATATAATCACAAGTTGTGATTTTTAAAATCCAAATTGAGATGCCATCTAATCTTTTTAAGATGAATTGGAAAAAGATTATCTTTATTAACTAATTAAAGTTAAAATTATTTCTTTTAGAAAGAAACATATGGAAAGAATATTAGCTTTTGGTTTTAGAGGTTTCTTGAAAAAGATAGAAACTCGACTACCAAATCAATGAAGGAATTAACTTCTTCTAATTTAGGTTTTCTGTAAACCAAAGATTTATTTTCTACATCATTATAATAGGAAATTAATGATGAAGAGACTACATATACCAATTAGTTATTGTATAGTCATTGATTTCTTTTTAAGGATAGAAATCAAGATCCACAAGAGATCATTTTAAGATCAAAAGATTATAATGGATTATAAGGTTTCTTATAGAGGATAAAAACCAATTGATATTCGTTATGAATGGTTCCTTGTAAGGAATAGAACCATATTGGCTTAAAAATAATTTAGAATATCAATTTATTTAGATCTCATCTCATAGAATTGATGTGGAGAATGATTTATCAAAATTGTATCGACAAAATAAAAAAAATATCATTTTAATTATCGTATATGGAAAATCCATTTTATGAGAATTGATGGTTACTTGTAAATAAATAGAAACCGTATATAAAAATCACATGATCTTTATCCAATGGATAAAATACCAAATTTTAGTTGTAGGTTTATGAACCATGCTTGTGATTAATTACGTAAAGATAACCATGTTACGATGACACCAATTTTTGGTGATTACAATTTCATAAGAGAAATAGAAACTGTAAACCATCTTTTGATGGGTTTATATATATATTTCTCTCTATAAAAAGGATTAAAGAAGAAAGGAAAATCAATTTTATTTGGAAAAATTGATCACCTTATATATGTTTTTTTTAATTAATAAATTATGAATCAAAAATAATTGATCAATACTTACGTACATCGTTAACTTACTGCATCATAAATTCATACATTAGATTCCGCTAGGTGAAGATGTTGTTAATTTTGCATGATATATTTAACGCAAGCCGTAACATTATGACCTACCTAATATCGTGATTTAGGCATATGGAAAAAATAGTGTTCTGACGAAACATTAAAATAGGATGCAAACAACAAAATTCAGTTATCCACTAGTACTATTTATGATAAAAATATTTATTTTTATTATGGATTTTCCATTACCATAATCAGAACAAAATCTGTAATCAACTATGCATGCTTATTGGGTGTTATTAACTCGTGAAGAAAAACAGTCATCTCAAACGAACAAATATACTACTATTATAAGTTATAATTAACAAAAATATAGTATTTGTTAAGATTTGAAATATTAAATCTAGATGTAATCAGAAGACCAACACAAACACCAATAGAAAATCATTTTTTATTTTTTATGAAATCGTGGTTCACATATAAAAATAAATTGCTTAACATTCTTCTTGATAATTCTAGAAATTCATATTCTTTGTATCATATTGTTTTGATTATGAGACAATCAAACCAACAAACATAAAAAAGTTCTTTTGGAAATAAAAATTACAAGAATCAAAAGAAAGATACTAAAAATTAGAGATTTTTTTTTTAAGCTTAGTGATTAGAGTTACGTGCATGATAACGTGTTATAAAAAAAAAGGAGACATAGAAAGTAGAGAGAAAATGAAGAAGAATTCTTATTTGTGGTATAACATTACAAAGGAAATACTCTCTATTTATAAGGAGAAGAAGATGCGCATTTACAATAGAATGAAGCACATGCACCCATTACTACACATTACTACCAATTACTACTAGTGGTGGTGGTTACAAAGTAGTGGAGGAAAAGAAGAGGTGAATAGGAGATGAAAAGGTGATGGTGTAGTGTGGTGTGAATCCACCAAATACTTATTTCATAACATTTGTTATGATGTTACCTATTTTTCTATAGAAATATGAAATTCATGTGTCCACCCACATCCAACCAGCCCACCAATCCATCCGCGGGTGTTAAACCTTCGGGTGATGGACTGGACATGTATTCAAATCTAGCACCCTCCAATTTGATGGACTAGACATGGATGGCCCCAAATCCACGGGTTCCACCCGTTGCTCACCCCTACTTTTCATATTTGTAGTCTACTAATCCATTACTTTATTAAATAATCTTTATCCTTGGAATCTTTCGATTTTTGTCAGAATTTTAGATTTGGGTTTGGATTATTTTTTGTTCTAAGAGATTTTTTGGTTGGTCCAAAGCCCAATCAAGTAGTTAACTTAGGATTTAGTGGAAGAAATCATTTAACTGGAGGTCCAAAAATCATTTAAAACATAGAGATTACCTACCTACCCATCACCCAACCGTGTGAGCCAATCGCATTCTCTAGCATGATCAAAACAAAAACAAAAAACCTGAAAAATTAATAATATTAGAAAGAGATAGAAACCAAAAATAAAAAGCGAACCGAAATAAAAAGTTACGAGAGACAAACCAAATACATTGATATCATCAACAAGATGTAAAGAGATCATCAATAAAAAACCAAATCCATTAGGCTTCTCTTAAATATAGACCATACTTTTATTAACAATAACCCATTTGACTTTACTCAATACAGGTTGACTAGAATTTTAAGTTTGACCTTTTGCTATTATTATTCATATCCCACAAACTAGGTTAGTGAGTTGGTGAGACACTGAGATATAAATTAAAACAGTACTTACAACCAGGGACGAAGACAGGGCAATTTGGTCCTGGGGTCCAAAAAAAATTTATCCCCTTTAACGACACAAACATTTATTCTTCCCTACATATTTGCACCTATAAGACACAATAATTACCCTGAACCTAAGCCTACTTATACTTAAATCCAAAATTATATGGGGTCTATGGACCCCAAAAGCACCCTCTGGCTCCGTCCCTGCTTACAACATTTTCCTTGTTTCTGTATCTATCGAGCTACACGAATATTTGAAATAAAATTACGGAGTTCAAACAGGGAAATACGTAATCTGATATATCTATAGTTTTATTTATGTTGCCCAAGTTATATCCCTCCTAGTGTTTCAGAGAGGAACATAGTATTAATATACATACACAATAATAATTTATACACAATCAACACTTTGATAATTGAAAACACTATACATCTTACCATCAAATGCAACTTACGTAAGTTCACCACTATTTAAAAGTAAAATCATACAAATATCAATTCAATTGAATAAGATTTCTTCTAATTAAAAACTTTGGAGTTTGCATGACACATATTGTTTTATCAAATTAATGTGCTAGTGCTTAATCACTTCAAAAAGCTTCGAGTTCATGCAGTAATGTGTTAGTGTTTAATCATGAAATTAATATCACACTAGTACCTGAGGAAGAAAAACCACAATCTATTATATCCAGCAAATGTTCATACTTCATATATATTGAAACCGATTCTGAAGGCGTGACCTCCCAACAACAAGCTCAATAACCAGGAACTATAAAATATAAACCAAATCAGAACTTCACAATCCAGATTTTTCCAAGTTCCAATTGTAGCTCACTTGTTTACATGATAAACATTACTCTACTGTGTTCAATCTAATTATCTTATTAATAGAAACATTTTAGATGTAGCAAGTGGCAACATGCTTATTTAAAAAATCTGAAAAATAAAATTTAGGGTTTATAGTTAAGGGAAGAAGAAGAGGGAAAATATTTAGGTTTTGATTAAAACGAGTTTTATTTTCAAAATCAGTTTTAATAGGTGAATCAACTCAACTCGCCTAACTAGCTATGAATCACTGCTAACTCAGTAAACATATTTTGGGTTATGATTTGGGCTATGGTTAATAAATTGAAAATAATTTGTGGGTTATAAATAAAATGGGTTATGGTTAATAAAATCATGGACTATATTTAAAAGAAGCCATTCATTAAAGTTGTAACAAATCAGAAGGTCCAGTTAGTGTTTGACTGAAAAATGCTTGCAACAAGAAGGATTAACAGAAAAATAAGAGAAGAAGTAATATAAACAAAGAACTCCCGAACCAGCAACAAAAAAGAAGAAAGCCTCTCTTACTCTCCAAGAACAAGTAGTACCCAAAAAAGTACTGCAAAAATGTATTTGTTTCCCTTATAATTTTACTATTTTATTGATATCAATTTCTTTGTTGTTTATGATCCAATAATACATATTGATATGTGCTGAGGGAAAAAGTGATTCGTTGATGCAACATATATCAATATGTAGTGGGTAAAACCCTAGTTTATGCTTGAATATACATCACAAATGTTTATTTCGCTTCTATTCCTTTTTGTTGAATCAAAATAAGTGTTAGAAGGCATCGCATGATGTTGCTGTGAAACAATAGCAGAAGCAGTAGTGAGATCAATTGGAGAATCATAATTAACTCTAGCTTCTTCAGAAAGAAGTAATCTCAAAAGTTCTGAAGATGCAATCAGATTCTCATTCTTGAAGTTGTTGAAAGTTTATTGAGGTCTTGAAATTATTAAATTCAGAAGGTAAGTCTTATAAAATATGGAAAACTAGATCTTCATTAGAAATAAGTCTATCGATTTGATCTAATTGATGAGAAATGGATCTTGCTTTGTTGAAATACACCAACATAAAATCATTACTTTTCTTTAAATTGATGAGATATGGTTTTAGCTGCATGATCCTGGACTTAGTCGTAGCATTGTATTTGTGTTCCAACCTGATCCAGACTTCAGAAAAGGTACAATCGAGAACTTGTGAATGTGCTTCCTTACTACAAGTCGTGAATAACCAGGATAAAAGAGCATGATCTTGATTAATCCAGTATGTGTAAATTGGATGTCGAACAAATTAACTGTCAGTATCTAAATCATATATCCACAAAAGAAGAATCAATTATAAATGTAGCACCAGCAAGAGAAGTACGTATAAAGAACTTAGTAGGACACTGAAATGTTTCATCAACAAACCTAAAAAGATTATAACTACAAAGTAATTGAACGAGTTGAGATTTCCCAAGAGAATAATTTGTATTTGTTGACTTTGATGGAGGTTTGAAGGTTAAAGATATGTGTTTGTTCTATTTTTTTGCAAGAATTGTAAGAATTACAAGAATTAGTATCTGATATCATGTTGAGAAAGTAAATGTTGTTGAACAATTCTCTCTTGATTCAATTTCTTAGATCTGATAATTCTAATTACAAAAAAGAGAAAAAGGGAAAACAAAATATAAACATGACAACTTATGACAACTTCACAAACTCAATTTAAAACTGTTCTAACCGGTCAGTAACAACCACTTGCACTAACACATACCAGTTATACACGTGAGAACAAGTTACTCCCGTGAAAATAAGTCTATGGTCTAACAGTTTAAAAACCACAACATAATTAAGCTTCTAGGTTTTGTAAGGATTAAAAGTTATAAGTTTTATATATAAAGAAAGTTATAATTTTAAATTTAGTCAAGGGTAAATTAGATAATTCACACACTAAATAGAGTACATCAGAAAGATAGCACTATGTGGATGTTATTTGATGTTATTTGATTTTCACTACCTTAATAGTGATTTGTATCTATTTCAAAAATGATACCGGAAAAAACAAACATCAAAATTTGTAGGGACCACCACTAAATAGTGGTAGATAGTGATTTACCACTAGATAGAAATAAAAACAAACATGCCGTAAGGCGTAAAAATTAAGTACCACTTTCAAAAGATCAATAAATCAATGTCTTTCCCTGAAGGGCCTGAACAATGTCCATGTTGTGTTTGTCACCCTAACGAAAGGTGCGCTGGTCCTTAATAAATAAATGGCATAATGGAAAGGACATAAACGGGACTATAAATACGTTAGTATTACCAATCAGTATACAGTATACACTATACATCATCAATTGGGAAGTAGAAATGTGTGGAATAAATTGAATAATGTCAAGTATGTGAAAACAACGGTGCAATTAAGCAAGAAGATGCCCGATGGTATCCATAAGACTATAGTATAGTGTGGTTGTTAATTAGGGTCCACCGATGAAGACATCACATGGCAGATCATCCTCCTCGTCAACCCTGAATATTCCTTTCCAGTAGATGAACAACTAAGAGTGAACGAGTGATCACTTTTCTTTTATTTCTTAATTATTCAATACGAATACTTAATGCTGGTCTTATCCTAGTCAATTCACATTATTGATTATTTAATAATGATATTAGATACCATCGTTCAGATACTTCTAAGGTGATATTAGGTCCAATACAAACAATTCCTACGGGACAATCCACCAATCACGAGATGGTAGCAGTATAATTGGAGTTGGACTCTAAAAAAGAAGAGTTTGTTCCGGAATCCAGATACATATTGCTGGTTGATCATACAAGAGAAAATCTTACAAGTGGAGTTTAAATTTTGAATACAATTCAGTTTCTATGTATTCAAAGTTTAGATAGCTTTAAGGAAAACTTCCGATGCATTCTTAAAATGATCCGACTTGCCGTTAATGAGCAATCCCTCATATTTTCTCTCACGGCACAAGTTGTTCTTCTCTTTTTTCTTTTGGCTACTAGAGTGTCATCAACATGCGTGATGGGGAACTTGTAACGGCTGACTTTTGTATTTCTTTTTTTTTCTTTGATTTTTATCGATTTGACGAAGATTAGTTTTTAATATTCCCCTTTTCCTTTAAAAAAAATGCGTGATGTGCATGCGAAATTGAAAATTGACCGGCAAAAACCGTAGTTATTTTATAAATCAAAATATTTTTATATCCCACCAGTTTTTTGTCATTAAAATATATGGGAAAAAATAAAATAACAATTTTCAATATCATCTAATGTTTAATGGGCTAAGGGAGCGCATAATAAAGCAGTTGGTGATTTTGACTTGGAGGCAATCACGGCGGTCAGATGCGCTGACCAGCGAAATTAGGTCGGATATCAAGTAATTGATGATTAACCAAACGGCCACGGTTCTTATGGTTCACCAAACAACCACGGTTTTTAGAAACTGCAACGATTATATCCGTCCCAAATGGCTATGACGAAATAAGTGTTGCTGAATATATTTGTAACAAAAATATCTGTCTCAAATTTGACACACTAAAAAGGACCCCCTATAATTCTTCCGACGCGCGAAGCACGTGCACACCCACTTGTATGTCGTAGTTACGTTATCACAATAAGGCTTTAAATATAGATATGTTCCAAGTTATTGCTCGTGTTCAAGACATTCTATACTCTCGCGTTGGAACAAATGTTGGAGTGAATGTCTGAAGATCCACCCAGTGGCGAACCTAGAAATTTAACCAAGTGGCAACACAAATTTAAAGACACTAGGAAGGCCAGTTCCTATCCACCTTTCAAATGACCAAATTTGGTCATTTTGAACCATTATGGACTTATCAAATGGATTAAATGACCTTTCAAACGCTCAAATTTGGAGGTTTGAACTGCGCGTCAGAATCTTTATCGAGCGACAAAGAGCTAGCGACATAGTCTCTGTCGTTGGCGGCCAAGACTCTGTCGCTCGGCGGAGACTATGTCGTCAAGGGCTAACTGGTTTCCGCCTATAAACTAACCATTTTTAAATCAAATTTTTATACCAAAATTTTTAAACAAAATATTTATACTTTCTCTACTTTCTACTCTAAATTTTATGTAATTTTTTTTCTTCCAAATGACACAAATTGAAAAACTTGATTTGGCAACACAACTAAATTTTTCCGGAGTCATTCTTGAAGGTGTTGTTAGTAAGGTATGTGATGGTTATAAGAAAATAAATAATGAAAAGAAAGATCTTCAAGTTTTAGATGTTAACCAAGTCGCACCTAAAAGAAAAATAAAAGTTCAAGGCAAGAAAAATGAGGTAAATTTTTTTTTGAAAGTTAATTGTAGTACTTCTCACAAAAAGAAGGGAAATCTTCTCAAGAGCGCATCGAATGGAAGATAGTTAAATAAAGATAAACATGAGGCCCAAGATTGTCAGATATTTTTACTGAAGTGTTTAAGTTTTTATTGTGCTAGTTTATATCTTGTAAAAGAGCGTAGTATAGTAGTAAATTAATATAATGGAGATTAGTTTAATGGAGATTAGTGTGTTAGTTAATTGAATCAAATTATTAATTAAAACTGCAATCGAATTAACTTCTTATTTCCTACTTTGACCAAATATAATTTATTTTTAACATTCACGCATTTGAATTCATTAACATAATTAAATTAAAAAAATAGTTTTGATTCAATTAAAACATAAAATTATAATTACATATTATTTCCTGGTTGACCAAAGACCCAACTTTTATCTTGGGGGTTAGACCCTTTTTGCTAACATAGATGCTATAGTAGCTTGAGTAGCGTCAGGAGGTTGAGTTTCATCACCATAACTTGCAAAAGGAACTGAAGGAAACTGAGAACTGGATGCTCCAACGTCTCGAACGGGCCTATATCCTGAGAAGGCTCATACTATTACAATCGGGGTATAAAGATTCAAAAATATTGGATTAACCCCTGGCGTCGTCAAATCCAATTCCCCAGACTCAGGTGTCATAAAAGTTTCTTGCACGTTCTTTGGTGTGTCAGCACTTCTTTGACTGCCTCTACAACTTGGTTGACCTAGACGAGATTTATATGGAATATCAAGACTCAATGTGTTTGTCATTTGGGTCAGCTTCCCAAAGTAATAATTATGCATTTGCTGTGTTCGGTAATGATAATTGTTCAACCTTCCCGCAACTGTTGTTCTCTAGCTTCTACCCCCAATAGGGATACGATCGTTCCATAACTTGAGATATAATTGGAACAGTGATACGCTCCCCTTGTAGATTAATACTTGGCAACTCCCAGTCAAACGGTAGCACAGCTGACGAAAAAGATACACCTCCCTGGCCGCTGGGATAAACATAGGAAGCAGGCGTTGCTGGTGGAGGTTTGGATGGAAGAAACGTGGAATCAAGTGGCAATCTAACTAAAGCTAGCACATCCATCACTCCCAAATGTTGCGGCTCCATTAAAATGTTAGGCTTGCAAATCTGGCTGAACCAACTGTTATAATCATGTTCGTCAATAGGGGCCACGCGACCAAGTCATCAGCACGTTACCATTGTTGAACATGTTGCATCAACGAATAGTAATCCTCAACGGAAAGTTCCCCGCTTGGAAGTGGGTGATGGTTTTGTAAATAGTGGTAAATAAAGGTTCGTTCAAGACTTGTGAAGATTTGTTTTTAAACCTAATTTCTAAGACTAAAAATAGCAAATAAAAGACATTGACAAAATTACAAGGGACTGGGACTCAGATTCCACTATTTTCCAAATTTAAAAGTGATTTAATTCAATAATTATAATTATGCAATTCTTACATTTAATTTGATTCTAAAATATTGCAACAGTATATTTTTAAGAAAATAATTGTATAACAAAAGCATGGAATATCTAAAACCTAGACCAAGCATGTACCATCTAACGAAATCACAAATGTTTAATAAAAATCAAAAAATCAACTTTTAACCAAGGCAAATAATCATAAAAGAATTGCATAAATTAATTAAATAAATATTACCACATAATTTTTTGGAAAAAATAGCTTCCTCCGTCGCCCAGTGATGGGGTTTAGCTCCTCATGTTGAAAGACTCTCAAAATACTCATTCATTGCTCAGAAAGGTGTTTACAAATGGTGAAAAAAAGTGAAAATAACTAAAAAAAAGCGAGTTTGCAACGTTTATAAGCGTTACAGACTCACTGTTACAGAAGGAAAATATTTCACTGAAGATAAATGTTGCAAATGAAGATAAATGTTACAAAGTTAAAAGCTTTAGCAACGAAATCTTCAAACCTTTCGCCACTGGAACTTCAAACTTTTCGCAACATTTTCTTCATCTTCTTTATCATGAGAATTTTCTGGAATTTGATTTTTTTAATTTTTGGCCTCTCCAGCCCTCCCCCCTGTAACTCTTCTTAGACTCTTCTATTTATACTTGCATGATGAAACCACTCCAAATCTTCACAGAATCCTCTCAATCAATGAGAAAAATATTCTCGGTATTTTTTTTTTCTCTTGCTGTTAATTATCGGTGATTTTGTTGTTGTTATTTTCTTCCTACAACTCATGAATAATATTCTCTTGATATCTCCAACCGTAAGAAGATAATATCTCCTTTAACTGATTTTCAACCAAGAAATTCCCGAGATTCTTTTCCTTTCCCTTTTACGGCAAAAATTCGTGATATTGAGAGATTCTGTTCTATTTTATAACCCTTTCAATCGTGTACAACTCCCTCTAAACACGGTAACAAAATATCCGTGTTTTAATCCCTTCAAATTCTTCTCCAAATCGAAAGATATTCGGACAGTTTACGGGTTAAAAATTCCCTCATAAAATCAATTTTTGAATTAAGAAGGTGGGTGCCTTTATAAAAGATATGGGTGCCTTTAGTAATTTGGGTGCCCTTATCAAAATATAAGGTGCATTTAGTAATTTTGCTGGGTGTTTTTAACGCTTCTTTTCGAGCCAATTTGTTTCCAAAAATGTTTATTCTTCCAAAAATACCTACACACATTAAATACACAAATTAGTACAAAATAAATACTAACAATATATATTTTTGGGACTAATAAAGACACAAATATGTGTCTATCAGTGGGTTGATTGCTTTTACTATTCTCCTTTGAATTGTAGAAGGTGTCTTTCCCCGAAGTACCAAACACCTTTTCTGAATTGAGTATTGAAAAACATCGATCGATGTAAACTCAACTCTAGAATCCTTTGAGCTTCATCAGTTAGGTACTCTGGATGATCCACATACGATATACTAAGAAAGTTTTGCCTTGTTCTACACAATTGTTAAATTATTTGAGACAGCTCAGAGTGTTGACCGTCATCGGGATGATTGGGAATCCAGTTGTCATTCCGGTACTTCTCTATACTCGGAAAAACAATACTCTGTTGGCGTAGAGCAGTTTTACTAACGCGGAAGTAAGTATACCATCAATACTGTGAAAACATTGGAAAATTTAATTAGTTAGTAATTAAACATTTAAAAAAATTAAAAAAATTAAAAAAAATCAAAATTAGTTAGCTTTTTACCTCCAAGATTCCCCAAAAACAATTCAAACTTGGTTTGGAGCCCGAGAAATCACCGAGGGCTATGTACACCAAAGATAACAGTGCAAATCCCAGTTATACCCTGGAGCTACTCTAAATTCTCAAGCGCATCGAGAAAACCAACAAGTGTCACTGAGCTAGCTTTTGGAAAAATACATTATCCTAACACGTACAACACAAACACTCTTTCGAGCTCAACAAAGTGCTCAGGTTTCTCATATGCAGGATCCTGGAGCACTTTCTCTCTATAGCGTTTTAAGAAAGCTTTCAACCCAGACACCTTTTGTGTTCATTATTTCTTTCCTCATCAGCACAGCACAATACAAGGCGTTGTTTCTATGTATTTTGTGCTTGCCACTTCTGTTGGTCATATGGAACTATATCTCCCTCGTGTAGTATTCTCGTCAATATATAAATATCTAACGGCGTAAATCTTACAAACAACATTTTGAAATTAAGTTTTGGTTAACATCCTAAAGTTTGCATAATCTAAAGTTTGCATATATAAAACCAAAAATAAAAATACAAAACATCAATTAGAGAACAAAAAAACTTACAGTATTCGAATCCTTAAAATAGAACGTATTTATAGTCTTCCACCAACGTTATAATAATACTTGAACAACAGCTGAACAATGGTTCTTCTTGTTTAAAAAATATACACGGATATCTCCGGACTCTCTCGTTAACCGCACCATGGAGCCACTCATACACGATACTAAATTTAGTCCACCTACCTCTTAGCTTGATAAACTGACTTCTCTCTTGATGGCCTGATATATGGTCATCCACTACACTAGTGCTCGCAAGCTGTCTAACCTGTTGGAACCTCTCCTCTCTATCCTGATCCCAATTCACTCCACTCTTTGGGTAGCCTGATGGTTGTCTTTTTATGCTTCTTTTATGCCTTTTACTCATTGTATGAGAAGATTTTCTTTGCAGTAAAAACGTTATAATTTTTTTTACTATATAGGATTTTGGTTGGATTAGATGTGAAAATCTGAATGAAAGGTTCTCTATTTATAAGCGGTAGAGAGTCGTCCATGGATGATGGAAACTATGTCGAGCGACATAGTCTTTATCACCAGCGAGCGACAAAGACTTTGTCGCTTACCGCTTCTCCCATAGTGGCGCAGTCTATTTGTCCAGCCACCTGGCTGGACAAACTAACCCATTTGATATGGGTGCATATGAACTGGCCTAACTTGGATTCCATATATGGAAGATGGCTTGGACCATACTGTAATCCAGTTTTGAACTATTAGATTTGATCTTTCACAAATATTTCAGGTATTTTGTAATTTGGATTCATCGTAGGAGTATTTTAGCTTGGTTACCTCTCTCGTAAAAAAGAAAGACCAAAAACCCTAAAAAGTTGTGCATCATTTTGCTCAGATCTATTTCTTTGAAGATGATCTGAGCAGATCGATCTCAATCAAAATCTCTCTTTCACCTTGCTTTTTATCGTCTGTTCTTTAGTCTCGTTTTTGCTACCGATTGGGTTTTCAATCGAT
Source organism: Papaver californicum (assembly GCA_023531435.1). Lineage (NCBI taxonomy): Eukaryota > Viridiplantae > Streptophyta > Magnoliopsida > Ranunculales > Papaveraceae > Papaver > Papaver californicum. Next base: position 817,580 of record JAJJMC010009801.1, on the reverse strand, counting down.
TTTTTTCTTGTCGTATTTTTTTTTGTTTTGCTTGTTGGATTTGTAGCTATTAGTGTAGGTATGGGTAACTGTGATCTTTGACAGAGAAGAAATCAATATCTTCACCTTCAGTTCTAATATTTGATAAAAACGAAGCATCAACAACAACTTTTGCATCGTCATCATCTCCACCATAACGTTGTAAATCTGCAATTTTCTCTGTTTGTGGTGGTATTCGGGTTTTAGTCTAACATGTGTTAGTTTTAGTCTGAAAGTTAATTGGTTAGTCTTTCATGTTTAATTTTAGATTTACTTGGTTTATGCTTAGTATTATCTCTTTTCAGTACTAGATTTAAGGGGTTGATTCTAGACTTATTTTTTGTTATCTGGATCCAATGATCCTTCCTTTAGCTTTGACACTTAAGGTTGTTGTTTATGATCCGATATATGTATTTCCCACCGGTTATGATCTTAGTTACCACAAATTTGATAATGTTTTTTGTCGGTGGGTATTTAATTAAGTTTCGATGTGTATTCCGACGAGCTTATTTTTTACATATTGGAGAATATATGGATCAAGTTTGGCATCTGTTCAGATCGATTTCAAAAACTATTTCACCAAGTTGGATCAAGCTTCAATGATCAACTCCCCATATAGAGTTGCGGGTGTTACTGTCAATGTTACTGTTTGATATCCCGATCACTATCAAAGGATTCTAATTACGAGATTCTGGTTACTGTATTCGACTAGCTTAATATCTTGTATGTTTTGTTCTATCATGTAACCTGAGCTAGTTAGGGATAATTTTTTTTGATGGGGGTGTTTTTGGATGAGGGCGTGGAGAAAATGATATGTTGCCATTTGTCTTTCCCATTAATTGTTTACAACTTTTGTTTCTAAATATATAAAGGAGGTTTATTTTTATAAATAAAATTGGCCTTTAGAAACAGAATGGTTGGAAACAGTTAACGGGAAAGACAAATGACAACATATCATTTGTCCCCCACGCCCCTATCCAAAAACATCCCCATCAAAGATTTATCCGCTAGTTAGTAAATTCACGATTTATACTCGTATAAATCGTGAACCCGTCTGTATCATCCATACGTTTGTCCCCCATAGTTAGTTTTGGGAATTTCAAACCTAAAACGAATTATATATGTATTTACGAATTACCAAACTATACGTCCAATATAATACTTTGCCATGCCATTACCATTTTCTATCACATTTTTTACTTTTAAAATTTTATTTAAACCGGGCTAAACCTTATACCACCAGCGTACATATTATTTGCTGATTATATTGCATATATCATATGTCTAATTCATTTAAATCATAAAAGTACCCAAAGCAAAATTATGTTTATAATAATTTTTTTACAGGTTAATGTATACCGAATTTTGTGTATCGAATTCGTATCTCTAAAAAAAATTATACACATACATATGCCGTTTGGAATTATCCCCGAATCACGAATAGCTAACTGAATAATTGACCGGATTTATATTCCATCAAAATAAATAATGCTCGTACGTTTGCCGTCCCGAATTTTCCCGGATGACTAAGACCTGGGGTAGTTTTCCTTTTTATCTATTACTAAAATAATTTCTTACTCTACAAGTTTTCCTAGATAAATTCTGGAAAAGGTCTATTCACTGAGTTTTCAAAAGATATTGTTATCTCTTGCGGTTGTGTATAGGGGTGTTCATGTCCGGTTTCGGTTCGGTTTTGTGCCAAACCAAAACCGAAACCGGCAAGGTCGGTTTTCCAATTATTTTTTCATAACCGTTCCGTTTACTGCCGGATCGGTTTTACTCGGTTTCGGTTTTTTCCAACGGGTTTTGGTTAACCGTTTGGAAAACTAAAATTCAAAAAAAATAAGCAAAAAAATCTAAAAAATTAAAAAAAAAAATTAAAAAAATCAATTTTTTTTTTAAAAAAGTGGATTCTTCCATAACTAGAAGAAAATTCTTCCATAACTAGAAGAGAACTAGGGTTAGAAAATTAGGATGAGATTATATATCAAGGGTAATGAAGGGTTCAGATTAGATCTATCAAAAACTAGATCAAGGGTCTTAAATAGTCGGTTTTCCATGGTATAACGGTTCGATTTTTGGCTAAACCAAAACCGAAACCGTGACTATCGTTTTCCATACTTTTTTTCCATAACCGTTCCATTAATAAATGGTTCGGTTGGGTTATGACCAATTCGATTCGGTTTTAACGGAAACCCGTTACCATATACAGCCCTAGTTGTATACCTTAGCCTTTGCTTTGATGTCTTCGCGTGTGTAAGACAAAAGGGAATGTAAGTTAGGGAAGTAAATAGGTGATACGTACTTGTCACTGTAAAAGAATTTGGGGAACAGATCTAGTATACAATGTGAGACACATTAATGTCACCACACCAACAAATGAAATCACCGTTTTCTTCAACATCAAAACAAACAAGGATGGGGTGTTACCGTAACTGATCCGGTAAGCTGAGGAGGGAAAGATAATGTGATAAATTTAATAAGACCTGTTTGACCTAACCCCATCTCTCATATCATTTTCTTCTCCTGTGAGTGTTTGTTTATTTGAAATTCTAGTTATCTTTATTCAAACGGTAACATTGTCTTGCATTGAAGAAGACTGAAAGTATTAAATGAGGTCGAAGCAATAAAATATTTAAACACATGGGGCTGTAATGACTAAGTTTTGTCACTAAGGACTTGTCGTCAAATAAAATTATTTTCAAGTAATTTGAGAGAGGACTAAAGATCAAATTTTCTTTGTAGTGTGGATATAAAAGTTTGCCAATTTTTTTACAGAGAAAGAGGAAGGGATATAAAAGATTATTAAAAAGATTTTGGTAAAATTACAGAATGTGAGGAGGAGATTTTTACTTGATCAACATTGGAAATTACTAGTTGTTGCCTGTTAGAAATTGGAGGTGAAGATGAGTTTGGAACTTAAGTGCTGAATACTCTGCAACGCTGATACTACGTGTTATATCGCTATCCCCGGACGTATAGAATGTGGAGACTCGGCAGATACTTCCGATACATGTGTCCGATTAGTCTACTTGGAATATCTAATTTTAATCACGAAAACATTATGGAATATTCGAAGATATCTCTTAGATACTGTAAGAATGATTCCTGTAAAAAAAAAAAATTTAACACATTTTTTTTTTTGAAACACAATATTTTTCTTATTCATTAGCAATGTGATACTAATCTAACACATATAAGAGATTATCACTTTAAGTCACAAAAATCAATTCGTTACTTGCTCTAAGTTGTTTATGATAAATATTTCAACTAAATTGAAATCTCAAGTCTATCATGGATAAAAGCTCTCACTAGTACCGGTTTTTCATGTTATATCCAAGGTGAAAAGTACCACTGTAAATGGTTGCAAGATCTCATACTAATCTAGAGCTTAGATACAATTATTGATATTCTGGACAAACATACACAACGTTTTTACAAACACCATATCTCACAAACCACAATTCAGAATCGGAAAAAAAAAAAGAGTTTTGAAGATAACATCTAGATCTACAAACTTCGTTCGAATTACAATTTCAAAAAACACATGGTTACTCCAGAAAAACTAATTTAGTCAACAATATTTTTTTGCCCGTCAGAATTTTTCAGGAACGTTTCTCAGTTTTTTAAAATACCTAAAAAAATACTTTTACAACTCCAAATTTTTTGAAATTTGGTGTGAGTAACTATCAGGATTCCTACTATATTCTTTTAAAAGGATTTGTTGAAATTCCTTCTAAGTTAAGAGATATACTCGAAACTCTACAGCTGACCAAAAAACTCAATTTTGTTTTTCACTTCACAATTAATATCATTTGTTTTCCAATATAATATCAACGTCAACAATTCACAAATCGAGCATTCATTTTTGATTACTACTAAAGCTAATGTCTTAAGATTGTTGGGCGCAATAATCAAAATGAAGAAATTTCAAATAAACAAAAGTTATTGATACTTAGCTCATTTGTATTGGAAGTGATCGATTTGACGAAACGGATAAGCTCCCCAGATCTCCGCAACAGCAACCTGGCAGAACTTTGAAAAACAGAGTGAGTCACGTGTTCAACACGCTGTCCTTAAGACATTAGCGCCCGGCTACACTCAAGAGTTATGTTATAGCCTCCATAGGGCGAATGCCTCCAGGATAAAACACCCTACTACACCTACTACTAGCACTCGTAGTAGATGCTCAACTTGAGCTTGGCAACTCCGAAAAAACCCTCAAGGAAAATCGCGAAAGCTTAAAAAAAATAATAAAAAAATATTATTCTTTTGGTCTCTCCAAAAATATGAAGAAACCCCTTTTCCTTGGATTGACCCTTTAGGTTGAGAAAAGAGCTTGTTTATAATAACCTAATACTACTTAAGAAGAGTGATCTCCCCGATGTGGGACTAATAATTTTATATAGTCTCTTAAAACAGCTTAAGACTGAAAACTCTCCAATGTGGAACTAATGAGTTTTTCATTTATAAAAGAAAATAAAAATCTATTTATTTTCTTAAAATCTTAAAATTTATATTTTATATATATTATTTTTTAACAGAAAGTTGACAAAGGATGGTGGTGAATCGGACTGCTTCGGAAAGTTGACAAAGGATGGTGGTGAATCTGACGGGCGGAATCAAATTTTTATCGTATGTAGCAATTGATTGTATGGTTGTCTTCTGATAGTGAGTTTCTTGAGGGTGTCCGTCCTCAATATGAGTTGATTGCCGATTATCTTTGTCTTGGTCGGTTATGGGCATATAATGTGCTTTCTCTAGTATTTATTTGATGTTTGAGAAAGCCCGTGGCTTCCCATTCATACTGAGTGGATGTCCGTCGTGCTGTCTGCTCTTGTGTCTCGTAGGAGGACGCATTCAGAAGTAATGCCTTTTCCCTTTTGTTTTCTATTAGTCTTGTTTTATTATTTAGTTTATCCTTATCGTCTGATCATTTGCTTAGCTTTCAGATGGCTCCCCGGTTGCTGCTCGTCGTAGTACTCGTGTTCGTGCTCGTGGTGCGTCTGCTTTTGGAGGCGGAGGGTTTGCTGATTATGGTGCTATTTTTTCCGGTATCCGCCAGTTTATGTTGTCTGCTCATTCTTTATATCTCCATGATGCTGATCCTGAGGCTCAGGTTTGGTTCCAGAGGAATCAAGTTGAGTTTCTTCTGACTGGTGGCGTCTTAGCTAGAATATGGATAAAAAAGTATGAGATTTGTTCTAAGTTCTGTGAAGACCTCCCCCCGCTTCCTGAATCATCAGGATCTTCCTCCTGCGTCGGATACATAAAACGAAATCTTGTTAAATTAATGTGTTTTCCTTTTACACTCTTATGTATGGATGAATGTCATATTTTATATATTGATGATATGGGTGTGTAAAGTAAATGTTATTTAAGTAGAAGGTGCAAACTAATCATATTTTGACTGCAATCGTAAACTAAGTTATTTCGTGCATCGTGTATTATTATTACGTGGTTATCGTTTGCTATGTGTAACGGGTCATCGAGTTTCTTTACATGCTCAAGTTACTTTGGCATTATATTTCCTGGATAATAATCAAGAGCAGAACCACCCATTCTTCGTGATAGTATTGTTTTTATCCTGCCCCGCCCATTTCGGTGATCGTGTCCAATCTTTTATTGCAGAGGGATTTCAGAACAGTTAACATTCGTTGCCATTTGCCATTTAAAAGTGAGATTTTTTGTCATTTTATCCTGCTCCCCATCATATCGGGTCATTATATCTCGCCGTATAGGATGATTACAGTTGACTTTTCATCGTGCATGTTGCCGCATGTTGTTCATCGAACATGCATACTTTTAGTTCTGTTGATATACGACTTTTTTTGTTGTTTCTTTTTATGAATACTACCGCTCAATTCCTCAGGTCTGCATCTTTCCGCGACCTGTCACTCAAAACTCTATTATTTCTATTAAAATGAGCTTCAATATCAGTAACTGTGCCTTTGTGCACTTACGGCCGTTACACTAGTGTTTTCTTTGAATTTTCATTTTTTGGATTCCTTATTCGTTTCGCATTTTACTTTCCGCTTTGTAGATCCCGTGAGGTCTCGGTAATGCCTCCGAAATTTCCAAGACCTTCCGTTTTCCGTAGGTTTCTTCGTCTGTGATTCCCTTTCTAGTCATCTGCTTCGTTCGCCGGATATTATGGTCTCTGCTTATGGATTCTCTGACGTACGTTGTATTGCATTTCCTTGCTTCTTCTTGGCCTCTTTTAATCTTCATTGGTTCGGACGGTGTTGGAAATTTGATGCTTTAGTGTAGTGTTGATGGTATTGCGTGCATCCGATAAAATCCACTTTCTTTCCAGTATCGATGTGTAAGACGACTATGTAATTATCACACTAAAATGGAGGTCGATGGCTATCATTCTTGTAGCTACTTTTAGTATTATATCTCACGCTAGTACGGTGTCCATTTCGTTGAACTCGTATATGGTTCTTCTTGTCGGCAACATTGTTTTTTCCGCTAGCCACATATCTTTGTAGGTGTCGTAGAACAGTAGGTCCACTACGCTTCATGCATCTACGGGTATTCTGTGAATTTCCCATTTCTCGATAACCAGTGTTATTACGAACGGATCGTAATGTTCTAAACCGCAAAAAGTCCACGATTCAAAAATCAGACCGGCTTTGTCATCCACTCCTCCATTTCGACTGGTGTGTCGCTTTGATCGCTTATCTTATCTCTCTTGTTGTGTGCCAGGTTAACTGTTGTCGGTGTATTTGACTTGATTCTTGTTCTGCGCGTAGTATCGTATTTACTACCCCGAATGTTGTTGCTGGTAAATTCGCATGTTTTGTCTCCGATGCTGCTTGTCGATGTTTTCCCTTATTTACTACTTGTCCATTATTGGGTTTTTGTCATCTATCCTCAGCTGGATCATATGCAATATATGCTTACACTAGTTTGTTCATGCCCCATGTATCTGTTGTAGACTTGTAGTCGTGCTTCTGGAGTTCTTACAATGGCCCAATCGTCTCACCCTCGAATCTAGGTACGTCACGAACTATTCATTTTCCAAGTCCTTCAGGATGACGTCAATCGAAGCATCCAGCTCCGTGTACACTCTGCCTTCGAATTATTTGTTCCGTTGTTTATCGTCTTCTCTCGGTGGTTTTCTTTTCGTGCGTCCTCTGTCCATATGTTGCCTATCACGGTCCGCCGGTTTCCTTCCACTTTAAACCTCTCCGCTCGTCTCCGCAATCTTCCATACTAATGAACCGTTGTTGTTTCTCCCTTAGTTCTCCTAGTTTCTCAATAGGTCGTTATACTATTTCCAGGTATAAATCTGAGTTGACATTTAGTCTGTTGATGAAGGACCGGATAGTCGTTCGATTGTCTACTATTCCGAAATCCGCTAACTAGTCCTGCCAGCACGCTACGTAACTCTTAATGTCTCCTCCTCTCCGTGCTTTAGGTGGAACAAAGTCCCAACTGGAGTTTGAAAGTTTTTGTTGTGCATAAATTGTGTCAATAATTTGAGGTTAATGTCATCGAAGTTGTGTATTGACCCCTTACATAGATGGTTGTACCACAATTTGGATCCTCCTGTTAGCATCGCTTGAAAACATCTGCATAAGATCACTTATTCTGTTCCCATTGCAAAAGTACTTGTTTGTAATCTCAAAGATGAGACATTCTCGTAAGTTAAAGATGAGAGGGTTCTTCTTTGGTAAGTTAGGTAATAAACCAAGCTAGTGACCGAGTTTAGTAAAGTCAGGTAAAATAAAACCTCACGGAGATGTGACTAATCAAGGCAACATAAGAGAAATTCAGAAGAAAAGATTTGACGCAGAGAGGTAACCAATCAAGGGAAACTGAAGGAAAATTCAGATGGAATTAATTGCCGCGGCAAGGGTTATCATCGATCGAAAGAATAAAAGATTTTATGCCTGTCAGTTTTGCAGAACTGACATGCTAATTGACACTGATTTTTGATTTTGGGTTGGGCCTTCTAACCTGCGTGAACCCATTAGTACTTTTGCTAGCCTTTTCACGCTCAAGCTTTGGACGTGACCTACTTTGGCATATTTTGGAATTTCGGGAAACCTATTTCTACCGGATTTCGAGCACGAGCACATCTACTTTTGGGATATCTATTTAAGGGACAATTTCACTTTTATTTGAGAGTTAGTTATCATATATTTTTTTGGAAGAAGAGAAAAATAAGGAGTTGGAGATTTTCTACAACCTAGGGTTTGCTTTACTTTTCTACTTTATTATTTTCTATGGATTTTAAGAAATCCATGAGTAACTAATTTTCTTATATTGGTTAACGATATAACCTTAATCATGAACGCATTATTTAATCAATGCATTAGTTTCATTATTCATCCTCTTGCATATCATTCAAGTCACTACGCATAATAATTATTTGATTGTGTTCATATAATATGATTGGTTGTTTTACTATTTAAGTCACAAATTGTATATCTTAATAACTTCTCTATAGCTAATTAAGAGTCTTTGATAATTTTATCAAGAACCCTAATAACTAGTAGTAATTTGTGATTACTAGCGGTGCGAATCGTAAAGGAAGTCACAAGTAAAACTTGGCATGTATTGAATATACCATGATTGTATTGTATTGCCTATGAGTAACCCGTCTCACAGAATTTGAATTGTTCTTTATGTTGAATCTCTTAGCGATAAAACATTAGGTTATTTGGAAGGAAAGAATTCATATATTAACGATTGCGATATTTGTTGATTTGTGGAGATGTAACGAAGTATTGACACCGATTGGGGATACTTTAGGGTTATTGGAAACATGACATATTGAATGACGATATTGATGCTTGATTGTGTAGCATGTGTAATGATGGACGGTGAATTCCTTAACCATCTTTATCTTATAATATTTTCTTAAATATTTTCGTCTTAAGTTTTAGTTTAAATTATTTTGAACAACAAAATTCTCCATGTTTACAGTAGTTTTCAAATACAATTAACAACCCATATCTCCCTGTGGATCGAATTCGTTGTTATTGCTATACTCTTATTTATAACTGTGAGTGAAAATAACTTAAAGTAATTAAGCTTGACTGACAACCGGCCAAAAGCATAGAAAAAAATATTCATGGATAATATCTAGGGTTAATTGATGTTTAGTACTCAGGTTTTGTCCAATTTAAATTTTTGGTCTAACATTTGTCCAATGTTAGGGCTTGGTACCTCGACTAACGCTGACTAGCGTTGACTGGACATTAATTAATTTTGTAGGATAAATTATATTGAGTTACATGAATACCCCTGAAATGGGTTAGGATCCAATAGTTCTAATACAACAATTTATCCCACGGCCATGATGAAAGAAAGCAAACATCTATCAACCCTAGTTCTCTATTCTTCTTCTTCCGCCTCCAGTGTCTTCTTCTTCCTCATACAAAACCCTATTGATTAAGAACGTCACTATTATTTCATCTTAATTTTTTTCTTTAGCAAATAATTTAGTGATTTTGGAATTGAGCAAGAAGAAGAAGAATTATCAATTTGTCCAATCTCATCTATACCATCATCCTGGAAAAATGAGTAACCAGATGCAGATTCAAAAAGTAGATACAACACCATTACAGAGGCGTTTGAAAAAGAAGTAGGGCTTATTTTCTCTTTCGGTCTCTTCTCCTCTCTTGTTAATGTCGAAGGTTTTTTCAGCTGATTTGGGTGAAAATTGGGTTCAGCTGATTTGTTAAGGTTTTGGAACATGACCATGTTTATAATGTTACACGTTCAGCTGATTTGGGTGAAAATTGGGTTGTTATCAAATTCGACAAAGGGTGAAAATTTAGTGATTTGGGTGAGTTTGAATTCGTGAAAATATGAGAAATATCAGTTTTTATCGGTTGCTTTAGATGATGAGTAGTTATGAATTGATGAGGATTTAGTGCTTGTGTTATGTGTTTATCCAACTCGAAATTGCAGGGAAGAAAAGCTACAAAAATAGGCGCAAAACACCAACAGGAGAGGGATCTCCATCATCAGTTTCATGCACAATAATTGTTTGAGAATAGTCATTGATGAACATCTACCACCACTTTCATCATCCATCATCAGTTTTATTATGTAATTATTAGTAAAGTAAAGGGTACAATAGTAAACCTATTTAATAATTAGATTTTATTTTTTTTATGAATAATTAATAAACAAAAGTCAATGAGTTAATCGAGTCAACGCTAGTCAATGTCAGTCCAGGTACCAAGCCCTAACATTGGACAAATGTTAGACCAAAGACTAAAACTGGATAAAACCTGAGTAATAAACATAAATTAACCCAAATATCTAAAAGAGATTCTTAAATCACAAGGATTGATTAATGTACAAGTTACTTGTATTTTTAAAAATAAAAATAAAAATCAAAATAATGCGGAAATTAAAAGTAAAGCAAAACACCAGAAATTTTATTAACGAGGAAAACTGCAAAGTAGAAAAACCCCAGGATCCCGTCCAGTTTGAACACACACATGTATTAAGACGCTACAATCACTAGCCTACTATAAAACTTTGTATCGAATGTAGTTGAAACAGAATAAACCCTCCGAGCTACTCTGCTGCAATTGTGCCCCTACGCCTCTTGATTCTCACAAGAACCTACACACTTGATACCCCTAGATGATATCCTTTATAGCCCTAGGAGTTGCTTCACAGTCCATCTTGAAGACTGCCGCTACCCTACCTCCAACGGGATACCTAGTAAAAAACTCACAAACAGAATTTCAATATATAAGAGTTATACTCAATCGAGTTTGTAATTTTCTATCACATCTAGATTTGATGTGCAATTCTTCAATAACTTTATATTAGAATAAAATGACCTTAGAATAGAAAATAATTATACGCCACACAAATATGTGATTCGTGCTTCACGAATCCCAAGTGAAGTATTTCAACCTTATATCACGGAGATCCAAGGTCTTTGGAGGACAAACTTTGCAACAAAATACACATGAGTGTAGGGTTTGAGTTTTCTGTGTTGCTGATGTCTCAAATTTATAGTAATCAATCAAGGTTGGGTTGCTTAAGATGTAAGCAATGAATTTCTTGCAATCCAAGTTAATTTTCAATTGTTAAATCAAAACTGGGTTATTTTTAAAAGAACTTGACTTGCAATGAGGTTCTTTCCATGGTTTGAAGTTGTAGACAATTGTTAGCTCAAGTGAATTCTATGAATTACTACCAAAGATAACTTCAAACTTTCAAGAAAAGAACGAGACTTTCCAACCAAAGGAATTAGCTAAGAAATAACAACTCGTAAATGTGTGGAAATTTCTCCTTGAATAATAAAATAAAAACAAATAAGGCTGAAAATATAAAGCTATTGGTTGGATCATTAAGATTTGTAATCCATGAACTCACGGTTGAGTCTTTGGAACAATAAGAGAGAAAATATAACTTATAAGTTTTGTAGGTTTGCAAACTCAAGTAATTAGGTTTGCGAACTCATATGAAAATAAAGTTACAGGAGCATTCAAACTTCTTAGGTTTGCAAACTCACCATGTTAGGTTCACGAACTCAAATTCTCAAAAAGTTACATGAGTACTCAAACTTGTTAGATTCACAAACTCATCATATTAGGTTCGCGAACTCAGATGCTCACAAGTCATGGGAGAAGTTTTCTTGTACTAGGTTAGAAAACTCGCCATGTTAGGTTTGCGAACTCAAATGACATTTGAAGCTCAGGAAAAATTTTGTTCATTAGGTTTGTGAACTCACCCTTTTAGGTTCACGAATTCAAATGTTAAAAAGTTATCTTAGATTTTCTTAAATAGGAACTCATTGTATTAGGTTCACGAACTCAAATGACTTATTAACATTATTATTTGAGTTCTACAAGCTGCAAATTCATATACTCAAATCTTAGGTTCATGAACTCTAGCGATTGAAAAATTATTAGTAGCAAACTACCAAAAAAAAAACCTTACAAACTCAAGAATAAAATTTGCAAGCCTTGAAATTTTCATTAAGACTTGTGTTTTTCTCTCAAACTTAGTTTAGAGTTCTGTACAAGCAAGTGCTTGGAAGTCGAAATATCACTAGATTAGCAAAAGCTAATTCATGATAAGATCTTCTTTGATTGCGATGATTTACTAAAATCTTCGATTTTTGCTACGATAGATAGATAGATGGATATAAACGAGTTCAAAAGGAAATAGCAGTCTCCATTACGTACCTCGATAAAATTCTTCAAATTGATGTCTTCGTGTGATCTTTAATTCTTCATTCGTCTTGAGTAACTCGGAAAATCCTAAGACTCTACTATCTAATTTATTCCAAACCGAAGATGATTTTAGTAGGCTAAATCAAAAAATAGTTTTGGCAACTAAAATATGACAACATACCTGACATTCCAAGATATGTAGGTTCAACCGAGCATTTGCTTTAACAATCCCCCATTTTGTCAATTTTAGTAACAAAACTTAAAATATATATGAAATTTAATAAATATGAATGACTTTTATCACAATCTCCCTAATGCTTTCGTGATTTCTCAAATCTTCAATGTTCTTCTACGGTTTCATATTGTTCAATGAGTACCTACAATTGAAATATTTGTATTGTAAGAGATAACTAAAGCTCCTCCCAGATTTTGCAAGGATGATAAAAAAATCCATGCAACATTGTTATCTCAATGAGTAGTATCTTGAATTACTTTAAACACAATGTACCCTTTCAAACATAAAGTGATACTACTTCAATACTGTGATATGAACTCCCCCTTAGTATTTACATGTCTTTTTTATGCTAGATTTGACGTTCAACACATAATTTAATTCACTCCCCTTAGACATTGCTTCGAAAAACCATATGCCGTTAGTAGTAGACTACTAATATTTATTCTTCTTTTTGTCACAAAGTTGACAAAGGTGGTGATAATAGGGTTTTATATGGATTAAGACAATAAGAGAACAAACAATACTAAAAATCATACCAACAATGGTGATTCCACCAAGTTTTACAATAAAACTTAGTTACTTTCGCCATGGAGAGATTAAAGGTACTTTTATCTCCTAAAATCCACAACCACACTCCCACAAAGATATGTCAATTAAGTACAATTTCAATTAAGAACTCTTCTCTATTCGATGTCATCCCCAAAAGAGAACAACAAAAGGCCCACCTTTACAAGTAGAGGATTTTGAGTTTTAGCAAAATTCACAAGGATTTTAAGCTAAAAATCAATCAAAAATTTCAACTTAAGTCGTTTTAATATAATTAAAAAGAGCTAAGAACATATCTTTGACTATTATGAGATTGACCACAAAATAAAAATAGTAGAAACTTACAATCTCATGGAAAACAATATACAAAAGATAATCATGAAGATCAGGTATTGCAATTATCATCATAAAAAATAACTTAACTAAACAAAATAAAGATGATAATAAAAAGAAGTACTTAATGCAAGGTAAAAACATACTACTTCAAATCATAGATCCTATAACAAAATAAGAACAAATTCTTACTGGAATTTAACCTCCAAATCTCTTTTTTAGTTATCATTGACAGACTCCTCTTCCACAGATAAATTCTTGAGTTTGTCTTTAACAGTTTCAAGAGATTCATCAGGAAACAACTCTTCATTCAGAAGTTCACTGATATGATATTTCATGAGATCAAGATCGCTTTCATCACTTTATAATCTTTTAAGAGACTAAAAACCAGTCATGAATTGAACTTTCATCACTTTGGATAGGAAAAATTTTAAGAATTTTTGATTGCTAATACCAGTCATGAATTGAACTTTCATCACTTTATAATCTTTTAAGAGACTAAAAACAACTTCAGCTGAAATCATAATATCATCATATACATCTTGATGCTCATAAGAAAAGTAACAAGATATGTCAGGATGATAATATTGAAACAGAGGTGGATCCACTTCATCATAGACAAGAGTTATTTTCTTATTCCTTTCAGATTCTATACCTTCACAATCACTAACTCTTTGAGCTTCTTTCATGTTTTTTCGAGTAATATTACGAGTCATGGGAGACATAAAGGCAAATTGCTTGAATGAAAAAAATCATTACAAGAGTGGGATATTTATACAAGTTCAAGATTTGGAAATAAAGGAAGGGTGAAAAAATATTCTACAATTAGCTAAGCATAAAAACCGACAACAAGGGAGTTCTAAAAAATAGCCCATGCCGGTTTTGTTACTGCTTTAAATATGGTAAAACTGACATATACTCCAAAAGTAAGTTTTATTTCTCGGTTCATCAAACGTTAACACTTGAACAAGAAAGGAGTTGAAAGGAAGGGTAAATCAAGCAATATCCAGATTTTTTATTTTTTATTATTCTTAGAGAAAATTGAAATTTTTCTCAAAACTATTGAAAATTTATTTTATCATAAGAGTGTATACTTGAACTAAGATGATGATGTTACCAAAAATATATTAAAGATAAATTTCCGAAATAACTAGTTTAATCTTCTCTTTCAATGATAACCTAAGTTTAAATACCAACTTCATGATGAGATAAATTTATCTTAGCGCATGGTCTTCTTATCTTTTTATGCATTTATTCTCATGGATCATGTTGTAGACTCTTGTATTAGGATAAAAAGGCATGTAGAACTATACACATAGCATAAAAAGTGTGATACCGACATCGAGTCATTATATTTGGACTCACTATTAACGATGTGGTAGCACCTTGAGTCAGATTTTTCTATATTGAATCTTAACCCTTTACATGTGCTTGGAAGACAATTATGACAACCACTTTGGGAATTATAGTCATAATTCATGAACTATTCTCACAAGAATTCTGATTTTTCTATAATGTCAGTCTTTTTCTCTGTCACGAAAGATTTTCTTAAAAATTCCTATATTTTCTTGTGAGTACTATTTACAATCTTTTTCTTATCATTATTTGTGTTGTTTTCACTAAGTATTTAGTGGGATACCAACATTGCCTTGATTTTCCTAAATAACTATTCAAAGCCTTTTCTTAAAAGAGACGATAATCCTCATCTTCTTTTATTGAACTTTCTTGTTCAAGGATATGAGTCTCATTCTCAAAGGTTATGTGACCCTTGATAATGCATTCCTCATTTGTTAGTAATGAGGATGCATGATACATAAAATGACATAATCAAGGTGTATTGAGGTGAGTATTCCTCTCACCATAATTTGGAGACCTTTGATGTTCGTGTCATCTTCAGGACTGTCAATTCCTTATGTGAATCTCCCTATAGCCGGACCTTTCCATGCATTACTGTTGGTGACTTTACAACACCTATACTGACGGCGTTCTCTATTGATAGTTGATCTCCTTCTTGGTGTATCTGTTTTTTTATTCTTCCAAGTATTTTGAAAATGCAAGATAATAAAGTGTATTATAGTTTTACGTACGCGAGGTACATGAAACTTTTTGTTAGCTTACAGCTTTCTTGTTTTCATAACGTTGAAAGTTTATAGCGACAATACTCGTGTAGTTGTTTCATTAGGATGGTATATTCGAAGTTGGTTGCTTGCTCTCTGAAAGGGTTGTCCTAAGTATCTACCGTTGAACTGAGAATTATATTTAACTCAAACAAAAATAAGCAAACAACTTCACGTCTTAGAAGGAGATTAAAATTTATGTCTCAAACAAAAATCTCGTGAATCAACTTTTACCTAATTACTTGAATCTTTGAAATGATATTTGTTTGGCTTTTGGTTTAGTGAAAAAATTTATCCCCTTATGTCGGTGCCAAAATATAGTTGCTAGAAATACTAAAAAACACACCTAAGTATGAAAATACTAAGTGTTAAGCTAAACACAAGTAAAGGAAGACATAATATATAAGGAACTTGAATTCAATTAAGAGAAAACCAACTTGGAATCCTTTGCTTTGAGGATAAGAACCTCTATTTATATGAATTATAAGACACCTCCTCTTATTATGCTGCTCCTCATGGAAGTACTATAAGTTACATATATTTTAGAGTATTCATATTAATGGACTTGGACTTTCTACATTTTACATACTTTCCTCGTGAGCTCTATGATACATATGAAATATGATATCCAAAGGTATGAAGTATAAAAGTCTATAAACTTTGAATATTGCATGTTGGAAATATATACATTTGAAATGTTTATTATTGTTGCATGTTCCAATACAAAAGAATAATAAATAATGATACAAGTTAAAAATATAAAACCTAGCTATTGCATGTGTATTAGCTAGAAATGCAAATGCATACAGGAGATAATGAAATATGCTTATTCAACTATAATGTAACAATTTATTTGAATTTATTAGCGAGAAGAATCCTGATATTCAGAATATCATCAATGATCACTATTGTTTCAACTATATGATTCCAATCCTTAATGAAACCCCATAAGAAACTCCTATCCATACTGCTCCAAAGACTAAGGAAAGTTGGAAACCACCGGAAGAGAATTTGATAAAAAATTAATGCGGATGCTGCCTTCAAATATGATATGGGAGTTTGCGCTGCAGTGGTTAGAAACTCTAATGCAAATTTTAAAGGAGGTGGAACATGTGAGCTCATATGCAAGAATCCCACTGAAGCTGAAGCCAAGGCTATTCTTCTGGCTTTGGAGCTGGAAAGAATGAAGAACTGACAGGAGTTTATTATAGAAAGTGACGCCCAAAATATCACCAAAATGATCAATAAGAAAGTAGAGACTGTTCCTTGGAGGCTCAAAACTACAATCCTCCAAATTAATTCGCTAAAATCAAGCTTCAGGTATGTATGTTTCAATTATGTAAAGTGAGAAGCCGATGAAGATGCTCATTCTCTAGCTAAGTTTATTTTTAAACACCATGTTAGTGAATGGTGGCTAACTCAATCTCTCCCCTCTTGTATTGTTGCTATCTGTGATCAGGAAAATAACTCTTTTTAGACTAATTTTTTCCTTTTTATCTATTTTTTTCTTCTCTAGTAAATTTTTTTTGTTCAGTATAGACCATTAATTAGATCTATCTGTCTAATCTATATTAAATATGTATTTAAACATTAATGTATGCAAATGGCTCCTAAATTCTTAACCAACATTTTAAAATTTACATGTTAACAACCCAACCACTTTACAGGGATTACAGTTTAATTTCTAGGAGAGCTTAGGGACTTATGCACAGAACTGAAACATTTGAGAGGACTTGATTGGTATAGTAGTGAATCTATCAATATCTATTCTGGTTCAATCAACGCTCGTTAAACGTTGCTTAACCCAAAAAGATTGGACCCACTTACAGAAAACACAAAACCCAGCTGTTCTTGTTCATCTCTCGTCGTTCATATTACACTTAGCTGCCCAAGATCTGGTTCTATATAGAAAGAGAGAAAACAAACAAAGAAAGACAGAGACAGAGAAGAGGTTTCCTCTTTCTCTGCAAAGGTTATCAATCTTTTTCACAGAAGTAGAAGAAGAAGAAAAAGAATTAGATTTATTAGGGATCCGTTTTATTTATCATTAACAGGTATTATTTTTGTTTTGTCATAATCTTTTCATTTCAATGTTGTAGCTAGATCTATCAAAATTTCAATGTATTTCTGAGGAATGATTATGTTTTTTCAAGATCTTGTAATTTTACATCCTAGGGGTTGCTTCATTTGTTGGTTAGAGTGGGAATTTTTGTTAAAAATCGATTTTTTCAATGTGGGTTCATGATTTTTTGCATTGTTTCATCTCGGATCTGTTCACGTAAAAAGAATGTAGCTTTGAGCTGAATTTATTCATACATGCTTAATATAATTCCTAATTATTCTGTTAGGTTTGTAATAAAAAATATATGTGGTTAATTTTCTGATTTGAGTTGTTGTTATGAATGTTGAAGGGATTAAATTGAGGAATGTAAAAGAGATGGGGAGGAAAAATTGGTTAGTTGCAGTAAAAAAGGCATTCAGTCCTGATTCTAATGAGAAGAGAGATCTGGTTAGAATTATTTCTTCCTTTTCAATTTTCTATAAGGATAGTGTGTTTTGAATTACTAACTGAGTTGTTGATTTGCTGGTTGTTAATCAGAAGAGGAGTAAATCAAAGAAGAAATGGGGATTTGGAAAAGAGAAACACCGGGAAACAACCTCTACTTCAGAGGTAGAAACTGTCCAAGCACCACCACCTTTGCCAGTAGAGGTGGTGAAACTGGAGGAAGTTGAGAATGAACAAAACGATTATTGTCCTTCAGGTGCTGCAGCAAGCAGTTCAGCAGCTGAGGTGGCTGTTGCTGCTCCTGTTCAGACAGCTGTAGAGGTTGTTCGGTCTACAATGGTATCTCGTTATGCGGGTAAATCAGTGGAGGAGGTGGCTGCAATCAAGATTCAAACCGCGTTCCGAGGATATCTGGTATTACACTTGTCTCCTTTTAAGATTGCTTTCTCATTCTGGTTCTGTAGAGAATCTGCATTATCCCAAGTACAAGTCTATTTGTTAATTATTATAATTTTTTATTTTTGGGTGATGAATTTCTGAATAGTAAGTGGGTTTTTACACGTGGCTGGTGTTTTGTTTTTTGCAGGCGAGGAGAGCATTGCGTGCTCTAAGAGGACTGGTTAGGTTGAAAACGTTGATAGATGGGCAATGTGTAAAACGCCAAGCCACAAATACTCTACGATGCATGCAGACTCTTGCTCGAGTACAGTCTCAAATCCGTTCGAGGAGGATCAGAATGGCAGAGGAGAACCAGGCTCTTCAGCGGCAGCTCCAGTTAAAGCGTGACAAAGAGCTGGAGAACCTGAAAGCCAGTGTATGTGCCCTAACTTTTCCACTTCCCTCTTGGATGAATTAGTACATAGAACTCACTTGTCCTGCCACCATGACTTTTGGCTATGAGAATCTGCACGGAACCATTGGTTAGATAGTTTTAGCTTTGCCCACATCTACTACCTGGTTTATGCTTCCATTGTGTTTCTTAAATTGGAACTTGAAATTATATATCACTATGATAATCTCTGTACAAAGTTTCTTCTAGCAGTATTTTCGGTGAACACTGAATATTTTTTGCATTTGGGAGAAAGTATGTAGTCTTTCATTTTTGATCAAAGAAGTTCTTGTGTTTTGTTGTACATTCTTTTATCTCTTTTAATCAAGCTTCCATGTACAGATGGGAGAGAATTGGGATGACAGTGTTCAATCCAAGGAGCAAGTCGAAGCCAGCTTACAACACAAACAAGAAGCTTCCATGAGAAGAGAAAGAGCACTGGCTTACGCATTCTCTCACCAGGTATCTTAGATTGCTCTAATTGGCAGCTAATTCTTCTCTAGCTTGATGACCAAATACTGTTAACTTCCATTCCATTTTATATGATTCTTAACTCCAATGACAAATAAGATTTAGTCATGACTTCAAAGTTCTGAAGTTTTTCCTTAACTTGGTATTTTTCTTCTTCTACTAATTTTATCTGATGTCTGATCTGCAGCAAATGACAAAGAATTCTTCACGATCTATGAACCCAATGTTTATGGACCCAACCAATCCTCACTGGGGATGGAGTTGGTTAGAACGTTGGATGGCAGCGCGACCATGGGAGTCCAGAAGCACCACCACCGATAAAGAACTGAATGATCAGTCATCTATGAAAAGCGTAAGCCGCAGTTCAATGGGTGTAGCAGATATAAGCAAATTATATGCCCGTCGTGAACTCAAGGTGGACAAATTTTCACCAACAACACAGAAGCCACTTCGCCTTTCACCTTCTACTCCCCAGTCCAGATTAAAAACGTCAAGTGGGAAGTTAAATTCAACTAGTTCAGGTGGAAACTTGTATGCCCAAGATGAAGATTGTAGAAGTACGTTCAGTATACAGTCAGAAAGGACAAGGCGTCACAGCATTGCTGGGTCATCAGTAAGGGACGACGAGAGCTTAGCAAGCTCTCCTGTACTCCCTAGCTATATGATACCTACTCAATCAGCTCGTGCCAAGTCCCGACTACAAAGCCCACTCTCAGCTGAGAAAAATGAAATAACTCCAGAGAAGGGATCTTCGGTAACTGTGAAAAAGCGGCTATCTTTTCCAGCTTCTCCAGGGCCACGGCGACATTCAGGTCCTCCTAAGGTGGACAGCACATCCATTAAGAATATTAGTGTAAACACAGAACCAATTGCCGTGAGCAATGGAGGGAGCAATTAGGCAATCGAAACTGAAAAAGGATGGAAAGACACGGAAACAGAGGAAAAAAAGAAATGGGTTACAAAAAAATTGTATCATTAGGATTTGTATTAACTAGTCTCCAGGTAAGGAGACAAATTATGATTTGTTATTGGGGTGTTTGTAGTTATGAAATTGTATCTTATTTTCTCTTTTCATTTATATAATGTTATAACCTAAGAATCTTTTGTCAAAAAATTGTATGGATGGTTAGAAATCTAATTATTCCCTTCATTTGTGATAGCAGCAGACTTTTGTATCTCCTCTTTCTTGGCTTGTCCAAAACAAATGGTTGAAAACAATATCTTGACTTAATAGAAGCACATAATAAGCCTTTTGGGGAGAATGCTAAGTCCTAACAGGACCTGTTGTAGAAGATGAATTGGCAGTAATATAAAGAGTTGTTGGAAATTGATTGTTTTATTTCTTTGTGCATTGTATGTATGAGCATATTTATGGCACCTTATCTGTAACATCATTTTCAATCTCAGAATTCATCAATTTCCTCCTGGAAGACAATCACATGCCATCTACCCAAAATGAATATATTCATCCCCCAAAATAATTATTCAAAGTAAAAATAAATATACTTAATCGTAACCGGCGTATCATTATCAGAGAAGGGACACAAGTAATACCAGTGTATCATCAACGGCTAGTTTTTCCGTCCTTCCATGAGAAATCGAAAACCTAAAAAAATGACAGAATCAATTCCAACAAATTCTCCTCTTCTTCCTCCATTAATCCCAATTGAGATCATAAGTGAAGAAGACATGGCTATCATTGAAGCTACCTTTGCAGCAACCACAAAGTATCTCTCCTCTCGATCTTCTTCTTCTTGTCAATTTCAAAGAAATGAAAAATTAATAGAAACAATCACTCTTCATACCAAGAGGAGATTATCAGGTTGTTCTGAATCTGTTAAAAATCTCTGAAGCCCAAATATCGAAAATTCGGTGGATAACTTAAAAAAATGCAGAAGATTTTTTTCTGAAGCATGATTTATTATTCAAGTAGGAGGAGATTACATGAGGGTATATTATCCAATAGTGTCATTTATTATAATACTAACCACTATGGTGTCTTGAATTTTGATTTAAATTATAAAAGTTATGGTCTATTTAGTTGATTTAATATAGTGTTTAAGGGTTGGTTTGAACGTGAACTTGAATCAACTCTGTTACGTCTAATGATTTGGCATATCAGATTTTATTTTACATCAAATAAAAAGGCACAAAAAAAAAATCCGTAAAAATATTCGGATATACGCCATACCATCTGGCGTATCTCTCCCGTAACATAAAAATACTTGTTTAACATTTTTTTCCTACATTTTCCTTGCACTCCTGCTACAATGTTTGTTCTTTTTTCCATATTTTCTCACTCTTTTTAACAGATGTTCTAGGGGTCATTATTTATAGTAAAAAAGTTTTTTTTATATTAATTATTTAATTAATATTAACTAGTAATTAATTGGAAAGAAAGCAATTTTTCAATTAATAACTTAGATTACATCCGTCATTCGCGTACAATGTTCATGACATTTTTTAAGAGAAAAATTACGAATGAGTTTGAACTCTAAAAGGAATTACTTTGATTTTTTAAACTTGAAACTTATTTTCTCCCAAGTGGTTGGAGAGGTTGAAGTTGAACCTTGTTTTTCTTTCTTTTTCTCCTCTACGTATTTTGGAACTTTTTTTTTTTTTTGGCAGTAGCAACAAACAAAAACTCTGTCATCACCATTCTCACTATCACCTTGGTGCATAATTACTACGATTCCAATCCAATCTCGAACACGACAATTTGACCCAGCCCATGGACAATCTCCGGACCAGTGATCTTTTTCACCACAGGAGAAACAAGGCTCATTAGTTAGAAGATGAACCTGCAACAAGGTTAGTGTCTTCAATTAGTAAATCTATCCATTCAAATGCTCCACAATTTAGTTTTTGGCATTTGACGAAAAACCTCCTTGCATTTTTCTTTGTATGCGACTCAAATATCTTGCACCAGCCGTTGCAATTTAGTCTTGATTGAGAGTACATAAATGGACAAAGGGTGCTTCTGCAGTTTCCAGATTGACATATGTCGCATTTGATGATCTTGGAACACTGAAACAACAAAACTACTTAGAGATTAAATATTATAAAAAAAAATAATATTGATAAGTAATCAGAAGAAAGAAGAGGAACCTTAGAACATTCCATGTTGCTTATATTTTTTTTGTTTTGAAAAATGTTGTTGAGTTATGTTGTTTTATAGGGAAAAATATAGTCGTCGAGGGTTATATTATATTAGAAAATTAAACTATTACCACGACTATTTTTTTTTAAATAGCAGTTGCGCGTTTTATTAAATTTGTTACACTCCTCTGACACTAACTATTTGAACTAGATTTAATGTGCAACTGTTGTACTAATTGAATAAAATTAAAAAAAAAACATAGGTTACATAGAGACTTTCATTCATTAACATTCCAACATAGGTTTACAGTGTGTTTTTTTTCTTACAAATTCAACTAATTAAAGCATGAAATAAAATTTACTTCTAAAAAATAACATTCAAATAACTTAAACTTAAAAATTAGAAATAACTTAAACCTAATATAAATAACTTGTTGGCAATTTATGGAAGTGGAGGCTAACCATAACGAATCAAAATCACATTCTTCATTCCTTTGATAACCGGTTGTTCTCATTCAGGCAACATATCCATATTAATTTGTAGTATCTTCAAGTCGGTTTCTCGTTGTCGGTTTTTAGCTAAAAGGTCATTGCCGTTTGCTAAGAGTTCATTGTTGTCAGTTAACTTCTTAAGCATCTCGGAATCTTCATTAAACTTGGTCATTCTTAGTTGACTTTTTTCTTTATGAAATTGTAGCACCTCCTTCAATCCTTCATTTCTTGTTCTATTCTCGCGAGCCAACCATTTAGACCCATCTCTACCTAGACCCCTCTCGTCTTCATTGAAAAAAAATGGTATTCTTCAGACCCATTAGAAGTAGAACCATGGAGTTGATTTTGAACATTCATTCATTATAATATTATCATCATCACCTTCTACGTTAATGTTGGATTGAGATGCTTGAGTTTGTTTAGTTGGGGGTTCATGATCAATAATCTATCGATTGAAATCTACATGATACGTCTTTAAAATTTGGAAAACTCTTTCATGTTTCCAAATATTTCCCTCGTTTGGGTCTTCTTCGTAACTCATTCTACCTTCACGGTACTGAAATAAATAAATGCAAAATATTATTAATGCTAGGTGGTAGTGAAAATTAAAGGAATTTTTTTTTGTTAAACTACATTATATGATCTGGAGTGCCCGTTTCAGTGGGCCGGTTCCGTATATAAGCCCGTACATAAGAAGCATATCTCTTAACTTCTTTTTTCAACATGGTAACTCTTTGTTGCAATTCCTTCGTAGTTCGGTTGGTACTACCCCTCCATGTTGCTAAGTACTCGACTCTAATTCGGGACCAAAACTCTTTTGATTGTTGATCCTGACTTACAACCGCATCCAAAGTAATCGCTACAAAAGCATTGATTAGTGCTACATCTTCATCTCTACTAAAGCAAACTATTTTTTCAAAAGCAAGCATAATTTTTATTAACTAAAGGGAGAAGATAATGAAAATCAAGAGATTTGGTGTGCTTGATGAATAAAAACTTGTCCATATATAGATTTAAAAAAAAAAAAGTTGTTAGGTTTTCAAATGGCTAAAAGCGCTAACCTTTGGGCGCAATAGAGATGAGCTGTTGGATCACCAACGGATCTCCAACGTCTCTCTCCATCCTGCGGATGATATCTTTCAACACTTGTTTTTGTTTTCTTTCTCAAATCCTTTTATATAAACTCAACATTCAACACTATCTCCTCACCCCAAAATTGTGAAGTTTCATTCTTTCTTCTTTATCCACAATCAATACAATGCCTTCATTCTCAATTGCGGAAGATAACGACCTTGTCAGAAGTTATATCAAGGTCATAGATCGTAAACCAATAGATGGTAATCAAATATCGAATCAATAATACTGGAGTTAATTCTCAATGAGTTTGTTACTGTTAATGATCATGCTAATGAAAGACACGCTAGAGTCTCGTGTGTCGCTTATCGAATATTAAGAAAAAATATCGAATTTTCAGACAATTTTTAGCTGTTTTCAATGGTGATCGGGAAATGGCGAGGGATGCATACAAAGCTGATCTTGGACATCCATTTATTCAATGTTGTGCAAATGAGGTATTTTATACTCGAATCTAAATTAATGTAGTTGTTTAGTTTAAATTTCAATGCGAATGTAGCAGAGTTATTTAAATTTCTAAATTAATGTTGTAGTTTAGTTTAAATTTCAATACGAATGTAGTAGAGTTATTTAAATTTCTAAATTAAAGCAATTGATTAATTAAAATGTCTAAATGTAGTAGTCTAGTTTAATCAAATGAAAAGAGATGCTTCAAAAGTAAAATAAAAATAAAAACAAGTCTTGTGGAGTTAAACAAAGCATAACTAAGAAATCCAAATTACTGTCCACTCTCATAAAATATTCCCTCTTTCTCTTCGGACTGATCCTGTTCCGAATTCGCGTCGGTTGTCCCCTCATCATCCATTGGTAGGGCATCGTCCATCACAAGTGGTGAAAGTTCATCATCTTTATATCCCTCTCCATGTCGTTGCCAAATGTGCTTTGTAAGTTCGTCGCGAAGATGCCTCCATCGTGATGGATTGCACAAAGAATAAGGAGGGAGTCTCAAATTTCCTTAAATAGGTGGTGTTGCTTCCTCGCCCGTCATCCTCCCCTAATCTCGATCACAATACTCATATTCCACACACATATTGTGTATTATTAAGCATGCTCTCATGATTATCTTCAAGTCATTGAGTTTCCAATAGGGACATGGGTTCCTGATTACCCCCAATTTGGACTTAAGTCCACCAAATTTACGCTCAATGTCCTTCTTCTTAGCATTCTGGTAATCATTAAAAAGATTTTACATTGGATTCAAATTCTTCCTTGGACCCTTGTATGCCTGCACAAACACTGTCCACTTTGGATATATTCTATCCCCTAAGTAATACCCCACATTATAGTTATGGACATTGATTCGATAATTACGAGGAGGCATTGTACAATTGAGCTCTCTATCAAATAAACCCGAAGCCTATATTATATTTATATCACTGTTTTCCCTACCCATCCCAAAGTGACTATGCCAGAACCATCTATCATACGAAGCTACATCCTGTAAAACAACTGTTGGAAACTTATTATGTCCCACGTGCTGACCTGCTTGATCAGTTGGGCAATTCCTCTATGTACAATGAAAAATATACACTACCAAGCATTCCTGGGAATCCGCGAGCTTCATTCTCTCGTAATAACCTTCTAGTATCTTTGGTGGTTGGCATACATATGTATCTTCCATTAAACACCCAAATTACTAAATCCATAAACTTCTTAGCGTAGTGGTAGATGGTGGTTGCAACCATCTGTGCGTAATCATCTAAACTATTTACAGGAATACCTTTGGCTAGCCGCCTCATCACGGCTAGCATCTTCATGAGAGGAGTGTGCTCTAGGATCATAGCAGAATCTCCCAATTGTAGAAAATCGGGATCAAATTCACAAACTTGTTCTAAAACTTACAAAAAAAAATGGTTGAGGCAAATCGAACCTGCCCTTGGATGTCTTAGGTCCATATCTACAGTTGGGTTTTGTAGATGGTGAGTTTTGACAAGGGTCAGGATTGTAAAATCACCTTTCTGCTTAGTTGCAGGAACATGGAACTATCCGTGCATATTTGTATATATTTCTGACTACACATTAGAACACGAAATACTGTAATTCTGCTTATATTGCACATGAGAATTAAGAATACAATCTTTACAAATAACTAAAGGTGTTCTATATTGACTCTGTAGTTTATCTAATAAGTTTCAAGCTCCTAGATGGATTATCCACTAGATAGAGCAACTTGAGTCATCTCTAGTGTTATTCCTAGAGCTTAACGTCTTCTCTAGTGTTGTTCCTAAAGCTTGTTCTATATCCGACGTCTTCTCTAGTCCTATTCCTAGAGCAACGTCGATACTTAAATTCTTATTTAAACAACATCAATTTACTGCTATACGCATAATGCTTAATACCCAAATATATTCTAGCTAAACGCCTTGTTCTCAACGAACACATTACAAATTTACTCTCATGAGCCTAAAGTATACCACTTTATCACTTTACTCAAAGACAAGCCACGAATTATGCGCTACTCCTCTTGGATGCGCCACAAACAAGAAACAACACCTTCGAAGATGCATTATGCCTCTAAGCTAGGATAACCCTATCCCTTTCTCCCATTAGCACCAGGCTAGCACTAGCTACTTGGCCTAACACCACTTTGGAATTAATTTCTTTCCCTATCGTTAACTCCCCTTAACTATCGCGTCTGAATCCTAGCAGCGCCATGGCCCAGCTAGCACGTTCTTAGCCTAGCGCATCTATGGACCTAACATGTCCTTATCCTAGCGCATCCATGGTCGTAGCACGTCCCTAGCCTAGCGCGTTAACGACTTTGGCGCGTTCTTGTCCAAGTTCTTCCATGGATAGTGCGTTCATGCCTAGCGCTTCATCGGCAAGTTCCTCCATGGCTAGTGCGTTCATGCCTAGTTCCTCCTTAGCCTAGTGCGTCAATGAGTTAGTGTGTTCATGGCCTAGCGCGCCCATGGCCTTAGCGTCTGTAACCTTATCATTCTCCATGGCCTAGCGCGTCCATGGCCTTAACATCCTTGGCTTGGTGCGTCCATGGTCTTAGCGCGTCTTTGGCCAAGTGACTTAGCGCAAGCGCCCTTGTCCACAAGCGCATTGGTGCTAACTATCATTGACCTAGCTAGCTTCTTTGAGAAGCGCTAACTATAAATGTTCTTGACGCTAGCTTCCTAGCCCTAACATAATATAACTTCCTTGCTAGCACATTAGCCTCGATCTCAAAACACTAGCACATTAGTTTTTATGCCTAAAGAGCTAGCACATTATCATTTCCACTAAGAAGCTAGTGCTAGCTTTGCTAGCTACTCCTCTTAGAAATATGCTATTCTTTTCGATACTGGCCTAATGCCAACACCAATCTCATATGATTAATAATCCTTCTTGCTTAAGAAGCTCTTTACAATATTGGCTTCAAATGTCTTCCAGGTTTATGCTAAGTCACTTCTGAACTAATACTTAGTTATTAAATATGGCATGCTACTCCTAAGCTAGTACATGACCACTAAACTTACCAGACTCGACACTAATCAGTCTGATTATTAATCTAGTGAGTTGTGCAACTTGCCTCACCTACTTAGCAAGTCATTTAATTGACTTGATCTAATCAAAAGTAATAGTCCACGACTCAACTATTTCCACGAGATATCAAATACAACACATGGGGGGATTCTCATTGGGTTATTGGTCTGGTGGCCTACAGTAATCGTGCGTTGTGGTAACACATCCACAAACAAGAAGGTAACATTAGTGGGACAGTTACAAGAGAATTGAGAGAATGAGGAGTAGTGGTCATACATGTCTTCCTTGCTTTTCGGACATGACTCCACTACAATCTCCACAATTTTTACTCCTCTACTTCTTCTGTAACTTCCACCACTTACGAGAAATCAATGTGTCTCTTTTGAACTATAAATAGATGGTTTTCATAAATTCGAAATAAGGAACACAAGACAGAAGAAACTAGGATATACAAAATTAGCGATTCATCTCAGAGATAATCCGTTTTTGTTCACACACTACTTATCACACTGATATTTCCCAACCTTCTTTGTTTCCCTCCCCTAATACCTACCCAATCTTCTCCACCTTTGTGATCAAAACAGGACATAAACGACCATTTCTTGGTTTAGGCTTGTCCTGTTCGAGCTTGATCTCTCGAACTTACTTGAGAGTACTCTTTTGCAGTACATTTGTTTTCACCCTAAAACAGGGTTGAAATAATCTTACATCATCTTAGTATCATCCTCAACACGAACTTTATAGATCCGTTGTCTGTTTTGTACCTCAACCGGGACGGGTTGATGTAAATCATATGCCTCTTGGACCACGACTTGACACAAGATGAGTGCATTCCGACCAATATCATCATTATTACCTTCAAGATATAACACATACTTATGTCGCATATATCTTATAAAATTTCCCTCTATAGTGCACCTAAAACAGTAACAACAAAGTTTGTATTAATCACTTTTATGCAACCTAAAAAAAATTAAAGTAAAGAAAAAAATCATTACAAATCAATGTAAAAAGCCACAATCTAAAACCAAACAATCACAAAGAAATTAAAAAAATGAACAACATCAACTAAGTAATCAAAATGTTCAAACCATTCACAAATATAATGACAAGATTTCATTCACTGCAGAAGTTAAATTAAAAATTTCACTGAAAGTAAGTTTAAGTTTTCATTCATCAACTATAATCATCATGCTGAGTTTCTGATACATACATTATATCATCACCACCACTATGACCTCCACTAAGACTAAGTCCTAAGAAATCAAAGTCATATGATGGATGAGGCAAATCTGCACGACTTTCATCTACAACTGGTGTAATAATATGCTTGTGAGGATGATGGTTTTGTTGTTTGACATTTACGACGACGATCTTGAATTTGATTCTCCCATTGTTCCCATTGCTCATATGTACCTCCCAAAGTGTGTTCTTCCTGACTCCAGAGAGGTCCCAAGAAAGTGAAGGAATCCCTGAAAATGAAATACTTGCATGAAATCGACGCTTTGTATCATCAAATACTACTTGTCTAATGTCTTGGTTGCACATGTACTTCTCCATGGCAAAGTTCTGCAACTCTTCCTGCAAATAAATTCCTAAAAAGTTAGTAAATTGCTTACATTTTTACAACAAACAATAATAAAAGTGAAATAAATAATAAAGAGTTATATACTAACCACTGTGATATTCATTTGTGAAAAATCAAATGGATGTATTGTTGGCCTTGGCACGTCTATGTTCATATCCATTGTTGTAGAAAGGAAAATTCCACTATATTTGAGGTAGTTGTGTCATAGGCTCCCCCGGCTGCTCCATAGGCATATGATTGTGAGGGCATACTAAGAGGAGGATGACCAGGAAGAAAGCGTCGATAAATACCAATATTAGCTACACCAATCTTATCACGGTTTTGTGCATGTTGTGTTTTTATCATCAAAGGTCCAATACTTTTGTTTTTCCAGAACCGGGCATATAGTGCATCATCGACCGAATAATAGTGAAACACTATGTTGGGCATAAAAAAATTGACTGAATCCAATTCCGGAGGATCACATGGATTACAATGTCCCCACTTACCTTCCTAATACATCTCTCAGCCAAGTATACAGAAGATCGGGTTTCCTTTTCTGGGTCTTTGAAAACAACTATCTTTTTAGACAACTCTAATGCAACCTGAAACTCTGGTGAATGACTGTGTCGTCTATCCATAGACCATGGGTGCCAAATAACCATACCTTCGGTTCTCATGTCAATCTGAACTCGGGATTGACTAATCAAATGTTTGTGAAGTTATTTCTGCCTTTTCTTATCTACATTTTCTTTTTTGAAAAGATTAATGGCAGGGTGACAATCTAAGTCAGTATTAACTAAGGTGTTTTTCAACACTGGTGAACATCTACAAAAGTAATAGTAGTACTCGAATTCCAAGATCATATCATACACATACCATCCACATCTTTGGACTCGTATGAACACTACATGTGACGCCCCAACCAAACCACCTGCTTAGAGTCTATACTAAGAGGCATCAAAGAATACTAGATCATCAATTTAAGATTTCTAATTACATAAAATAACCCAAACCAAAAAACCAGAACACTCTGATATTTTACAAATAAAAACCTTTCAGATGATATAAATAAAATGGTGTATTGGTTTCTAAAATATAAACAATCAAAATATACAAACGTAACAAAGATATACAATATCTCTAATTCGATAAAGTGTTAAGCTACAAAAAAGAATATCTTCACGTGCACCATCCCTTTTGATAACTGAAACTGAATGTGGAAATGAGTGATCACATCGTCCCAAAGGGTGCTCAGTAGAAACATACAACTTCCAAGTAATCACTAACATGCTTTACATTTCTAAAATAACAAATGTTAAAGAAACAATAATAAATTAACGCGTTCAGCAATTTAAGCATTTAAAAAGCAGAGTGTTATCCTAACCTCGCCCT
Organism: Papaver californicum; assembly: GCA_023531435.1. Classification (NCBI taxonomy): domain Eukaryota; kingdom Viridiplantae; phylum Streptophyta; class Magnoliopsida; order Ranunculales; family Papaveraceae; genus Papaver; species Papaver californicum. The sequence goes on along the minus strand of JAJJMC010009801.1, from coordinate 787,200 downwards.
ACTCAATAGAGAAAACGACGCTAGAACAACCCCAAACAATAATAATAACACCATCCATATAGAGTGCCCACCCAAACTATGATTCTGGATATTGCCATCAAGATCAGATAGTTAGACAATCAAGCACAATATGCATACGAGTGATTTCCCCCATATATAAAATATAAATAATATTCAACCGGCGTTCCCCGGACTACTAAATAATATTCAAGCAGCTTTCCATGCCCTACTCAACTTAGCAAGGATTTGTGGGGTTAACATAGGCACTCCTCTCGAGGGAATCACACAACACATATTACACACACATCATGACGGAGAACGGAAGCGTGAAATATAGAAAATAGGAAGAAAAAAAATAGGGATAACTGAGATTAACTCATGTTCTCATTAAATAACTTTTAATGTGATATCAACTACAATAGACTTGTCTCCTTTTATAAGCACGTTTTGAACTCTAATTCTAAGAAAACTTTGGAAACCCTAATTTGCAATCTAAGTAATTCTAAAAATAAATAACTTATCAAAATAAATAAGTTCTAAAAATAACAAATCACTAGAATAACAATAATTAATATAATTCCTAAATCTAATATATGTCCTATATCAGGCCCGCCATCTTGAAAAGAATTCATCCCGAATTGACAAAATACTGAAAAACAGGTCCAACATCAGGTCCACCATCTTGAAAAAACTGGACCTCGAGTTCACCAGATACTGCAGACGACCCGTCCAACGAATAATATACTTTGAATATGTTGATGATCGTAGATTAGAATACCATACAATAGATCGTTTGTCAACCTTGTAAGGAATAACCTTAGAAGTAATATTTTTGGAGCACTTTTGACCGAAAAACTTAATTAGTTTTTGATATTCCATAATAGGAACACATAGGACTTCATCTTGGATAACTTTGAAAACCTGCAAAGAAGGTGTTAATGGCGATTCTATTATTGGTGAAGAAAGTGACTGTGTCGGCGCTTGTATCATTGGAGGAGTAACCACATGGGTGTCGAGCTCGACCAATCAAATTGATCCAAAATAACCTTTGCTTTTTCGAGTTGATCAAAACAAAGATCCAAACTAACCTTTGCTTCTACGAGTCGTTCACGATTTTCCTTTAGTAATTCCGCAATTTCACAAAATACAAGGTCAAAATTAAACATAATAAAAATAAGTATATGACCAGACTTTTTTTTTTTTTGATAAACTGAAAATAAATTTATAGATTAGACGAAAATATATAGAGATTTTAATAGGTAGAAGAGACGAAAGGATAAGGAAGATTTAGATTGAAAAGAACAAGAGGATCGAAGACAGGTTCTTGATACCACTTGAAGGAGAGAAGAAGCGTGGAATATAGAAAATAGGGTAGGAAAAGAGGGATAATTGAGATTACCTCATGTTTTCATTGAATAATAATTTTAATGTGATATATAACTAAAATAGACTTGTCTCCTTTTATAGGCATGACTTGAACTCTAGTTCTAAGAAAACTTTAGAAACCCTAACATGCAATCTAAGTAATTCTAAAAATAAATAACTTCTCAAAATAAATAAATTCTAAAAATAAAAAATCACTAAAATAATAATAATTAATATAATTCCTAAATCTAATATATGTTCTACTGATAGACACATTTTTGTGTCTAAATTGCGCTCGATTATCTATTTTGATAGTGTTCGATTTTGTATTTATTATAACTTTTTATGTCTTTGTAGATAAAGGCACCCTAGAAAAATTACTAAAGGTACCCACCAAATTACTAAAGGCACCCAGACAGTTGTTAAAGGCACCCTCCCTTTTGATTTCAAATCCAAATTTGGCGGTTCTGATTTGTTTCGGGTACTATTTTCATTGGATTTAAAGGGTTGTTTGAGTTGGATATGTGAAGAATTAATCAACCTAGGTCTACATACATCATTTACAAGAGATTCACGCCGGAAAAATGGGTGAAAAAACAAATTTGGAGCCGGAAAAAGAAACCTTCTCTGTTTGGGATTTTCACGGGATTTAAAGTTTGATTTGGAGTCCTTATCGGTTCACAAGAGTTATTAGGTTTTACTAAACCTATATAAAGCAAAGAGAAACGATAAACAAAGGAAGGCAGAGCCACCGAAAAAAATCAGGAAGAAAAATAGTTCCAGCTGCTGCGAAGAAGAAGAGGAAGAACATAAGACGCTGAAGAACTGTCGCTGATACTGTCGCTAGTTCTGTCGTTGACGCAGCTGCTGAAGCAGTCTTATATCAACAACGCCTGGAGTCCGTCTTTCTTTCCTGTTCCCTTTTCCTTCTTCTGTAACGCAGAGAACACTTCTTCTGTAACGCTTATAAGCGTCCCTGTTCTTCTGTGTTACTCCTTTTTTACCATTGTAAGCACCTTTTGAGCAATGAAAGTCTATTTTGAGTGTGTTTGCATTACAATGAGCTAATCACCATCACTGGGGCGACGGAGGAAGCCGTTCATCCAATAATTGTGGTAACTTCTATTTTAATTATATTTATTCTACAATTCTTTTTATTAATTGTTTGAAATAAAATTGAAAAAATGGTTTTTCTCAAATAATTGTGTTTTCTTCTGATGGTTCATACTTGGTTTTTAAACTCTTGATGTCTCATGCTCTTGATTAACAATTATTCTTTCAAAAACCTATCTTTGGCATATTTAGATTAAATTGAATATAAGAATTGTTAGATGTTATCACTGAAGTATTGGTTAATGGTGAAATCTTAAGCCCTAGTTTTTCTTCATCCATTTTAAAATCAAATTTTTTTAATTCTCTTTATTTTCTGTTATTAAAAATTAGGTCTAGAAATTAAATCTTCACAAGTCCGAGAATCGAACCTATTTTACCACTATATTAAAAACTACATCATCTACATCACATCAAATTACACACAAATATGCACACAGATTGTACAGACACATCATCCTCACAGATAAAAGGAAAATTAATGATTACAAAAAGGTTATAAGAGTTCCCACCTCTTTTGATGACAAGCCATGCTTACCTCGAGATCTATAGTTCATTGGTTCATCCTTTATATCGATCGTTGTTAATATAGACTACATGTTAATCACACAAACACTCTAAGAATATAGCCAAAAGGCTCACATAACATTCATACCACAATATCAAACAAGTTCATAGTTAATAGCTAAGTGAAATTACTAATGATTCTAATTCTATTAATGGTTCTGTAACCTTGAATCGGGTAATTTTATCATAATACATATCTACTTATCCAAATGAGATGAATTTGGTGTCATTGGAAAGCTCTCGAAAAACTCTACAACTCTGCAGAAGAAACTAAAAGATAATTAGGACTCTAAGCCTATTTAACCCGCCGGCTTGACCCGGCCCATCCCACAAGACCAACCTATTAACCCATGGGCTGATCCAACCCGAATGATCTGACTTGAGTTGACTCAGCCGAGTCAGCTAGTCGGTCATCTTCTACCTTCTTGCGAACCCTAAAACTTTGAACCTTGTGTTGTTTTGAAACTGAAAAAACTTGATAAACTTGATCAAAGATGGATTATGATGGAGTAAAATTTATCAACTTTTTTCAGTTTTAAAACATCACAATGTTCAAAGTTTCGGGGTTCCTAAATCACTCATCTTTAATCCAAATTGAACACCTAATAGATCGTTAGAAAGATGAACACCTCCTATATAACTTTCTAGTCTTGAGATGGAGCTAATTCCGACTGTAACATATCTAAAAAAAAATAGATTTAGTAGTTAACTCACCGCTGATTTTTAGTAAAATTCATATTTGATGAAAATTGTCGAAATGATCATAATTCACTCATTTCAACTCCAAATCGAGCAAACTCAATTCCTATAGATTTATAATTCAATGTACTATGAACCAAAACAAGAATCATGATTTAAATCAACCTATATGGTGGCTAAAAATAAGATATATATATATATATATATATATATATATATATATATATATACAAATAATCACATAAAATCATGATTAGTTATCACTCTTGCTTGATTCCATCTTATTTCTTATGCATAAAAGATACCCAAAGCATAGTATATATACTAAAATCAGTTAGTAATGTAACCTTGATTGTTTAAGGATATTTTAGAATCATCTTCATGACTCCATCATAATCCATTCATAAACAAGAATAGTTCATCAAAACCATCACCATGATCAACTCCACCTTTTCTACTGTTTTTAATTCTACTTACTCTCAAGTTTCTAATTCTCAGAAATAAACTTCCTTTTACTTCTTAGTTATAGTCCATCATCATCAAAATTTGTCCTTTTAGGTTTCTCTCATAAGAACCCTATTTTTCTCCCATCCACAATTATCATGTTTTTAAATTTTATTAAACAATTATCTCTTTATTAATAGCCTAATTATATTGACAACACCACCACGTTGAGTTTGAAAAAGTTATCTCCTACTCCCTTCGTCTTCTTTTATTAGTCTGTTTTGACAAAGTCAAATATTAAGGAGACCATAAGAATATCCAAATATATCCCTATCAAATGCTACATTATTACTAAAAATAAAATAAACATATGTAAAATAAATATTTCATAAAGAATCTAACATTTGAAGTTATAAATATTTTTTTTAAAAAAAGGAATAAAGATAAATAGTAAAGATATTAAATTGATTTGTTTCTTTATTCATGTAGATATGGTTTAAGATTTTAGATTGAGTTATATTAAAAATAATTTTATAAGGGTATATTTGATAGTTTAATAAAAAAATATCATTATAAACACAAGCTGACAACTATTTGAAGATAGACGAAAATAGAATAAAGGACTAAAAAAAAGATGGAAATAGTACAACCCAAACAAGTACAACACCTACTTGGGTTTCCAAAAAAAGATATACTTCAAAATATATATATTATTATATACGTGTGGATACCACATCATGTATGATATTCCTAAATCTATTCACTAGAAGTGGAATAGTGAGTAACCAAGTACTTACTTAGTCACATAATTTGGTGTCTCTCCACATGAAAACTAAGTGACATGGAGCAACTTAATAGATGAATACTAATTTAGTAGCTTTTATTAGTAAGCCACTTGATGTCTTTATGCATGGTAAAGTAGTTGAGTGTTGTATACATAAGTTGACACTAATGGAATTAGGTGTCATCATTACAAACATCTATTCCATGTTTGGTTTCCTATAAATACCCATGGATTTGTAACATTTTAGTTATCCCATTTCTTATAAGTTAATAAGAAATTTCTCTTATATTCTCTTATACTCTTCTACTATTACTTTGAGATAATTGTTTAGTAGTTAGTGCTAAGTATTATAATTAGTAACTTAATTATTACACGTAATCAACACAAGTTAGTTCTATTTACTTCGAGCTTTGGGTTATTATTGGTTATGATAAAATAGACGCTGCCATATTTTTCGAAGCGAAAGGTAACTTTAATTACCACATTACCATTATGTCGTCAAATTTATTAAGCTAGATTTTGCATCTTTAGATATTTCTGGCAACAACTATATTTTATGGGTACTAGATGCTGAGTTAAATCTCTAGGATAAGACGAGAAAAGTTGCATCCCAATAGGGTAGAGCATTGACGTTAATATTTCTCCGTCATTATATCCACGACGGGTTAAGATATGAATATTTAACCATTAAAGACCCTCAGGTTCTGTGGAGTTGCTTGAATGATATGTATAACCACCCGAAGATGGTTATCCTCCCAAAAGCTAAAAATGATTGGTTAAATTTACGTTTACAAGATTTTAAATCTGTATCCGAGTATAATTCTGCATTGTTTAAAATCACCTCACTACTAAAATTGTGTGATAAAAGTGTAACCGATGAGCAACTGCTAGAGAAAACTTTTACCACTTTCTACGCCTCGAGTGTTGTCCTGCAACAACAATATTGAGAGCGTCACTTTAAGAAATATTCAAAATTGATTTCTTGTTTGCTTGTTGCAGAACAGAAGAATGAGTTATTACTGAGAAATCATGAATCTCGTCCTATGGGATTTGTTTCTGTGCTTGAAGCACATGCGACAACGAGTTTTTCAAATGGTAATGGACGGGATAATAATAAGGGTAAAGGAAAACGTGGTCATGGTGAGAAAAGGTACCAAGACAAGAATTCACGGTTTAATCCAAACCATAAGAAGTGGAAAGATGACAGCCAAAGAAAGAGCAGAAGCCAAATAAAGGAAAAGATTTATCTGAAAAACTATAAAGAATAAGATGTTTGTTACTGTTGTGGTGTAACTATACATTGGTCGCGTACCTGTCGTACGACTAAACGTCTTGTTAATTTATAACATTCATCCCTGAAGCGACCAACAACTGATATTGAGAAAAATCTTATCGAAACTAATGAGGCTTATACTAGTTCTCCCAACTTAGACATTGATTTTCTTACAAAGTCAGAAGAAGACAAGTGAGATATATTTGATTTTCTTAATAAGTCAGATGATGATGAACTTAACTAGTTGTATATACTAGTTTTGAATATGTAAATTTTGTAGTATAGTTGCCTGTGTTTAAAATTGTATTTTGGTTTGCATACCATCTTTTGTATGTCTAATTACATGTTTAATATAAAACGTATGTTTTATTAACTCTTTGTATTCATGCATTATATTTATTTTTGTAAAGGATATGGATTCCAGAAGTAATCTATCAAAAATCAATCTTGACGGTGAAGATATTTGTTTGGTAGATAGCGGAACGACCACTACAATATTTCGCAGTAATAAATATTTTACTGATTTAAAGGGATATAACGCAAAAGTAAGCACTTTCTCTGATTCAACAAATTTAACAGATGGTCCGGAAGAGACAATATTATCTTACCAGGAGGTACAAAACTGAAAATTAGTGATTCCTTGTATTCACCTAGATCTTTGAGAAATCTGTGAAGTTTCAAAGATATTCACAAAAATGGATATCATCTAGAAACAATAAATGAAGATAATATATAATACTTATGTATCACTTCATCTGACACGAGCCAGAAGCGTGTTTTAGAGAAACTTCCAGTTATCTCTTCTGGGTCGTATCTTACAACAATCAAAGTTATTGAATCTTATAGTGTCATAAACCAGAAGTTTAATAATCCAAAAATATTCAAGCTTTGGAATGACCGACTAGGACACCAAGGATCTACCATGATAGGTAGAATTGTATACAACTTCAAGGACATCTATTACTAAACTAGAAGATTTTGTTAACTACGGATATAAATTGTATTGCTTGCTCTATGGGAAAATTGATCCTTAAACCATCATTGATAAAAGTTGTTCTTGAATCACCAACTTTTCTCAAGAGGATCCATGGAGATATATGCGGACCTATCCACCCCCAGTGTGGACCTTTTCAGTATTTGATGGTCCTAATTGACGCATATGCTAGGTGGTCACATGTTTGTCTCTTATCCACAAGAAATGCTACATTTGCTCGGCTTCTCGCCCAGATAATTAAATTGCGTGCATATTTTCCCATATTTTCCTATAAAGTCTATTCGACTAGATGGAGCTGGTGAATTTACATCTCAAACATTTGATGCATATTGCTTATATGTTGGTATTGATGTTGAACATCCTGTAACTCATGTTCATACTCAAATGGTCTTGTTGAATCATTTATTAAACATTTGCAGTTAATAGCTCGACCCATGTCAACGAAAATGAAATTTCTCGTTTTTGCATGGGGGCATGTTGTTTTACATGCTGCGGCATTAGTTCGACTTCGGCCTACTGCAAATCATCAATACTCACCCTTACAACTTGTTTTGTTCCATTAACCATATGTCTATCATCTGCGTATTTTTGGTTGTTGTGTATATGTGTCTGTTGCACCTCCATAACGTATTAAATTTGGCTCACAACGTACAAAAGGCATATATGTTAGTTTTGACTCACCATCTATTATTATATATCTTGAGCCAAACTGGTGATATATTCACAGCCGCTTTTGTTGATTGTCATTTTGATATGACAATTTTCCCACAATTAGGGGGAGAAGTTAAGACGCTAGAAGAACAAAGTAAGCTTTCTTAGTATGTACCTACTATGTCTCATCTCGATCCATGCACGAATCAATCGGAAATTGAAGTAAAGAAGATTATTCATCTTCAGAATATTGTTGATCAAAGGCCAGATACATTTGTTGATATAACAAGAATAACTAAATCGTACATACCCGCTAAAAATATCCTGAAAGGTACTAATGACCCAGTTGGACAGGTCGTGACCGTTCCAGCAAATGAGTCGTGTAAGATATGTTTGACGCATGGACGCCTCATTGGTTCAAAGGATTCTACTCCTAGAAAAAGAAAAATCCAACCAGAATCGACAAAAGATAGTGCTCATAAGGAGAATATAGATGAACGATCCTCATTTCCAAACTTACTACCTCTAGTCGAGGAAAATGCCCCTGAAAGGGAACTGGTACCAGAAAACGAAGAAATTTCCATAAATTTTGCATGCAAGAAGTAAATGTGGGATCGTAACAAAGTTCTTGTCGATGATACATTTTCCTTTACAATAGCTACTGAGATTACTATAGATAAAGATGGTTGTGAACCACAATCTATAGAAGAATGTCGTGAAAGACATGATTGTCCAAAATGGAAGGACGTTATTAAAGAAGAATTAGTCTCTCTCACTAAACACAATATTTTTGAACCTGCAGGTCAAACACCTAAAAATGTGAACCCAGTTGGTTGCAAATGGGTATTCATAAGAAAACATAATGAGAGAAATAAATTTGTTTGCTATAAAGCGAGACTTGTAGCACAAGGTTTCTCGCAGAGACCTGGGATTGACTACGAAAAAACATATTCCCTTGTTATGGATGGTCTTACATTCCGACACTTGATAAGTATGGTAGTCTCTGAAGGAATTGATATGCATTTAATGGATGTGGTTACAACATATCTGTATGGAGAATTAGATACAAATATACATATGAAAATCCCGGAAGGATTTAGATTGTCTAAGAATAAAACACGTCATATGTATTCACTCAAACTTAATAGAGCTTTATATAGATTAAAGCAATATGGACGAATATGGTATAATCGTCTAAGTGAATATTTGATAACTAAGGGATATGTAAATGATCATATTTGCCCGTGTGTCTTTATAAAGAATACCACAATAGATTTGCTATTATAGTTGTATACGTTGATGATATCAACTTAGTCGGAACTCATGAAGAACTCTTAAAGGTAGTTGAATGCTTAAGGGGCGAATTTGAGATTAAGGATCTCAAAAAAAACAAAGTTTTGTCTCGTCTTGAAGATCGAACATTACCCGAGTGGCATACTTGTTCACCAAAAGACGTACACTGAGAAACTCTTAAAACGTTTCAATATGGATAAAGCTTATCCTCTTAGCACTTCTATGGTAGTAAGATCTCTTGACACTAAAAATGACCCTCTTCGTCCAAAGGAAGAAAACAAAATTCTTCTTGGTCCAGAAGTACCATATTTGAGTGCAATTGGTTTACTATTGTATCTTGTGCAATATACTAGACCTGAAATTTCTTTTGCAGTTAATTTTCTAGCAAGATATCAGCTCTGCTCCAACAAAGAGGCATTGGGAAGGTGTAAAAAATATCCTTCGATATCTTCAGGGTACTGCAGACATGTGATTGTTTTACTCATATAATTTATCCCATACTTCACAATTAAAGGTATATACAGATGCAGGTTATCTCTCTGATCCACACAAAGCCATTTCACAAACTAGATATGTGTTTACTAGTGGCGGTACTGCAATTTCTTGGAGATCGTGTAAACATAGCTTTCTAGCTACCTCCTCCAACCACTCCGAGATTATAGCCCTCCATGAAGCTAGAAGAGAATGTGTATGGCTAAGATCATTAATCACTCATCTCCGAAGTTCATGTGATTTACATTCTATCACAGAAGTACCAACCATCATCTATGAAGATAATGCAGTATGTATCTCACAAATCAAGGAAGGTTACATCAAGGGTGATCGAACAAAGCATATTTCACCAAAAATATTTTATTCTCACCATCTAGAAAAGAATAAAGAGATATGTATCCAGAAGATACAGTTGTGTGAAAACTATGCAGATTTATTAACCAGGTCTTTGCAACCAACATTCTTCAGAAAGCTAGTTTGTGTGATCAGAATGTGGCATTTGTACAAGCAGTAAACTCAGTGAAGTTTTGATCAGGGGGATTTAATCTTGGATTTAGACGCGTTGCACTCTTTTTCCTTCGTCAAGGTTTTGTGCCCTCGGGGTTTTTCCTTGTCAAGGTTTTAACGAGGCAACTTGTGCGTAACCACTTTTTGGCATTGTACTCTTTTTCCTTCGTTCAGGTTTTTTCCCTAGCAAGGTTTAAACGAGGCAGTGTTCCTAAAATTATGGACATCCAAGGGGGAGTATTATGTATGTGTGGATACCACATCATGTATGATATTCCTAAATCTATCCACTAGAAGTGGAAGAGTGAGTAACCAAGTAATTACTTAGTCACATAATGTGGTGTCTCTCCACATGAAAACTAAGTGACATGGAGAAACTTAATAAATTGATACTAATTTAGTAGCTTTTATTAGTAAGCTACTTGATGTCTTTATACATGGTAAAGTAGTTGGATATTGTATACATAAGTTGACACTAATGGAATTAGGTGTCATCATTACAAACATTTATTCCGTGTTTGGTTTCCTATAAATATCCATGGAGTTGTAACATTTTAGTTATCATTTTTCTTACAAGTTAATAAGAAATCTCTCTTATATTCTCTTATACTCTTCTACTATTACATTGAATAATTGTTTACTCCCTTCGTCCTATTCTTGTCGAAGGTTTAAGGGTTTTTTTAGTCCCATAATACTCGATGGTTTTTATATTTTCCCAAAAAACTACCAACAACGCCTTTACATTTTTTTTTGGAACTATAAGTTTTCTAAAAAAATATTTAATAGCAATTAATGTTTTAAGTTTTTTGTCATGGGTATATATGAAAAAAATTCATACCTCTCTCTATTCCTTAATTTGTGTAAAATACCTTAAACCTTCAACTAAAACGGGACGGAAAGAGTAGTAGTTAGTACTAAGTACTATAATTAGTAGCTTAATTATTACATATACATATTCAAATCTTCCATTTTCTTTAAAAAACATATATATAGCATTAATATAATTACACCCATTTACATCCAATATTTCATTAAAAGATTAGTGGCTAATTAAGATATTAATTAACTGATTAGGTTAAATATAATTAGTCAATTAGGGTGAACTATAAGTCAAATTCCGAAGTCAATTTGAACTGACTAAAGTCAAGCTTTGCATGTAAGCTTTCAAGTGATATATATTCTCCATCCGATATCCGAATGACGCGTTTTTGCAGTTCATTTTGCATAATTTTTTGAAAACTATCTAATGGTACTATTGTTTTGTCCAAATTATTATTTTATTAAATACTATAATTAATTGTTCAAATTTAATTAATTAAGTCATTATGAGACTAATCATCATTTGGCCAGTCTAATGGCATTGACCTGCTTGCACGTCTTCACACTACATATAAAGAGACTTGTACAAATTACCCAAAGAATAAGTCCCCCAATCATAAGTCCCAATATCATGTAAGTTATGCAACACTCTACACCAATAATTGTCAATTCTTCCGGTAGCGTCTGCAAACTAAAATCGACCGATACACCAAATCGAAAACATTCTAGTCAATTACTAGGCAATATCTCGTTGGGTTGGCATGCTCTACTCTTAATGTAATATCCCAAGTGAGATCAAGGTATAACATTTGACTTTTGGTCCCATTTGCCATGAAAGAGTCCATTTTCTTCTCTATAATGCAAATGTTCTAACACACCCTTGAAATATAAATCATCCATAGCTTCATAATCTTTTGCTCCATATATATCATTTGGAAGTTGTGGAGTTTATCTCCACCAATTGGAATACCCGTCAACTAATAGAATTCTAAAGGTGTCAATCCTATCTCAAACTCACGAAAACGGAAAATTTAGTCTTTTTAAACCACCCCTCACAAATAGCTTTACTTAATACTTGATCTGCATTCTTGAAATCAAATGCAAATACGAAAGAAAAACCACATTGGTCACAAAGCAAACGCGCTTCCATATTATCATTTACCACAATATTGTAATACTCATTCACATTTTTCCAACTACTCCTAAATTTGAAGTTGTGTGTTACAGTTAAGCTATCGTTACATCTATGCCTTGTTGTGCCATTTTTTTCGGATAATATCTCAAAATGGCTTAAATCAATGGTCTCCATAATCTAATGAAGCAAAATAAAGCATACACAATCAACAAATGGAACAAAACGAGCTTTCTCCAATTCAATCATGTTACAATATTAATTACGCAACAAACATCATCAACATTACTACCAATCATGTAACAAATATCATGAAAAAAACCTAATTTTTTTAATTCAATTTTGATCATCAAATGAAACCATAAAATCAGCATGCAATCCAAAAATCAATCAACTTTAGCATAAAATACATTCATAAACAACACAAGATTAATTAAAATCAACATTTATTCATAAAATCAATAAAAAAAAAAAGAGTTTAATTCTTCACCATACGTTGATCTCGTCTGTGGATGAAAATCCCTCAAAGAAATATCAAAATAATCCAATCTTCAAGAAGTATAAATCACTTAAACGATTTGAAGAAAAAACCACCAAAAATCAGTAATCTAAGCCATGCATTTAAGTGTGTTCTTGAGAAGAAGATGAAGAATGGAGTGAGAAATGAGGGAGTCAAGTCTCCTATTGGGTTTATGGGTTTATTTCTAGTGCGCCCAATGGGTGGCACATTGACTCAGATGTCTTGTGCCCAATATATGGCGTAGTAACATCTTTTCCTTTGCGTCAAACGATTAGGCGCAATGCGGCTAACGGTTGGGCACGTCGCTTGGATCACCGTATTTGATAGTAGTTGATTCAATATGACGTGGAAATCAAGTTAAAGGTCGGGGTCATGTGATCCTATATTGTGGTAGAGAGATTCCCCGACTGGCTGGCATCTGCTGCTGCCTGCTTGGTTTGCTTCCATGTAGTTGTGTTGAATGGTACTATACGGGATTTGAAGCATTTTATGTTGGATTTCAATCATTCAAGCTATGTACCAGGGTGGTTCAGAATCAATGGCGATGAAGCGTAACACGTTTTCCGAATCTTTTACAAATTATACTTTATGCCAATTTTTCTTCGTCGTTGTTGTAGATGCCATTAACATGGCCCATGTTTCAGTTATTATCGTTGTTCTAATGCCGAGAGGTTATGCTACTGCTATCCAGAAGAAATTGAAAGTATTTAAAACGTTTTCCATAGATTTCAAAGGAATAGAGGTTTTGCCATTACAGATATCACTGCTACTGTTATGGCTCTTTCTTAATTTTTATGTGTTTATCTTTAGAGCAAGGGTTATGGGATAAAGTATTTTTCGTGTATTTTAATACTCTATCACTTTTAAAATTATTAAAAGAGTAGGTGATATAATGAGTTTTGTACTATGGGAAGGAGTGATAGAGAAACTACACGGATTTTTATTTGCCATTTGAAAAAACTAATAATTTGTGGACGACATTTAATTACCCGTCCACACAAAAAAAAATATATTAAAAATAATTTTTATAAAATTTTATAAAATTTGTATTTATCCAAATATCTTATTATACCTAAAATATATTTGTTAAATATATTTTATATTATCTTTTTTAACAATTTTAGGTTCATACATCAGTTGGGTTGCCGTTGTTTTCCTCTTCCTTCACACGACACTTGATTAGCCGTATATTGAAGACTATCATATACTCTTTCAACTGCTCGAGTGTTTGATTGAGTTTAGAGAAAAGGGGGTTTCCCTCTGCCCATAGTAGCACCAAATTAAGCCGTTTTAGGTTAGACTCTTTTATTTTGAATGATACTCTCAACTCCATAGCCCTTGCTCTTAGATTTTGAATTAACTTTAGTTTCTGATCTTTGAATTTTAGGAAAGCTGTGACAAACAAATTAGGGCTTATCTATGTAGGTAAAATTCTTGTGCCCCTTCCATAACCAGCATTATGAAACATACATATTTGTAGTTTCCGAGGGATAATTGTGGGTGAAACAAGCCTGCTTGTAGTTTCCATTATGTTTTGCTTCAATGAGATTGAGATATATGGCGCGTATGGTGCAAGTAGTTTGTGTAATGCAAACAAATTAATAACACCATATACTTGCAAATTTGATAGAAATGTTAAATTTGATTGTAGTTTACATAATTTGTTTGTGCGTTTCAAAATTGTTATGCTGGTAGTTTTTTTTTATTTACAGTATTATTTAGTATTTTTCATTTGATCGGTTCAACAAAATAACTATTGACATAAATAATTCCCTTTGCGTAAAGATAATATACGTTTTATTAAATTGCATCATAGAAAATTATATCTTTTTAAAAGGAAAAAATACAAACCTTTTATGTCAGACGTAGTTTTCTTGTTAATCGATATCTTTCCCCTTTATCATTGGTTTTTTCCATTACCAATCTTTTATCTTGGATTATAACAGTAGTTATTTCTTTAAAAATATTGTTTTGTTGAAGTCTGATAGATTTTAATGCTAGATAGAATGGCTTTTTCAGTAACAAATTGAGTATCAAGCTCGTAGCAACCATACATGTTTTTTTTTAACTCTTTTAGTTGATTGTAATGAAATTTTATAATTATTTTGATATAGATTGAATAGTGAAATTCTTTTTGAATTGTTTGTAGTGTTCCTTGTGTAAGTGTGATATTTTGGTAGTTTAGGTGTTTTATATATGAACTACATAAAAAAAGTTAAATAGAGCTTGGGAATATTTTTGATTTATCATAAATAAAGTGTTTCCTTTTTTTTCCAACACGGTTTTTTTTCTAGTTAAAAAATAATAATTAAGAGTTAAATAGAGTTTGGGAATATTTATTCTTTACTATAAATAAAGCGTTTCCTTTTTTCGTCAAACACATTTTTTTTCTAGTTAAAAGTATAGAATTAACCATAGCCGTTTACTAAAGACGATTAAACATAGATCGTCGATATGAGATATTGTCTACCCACTGTAGGTGACGCTAACTCCGTACAATTAAGTAAGAGGTATAAAAGAAGTGTAATCATTTTTTAACCTAATAGCCAATAGTTTATCCCCAGAATATATGCACCAATAACACTTTGACAAATGTCCTTATCAGAATGGCCGTATCACAAAAAGCTTATATTAGCCAATAGGAAGCGAGGATTCCATCACCATTCAACGTGAGAGATTTGTTTGTCTAGGCCTTTAAGTATTTAGATTTAACATTAATCGCTTCTAATGTAATTTGTAATTTTAATTATATTTAATTTGATTTCAAAACGGATAAGCAAGATGAATAGTTGATTAAATTAACTAAAATATTAATCTCCATTACATTACATTCAATTAATTTACTATACTACGTTCTTTTACAAGATATAACTAAGGCAGCAAAAACTTAAATAAACACTTCAATAAAAATCTCAGACAATCTTGACCTCTTGCTTATCTTCATTTGACGTAACTTCCAATCGATGCGCTCTTGAGAATATTTTCCTTGGTTTTTGTGAGCAGTACTATGATTAACTTTCAAATTTTCTCTGCCTTTATTTTTCTTTGTCTTTTAGCTATAGATTTGACTTGGTTAACATCCAAAACTTAAAGACCTCTTTGTTTTTTTATCATTCTTTATTTTTTTATAACCATCACATATCTTACTAATATATAGCAGCTTCAAGTATATATGACTCCGAAAAAATCAATTTGGGTTGGAAAATCAAGTTGGGTTACAATTTATGCCATTTGAAAAAAAATTGAAAATACTTAAGGGTTTTAAATAGAAAAATTGTGTGTATTTTTTTTTTTAAATAAAGGTATTTATAGGCGAAGGAGAGTTGGTCGGTGAAGAATTAGATTCTACCGAGCGACATAGTCTTGGTCGCTCCCCCCATAAAAACACTTTGTTATCTCCTTCTCATCTCACAGAGCATGCCAAGGAAGAGCTACAAATTTATATAAATCCAATTATGGACAAAAAGAAGAGACTAAGAAAGCTTATTGGGAATATCTACCTCATGGAAACTTTTTCATGATTGCTTTTCGTATTCATGATAAGCCTCATTTTGCTTCTTTGGGGATATATCAATCTTCTATCTTTCTTATGGAAGCTTTCGAAAACCTTATTCTCGGTTGAATCAACTCCAAGTAATAGTGACTTCTTTATTGGATTAATGGGCTTCATAGGAAAAAATGTATTGTTTGCTTGTCCACTTGTAAGAGCTTCTTGTCGACTTGTAAGAGTTGGCTACTTCGCTGGCTATTTTTCACCTCGTACATATCCAAATGCCCTAGTTAGAGTAGGTACAGATTTCCTCGGAATAGTAACAATAATATCTGAAGCAAGTGACTTATTTGTATTAGGATATCTAGAAGTCGATGATGCACCAGACTTCTTTGACTTAGGCTGGCTAGAAGTTGACTTGGGAACGGTAAAAGATTATTGACAGACTTCTTAGTCTTAGGATGAGAAAAAGTTGACTTACGAACTTTACAAAGATGAAGGACCAATAGAATAAGAAGGAATCGTGGAAGTTGTTTCACTCCACACCAAGCCATAAACACTAGGATTTACTTCCACATCAAAACAACTCCCATTGTATGGAGCATACATACAATACCACTGATCAGCAGAAAAATTATTTGTCTTCGTAACATCCACTAGTCTCCAACATAAAGTTACGTATTTTTAGTATATTTTAATTCCTATTTTTCTGGGTAACACATAATTTCCTTATTTTTATTTTCAAACAACTTTTTTTATAGTAGTTTCTAGTTTCCAACTTATATGAACCATATGGAGAGTATTTTGATTTACTTTAAATTGGAATATAAATTTTTCTTTTACATATAAATATTTGTTAGTAGTATATTATATTAATATAAGTATCACCAAAACAAAAGTTAAAAAAATCATGAAAAACTCGTTCATATTAACATGTTTATATTATCTTAATATGTTTATTATGTGCATTAATAAGTTAAAAATAAAAGCGTGTTTCATGTGTGTGTTAAAAATATCTTTTGGCGAGCAAATAAATTTGACATCGTTCAGTGATTTTATGCCTAGAATTTTTTCACTCTAAATATTTTTGGTGAGGTTATATTTGATCACTTAAAATAATTTAGCAACAAAATTTATTCGCCTCAGAATAAATTTATCACAAATTGGTCACATAAAACAATTTTAATAGCGAAATTTGTTCGTCTCAGAAAAAAAAAATAGTAGCAAAATTTGTTCTTCTCAAAAAAAAATTATAGTGAGGAAATAATTTTGTCACATAAAAATTTAGAAACGAACAATTTCGTCTCTGAATAAAAAATTAATAACAAAAAATAATTTTTGTCTCTAAAAGTAATTATAAAGACCAAGTAAAATTGTCTCTATAAATATCATTGCCTCCAAAAAAAATTTACCTACCAAGTCATTCATCTCAAATAAATTGTTGTAGACGGAACATTACCCTCACAATAATTGTTTCCTGACCCAAATTATTTTCACAACATGCCAAATTGGTCACCAAATTTTCTTTATTGACTAGCCAGATTATCAGCCATCATTTTCAAAGAAATTTATTACACATAAAATAAATATAAATAAATAAATAAACAAAGTGTAGACAACTTACCTTAGATAAAGATGGATCAGGATTTAATTTTGGAGGAGACAAAGAGCGGCTGGGATTTGTTCAGGGATAGGGTGTGGGTTTGGATGTCTCCATGGATAAGATAGATGAACGACTGTTGTTTGTTTTCACAAAAGACACAGTCGTCTGAGGGTATAGGTAGTCATTTTATATTTGTAAAATCTTTTCGGTATTGTTTCAGGCAGAAGAAGAAAGGGGATGTGCAGAGAACAATCAAGAATAAAAAACAAAATGTAGACAACTTACCTTAGATAAAGAGGGCAGGATTTAATTTTGCAGAATATAAAGAGTGGCTGGGATTTGTCCAGAGATAGGGTGTGGGTCCGAATCTCTCTATGGAAAAGATATATGAATGATTGATGTTTGTTTTGACAAAAGAAACAGTCGTCCGAGGGCATTGGTAGTTATTTTACATTTGTAAAATCTTTTCGGTGTTGTTTCAGGCAGAAGAAGAGAGCGGATGTGCAGAGAACAATCAAGAATACGAAACAAAGTGTAGACAACTTACCTTAGATAAAGAGAGGTCAGGATTTAATTTTGGAGAAGATAAAAAGCGGTTGGGATTTGTTCAGGAATATGGTGTGGGTCTGGATCTCTCTATGGATAAGATAGATGAACGATTGATGTTTGTTTTGAAAAAGATGTAGTCGTCTGAGGGCATAGGTAGTCATTTTATATTTGTAAAATCTTTTCGGTGTTATTTCAGGCAGAAGAAGAGAGGGAATGTGCAGAGAACAATCCCATTATCGATCTAGGTTTCATTCTCTTATTTTTCTTTCAGTTTTTATACTCAAATATAACCCTAAACAGAGAACTCGATGAAGATACTTAATCAAATAAGCATCTTGATATAAACCTTTATTTCGGTATTTTCTTTGAGAAATTTGATTTTATCAACTCCAGATCAGAGGTTTCTGCTGATATCGGTTGTTCAAGATATGATTTGAAGTTAGGCACATCCTTTTCTCTCTAGATTTAGGGTTTGTGAGTCTGTGACTTCATAAAAAATAAATCGTGTTCTGATCACCTCCTATTAGAATCGACTGTTCTTTATTTTTCTTCTCTTCTAACTAGGGTTCTGATTATAACTAGATTTGGGGTAAAACTATCACACAATATCAAGGGCATGAAACCCCTTCACAAAAACACTCTGATCTTCGGGCTCATTATATCCTGATCACTGAAAGCAGTCGCAGTTAGCATCAATTTTAATGCAGAACCATTATAAAAACCCTAATAAATTGACTTCGAGAGTTGAATGATATACACTGGAATAGTAATACCCTCAAGGATGGTGACTTGATTGGCAGCGGGAAGTAAGTTTTGAGCTAAACATGTAACAAGAAAACCCCTAATAATTTTTAGAGTGATCTAATAATTATTATGTGTTTGTGTAGAGTTAAATTCCAAAAGGTTCTTTCTCAAGGTCTTGATGAATCAACCTGGACAATATCAAGTGTAAGGGGGGTAAGTAATCATAGATTATTTTTATTTTTGCTCTATAAGTTGTTCACTTCAGTTTATCTTGAAACAATTTGCTATTTTGAACATTTTAGACACATGGGAGAAGTTTGTCTCATAATTCATTACTCCAATGTTGTTGTAAGTTCGATCTCTCTTTCTGCATTTCAGTGTGTCTATTAATTCAAGTGATGCTTACTGGAGAAGTAAAACTTAAACTTTCTATTTTATATCCTTTTCTATTGCTTCCATGTATAACTTGAGAACTCTTGCTGGTTGTAATGTTACTAAATTCATAGTGCAGATTTACTTTGTAAAGATATGGTGGTATTTATGGTGTTACATATCTGAGTTTCGCACCGCAAGGACTGAAAGACGTCATTTTATCTGGCGAAATTCCTCTGATCGGAAATGGATTTACAGCAGATCCTGTCTGTAGAGCATGCTTCAGACAGTTTTTATTATTGACTGGTTCTGGAGGAGGAGGGGTAAGCTATCTCATTTGATTCTTTAAAACGTAGCTTTTTATTTTAATTCTCTCTGGAATGTTGATATTGACATATATCCAATTCATATGTAGGTTCGTCTACCATCAGGCGGATATTATTCTGTAATATAGTAGTATAGTTGATAGCATAAATATCGGAAGTCTATATAAATAGGTGTAGGAAAATTTTATTTCATACTTGAAAAAGGAGTTGAAGATGAAAAATTAGGTGTTGAATATTTGAATCATTTGCAGATTCACTCAGTTATATCTATCGCCACATCAATTGTTTCTGCAACACGATCTCTTTCACTCAAATTTCGTAAAAATTGTTTCAATATAAACTACTTATTTTCCTATATGATATTATCTTCCCTCGGGTTACTTAAACTATTAACTTTTAATTTACATTCACATTTGTCTTAATTTTCATTCATATACACATACCATAGGTTTCGACGAAGGTGTTATTAATCAGAAGGTACCATCGAAACGGTTGCAGTATAGGGAGCTTGGAGTGTTTTTATGGCGTGGTTTCACCATTTAAGAATTTTCAAACCAGTGCTTTGGGAGTATTTCTGATTATGCAATAAATTATTTCCAATTATTATTTCTTTATATCATACTGCTACATGTTGTATGTTCAAACCTGTGTTATGAAACCAATTATCGTGTATTTCATGTTACTTTATTTCTTAGTAGTTCAATAAAAAAAATATAATTTCTTTAGTTTTTCTTTTCTTTTATTTTGAGAATTGCGTTATCGAAGTCGAACCAGAAATGTTGTTAGTGGACACCGACCGGGTTTTGGTTTTTGTAACGATTCGTTGTATTATGGTTGTCAATACGTACAAGTTTCTACTAATCTATTAAGCATAGTTGATTACATGTCGCGGAATGACTCAAGATATCTTACTTATGTGACTAAAAATGCATGGGTAAAATTGTTTTACAAAATTATTGATATATATGAGGGTCAAGATTTACATTACGACAAATATCAATTCTCGTGCCGTTACGGCACGAGTTAAACCTTAGTACATAAAAAAAAAAAGACATTTTAAAGTAGTATCAGAAACTCTTCATCCATAGATTTTTCATAATACCTAAATTATCCTTGATTAATTAGTTGTTAGTTAATCGATTATTTTAAATAAAACTAAGATTAAAAGTTAGAGTCTTATTTGTTAGTTATAGAGAAATAGAGAGAGGAGGAGGAGGAGGAGAAGAAGATGAAGAAGAAGAAGAAGAAGAAGAAATGTAGGAAAAATTGGGATTTGGGGAGATTTGATAGAAATGAGAGATTCTAGTGAGGAATTTGATGTTAGGGAATCTTCATCTCAACAAAAAGAAGGTGTTTACGTTGTTTTGATAACGATTCTCAATTGGAACATTTTGTAGATAATCAAAATTTCATATATGAAAAAATCATAAATCAAGGCATTAATGAGCATGAAGGTTCAAGTGAAGATCCATCCCAGGGAAATGAAGAAAATAATGATACAAGTACTCTGAATACTCAGGTATATGTCCAAATGAGGTGGAATGTATTTTTTTAGTTCGATTCTCCATGGTTGTTGAGTTGAACAAAATCGGATTCGGCGTGGTCGAAGTTAAAAAAACAATATTGATTCTTTACAATCGGTATGGTATTCAAACTCATTCCATGCTGACACCAGGTATTCCCCCATGAAAGGGTCATTCTTGGTTGTACAGTCAGCATATTAAAAAGGTCACTAACTATACCAACTGTGTCCTAAAATTAAACAGAAACTAGGCCTTTGTCAGCATGATCGAAGACATCTTATTGTGTCAATTATGTCCAATAATATGCTCATAAATAGGTTATTCTTGGTTTCACAGTCGGAATCTTAAGATGGGTCACCAACTATGCCGACTGTGGCCTAACACTGGCCAGAAACTTTTGCTCTGAGTCGGCATTGAGGATAACTCAATCTACAATGGCGACTAAGGCATTTAATAAATTTAACAATTTTAATTATTTACAGTCGGCATTTGATTTAGTTATCGAGCATGCCGGTTGTTAAAAAATATTAGGCAGAAACTTTTGATGCGAGTCGGCATTGAGGGTAATTCTATCTAGAATGCCGACTAAGGGATAATTTTTTCAATTCAAAATATTGACAGTCAGCATTGAATAAAGTTATCGAGCATGCCGACTGTTGAACTCTTATATACTTTATACTGCAAATTTTTACAATCGACTTATATGGACTCTCAATATCGTGCCAATTGGTCATTTTATTTCGACTAATTTATTTTTTTTTTTGTGGTTAGATCGTACTTGTCGTCGTTGATCAGTCTAACCCTGTATGACAATTGGGTTAAAAAAAAAAAGGGTTTCAATTTTTTTTTATATCATTAGGGATTTGTATGGAGTAACTACTCTCTTGAGGACGAGAAAAATTCTGATTTATTATTGGGGTGTTTGTAATTATGAAATTTCTTTTTTATTTTCTCTTTTCATTTATAAAATCTTATAACCTAAAAGGCTTTTGTCAAAAAATTGTATGAATTGTTAGAAATCAAATCATTCTCTTCATTTGTGATTCGGGCTGCACATACCCACCCATATCCGCCATGTCTATTATACCCGCCAATTTTTACTTGTATCCGTATTCTACCCGTCATCTAACGGGTAGGATGGTGGGTAGCTCTTTTGATACCCGATTGGGTAGAATGGCGGGTGAAACTCAAAATTATCGTACCCTACCCGCTCAACCACCACATTATTATCTTATTTTTCATAGTCATTGATCTTATACGTGTCCATCATCCCAGCCATTCAAATGCCCTATGAAATCTCAACCCTTAATTTTAAGAATCGAAAAGAAAAAAAAATGAAAACTCATCTTCATTTCAATCCATGGTGAAGATGATAGCAGAGATAGAAGATGAGATAAAAGGTAAAGGAGAAACCAAGGTAGATGAAGTTGCGTGAATATTTGGTGATTGATCATTGAAGGCATTCACTAAATAATCAGTTTCTTACAATAATTGGAATGCATAAAGTGGGAGGATAAGGGTCAAGATTATGGAGAAAATAATTCTTCGATGAATTGGCTTTGAGACTCATTGATTCAATTTCATACAACTTCATATTGCTATTTCGCTTAGTTTCACAGTTTCAATAGTGATGTGAAATGTGAGAAAATCGTATTTGTATTTGTATGTAGTGGATTTGGGTTGGCAACATGAAATTACGAAGCAGTTTCTTAATTCTACATCTCAACTCAGTATTTGCAAGTAAATTGAAAACCAACATACTCTGGAATTTGTCCTATTAAATTAGAATGGGTTTTGTTGAAGGAGTTGATCCCAAATCTGACCAAAAAAATAAATAAAAATCTATTAGATTTCATAAGGAACTTCAGAAAAAGAAAAGATTAAAATCAAAATGAGTTGACTTACAAACTTACCTCAAGTATAGATTTTTCTAAGTTAAGGTCGGATGTATAAATATATCATGATATGAACTGAAATATCATAACAGTGTAAAAAGAATGAAATGCTATTACATTTCTCTACAGAGAAGACTCTCTCAAATCATTACAGATCCATCATTACATTACACTATTTATAGTGTATTTAACAAACATAACTAATCAGATAAGCCACATGTACATAACACATGTGTGACCTAAACAGAAAGTAAAATAAAGCTAAACCTTTACTGCACCATTCTTTAACCTTCACCCCCACTCTGTACAGTGTTGTTGATGCCTGATGTGGTTGTAACGGTGGTAAATAGAATTCGTTCACTCAGAGTTGTTGAGATTTATTTTAGACCTAAATCTAAATTAAACTAGCAAATAAACAAAAAATAATAACAATATTACCAGATACTGGGACTCAGGATTCCACCATCGATCATATTCAAGTGATATTTATATTGCTTCTTAACAACTATAGCTCTTTTATTCACTCTATGTCATTGCCAAAGGTAGATTTATAAAATATTAATTGTAAATCATAAACATGGTGCATCAAAAGCTCTAAGTCTAAGCATACACCATCAAAAAAAAAATCAACTAATTAAGAAAAATCATAAATCAATTTAAATCAATACAAAAATAGTTATTATTCATTTATGAAATATGGCTTCCTCCATTGTCTCAGTATTGGTTTTAGTTTATTATTATAAAATAAAGAAGAAAAAAAAAAGGAAGAAGGAAGAATGAAAATAAAAATAAAAACAAAAACAAAACTTATTAACCGTTGGTGCCGGCTTCCGGCTGTGTAGGCTATCCCTCTTTGACTTTTTGTTCCCCTCTTATACTCTTTCAAAACCTAAATCCCCAATGACATCACCTCCTCTCTCGTATGCTTTCACGTGTTGTGCGTTAATCAACGTACGCCCACCTTCTTACTACCTGACATCTGACCACATCCCAAAAATAGCTCACTTTTATTTCTTTTCAGCCACGTCACTGACCAGGGCCAACCCTATAATTTCTCCACATCTGCAACTACTCTCTATCTCCCTTCTCTCCCGGTCCCAACTTCTTATTTCATGTGCTTGCGTACCACCAAATTACTTCTCAACTCCAATCAACAGACCCCACCTTCACTCACGTGTTTTCAATTCTTCATTTTTCATGACACCACTTGCACATGTTTCCTCTCTCTCACCAGACGTCAACTTCACTTTGTCACATTTTTCTCCACGGACCAAAATTACCAAAAATTAGAAGACATCACTCTTTCCCGTGTTTCGCTCTTTGTTTGTTAGGGCAATTCACAATCATGCGATCAGACTAAACCATTAAAGATTAAAAAATTTAATCTTTAGTTCAGTCCAAAAATAACTGTGTATAGTCGGGCGTTGTTCTCGCGATGCGTCAGGTATTGGGCCGGTATTGCAGGAATTCACTTGAAAACACGGGCGAAATCCTAAGATAACGCTTGTTCGAGACGGAATCCTAGCGTCACGCTCGATGTAGGGCGGGATCTTAACGTAACGCCTGGTATTGGACGGTAACCTAGGACCACGCTTGAGAGACGGGCGTTATCCCAGAATCACGCCTGATAGGGCAAAGGGCTAACAACACGCCTGAAGAATGTGCACATGTGCGAACTTTGTGTGTGAGTAGAATGGGACGGACGGTGTCCTAGCGCACCGCTTGGGATTTCAGGCGAGCTGCTAGGAGCCAGCCCCATTCTGGCTTCCTTCTTCATTCTTAATAACACTAAACTTTATAAAATTAATTTATAATGAGAATTTTAGGGTTTAATTGAATAGAATTTAAGGGTTTAATTGAATAAAATTTTCGTTTTTAATTGAATAGAATAAATTGTTGAATTTAAGTTAAAATTCAGATTAATTTTTTGTTGGTATTTTAGTTGAATTGAATTTATAATTGATAATTATAATTTTTTTGGTTTAATTGAATAGAAGAAATTGTTTACTTTAAGTAAAAATTGAAAAAATAGTTAGTTAATTTTAGTTGGATTGTGGATAATTATTTGATTAATTGAATAATATTATTGTTATGAGATTTGGGTACTCTATTAAGTGAACAGCATATGCAGTTGCAAAGTTATTTTCTTTATTACCTAGTTATAATAGTATGACATTATCTTAGTTCATACATATTCCAACAGTTGCTTACATATTTATTGAAACTTAACCTTCTTACATGTTTGACATAAGTAGTATTTGTTTCCAATGGATTCAGGTTTTTTAGAAGTGAGCCGCTTCATCTTACCATCACAACATGGATCTGTGCATGGTAAGAGGTTGGTTCTGCAGTTATAAGCCATGTGATCAGCTTCCCCACATGAGTAGCAGTAAATTGCTTCTCTTGTAACCACTTTTCATCATCTAGTAAAGTTGGTGGAATGGGTGGTGGGATACCTTGGTGTGAAGCTACATAAGCATCTAACCAGATGAAAACTCCACAGTAGTTGCACTTCATATAAGGTTGAAATCTAGTATTTCCTTTTTTTGCTTTTCTAAGAAACAGATACCCCTTGCAGTTGGTTAGTGTGCATTTTCTACCTTCCCATGGACAATCTCTTGCAACATGACCAGCAGAAATATAAAGAAAACACTTGGTAATTGGTGATGAGCTTGAACCCTCCATTATGTATGTTTTGTTTGAAAATTTGTCAAGAATTGTGTTGTTGAAGCAGAAGATGAAACTTTGCAGGTGATGGTGGTGGAATAGGGTATGACAACGTTCATTTTATAACTGGAGTGCCAACGATCATTTTTTTTTTTAACAAAGTAAAATCAGACAGTTCTATCTCAATTAATCTTAAAAAACAAAAAAATTGAAATAAATAATAAAATTATGATATATTAAAAGATAACAATATATCGGTTAAAAATAAACTGAAATAACTAAATTAATTCATAAAAGTTGAAACTTAATAGGACAATGCTAATAAAACTGCCCTTCACAAAGGTTTAAGGTATTCCAAGAATCCTTTATGGTTGGTTTAATCTTTTCTTCAAAATTTCTACCTTCTTAAGTTCGACCCACTGTCTTGATACATCATCCATCCCGGAGAGTTCCATCGTCATTATACGAAACTCATCTTCTACTTTTTTCCTAGATAGTTTTGCTGCAAACTCGGCTTCTCTCTGCGCCATCTTCATTTGTGTTTGTTCTGTATATTTGGCGTTGAAGTTTTGTTGCTCTCTATAAATATTTTCCATCATTTCCTGTTGGGCGCTAAATTTTGCTTTCCCTTTTGTCTTCTGTCGTTTCGCCTCTTTTTTTCCCATTTGACGGATATATGTGTTAGGGATATCTCTTATGTCTTCATACCCACTGGAAGCGTCCAGGCTTAAGTCCTGTGTTTCCCGGTTGTCATCACCGCTTTCGTAATCTGACTCAGCTTGTGATGAATCGAAAACAACTGTCGATCGTCTGGAATATTTTATATTATCTAACATAACTGTGTAGCACTCTTCATGCTTAAAACTTTTCCCACCATTAGCTTCCTTGAAAAGCCTCTTTACTTCTGCAATCTATTTTTTGAATTCAATTTAGTGGAGGATATACAATTCAAAACATTAATGTAATCGTCAAAATTAAATGAGTAGTTACCTTATTTTCGGGGGCCCATCCAGTATGATGTTCAAGTTCCACTTCCGCCTCCTTTGCAGAGAAAAGTGTCACATCTTTACTTATAATTTGAAATCGTTTCTGAAGGGAGGTCCAAGTGCGTTGTGGCATCGAAGCTATGGCTTCTTTCATCTGATATAATATACGAAACCATAATCTTTCTTCTGATTGATCGGTACCAATACTACAATCTTGAGATATTGACAAATGAATTATACACATCGTTACATCTTCAAATGTAGTAAAATTTGGACCTCGTGGTCTTGATGGTGGCATAATTCTAATCGATTCGGAAACTTATTAAATAAAAAAGAACTTAATTATTTTTGAATACTAACTAGATAGCAATGAGTGAGTCTAGTAAAATGAAATTGGATTAGTATTCCATATATAGTGTAAAAATATAGCAGTTGGAACGGCAACGAGTAAATCAACGGTAACATCTCAACGATACACTCAACGGTAAAAATATTGCAACGACATTCTATGATCTCGCGTAGCTCTAGAGTAACGCCTGGAAACACCAAATCACAAGCGGCACTCTAAGATCCCGCCTAGTGTTGGGTGTATTGCTAGAGCACCGTTTCGTTGGTGCGTATCTCTAGTGCCCCGCCTGGTGGTGGGACTGATCCTAGTACTCCGTTTCATCAGACAAACCCCCAGAATAACGCTTGATCAGGAGAACTACTAGCCTACCGCCCGTGTTTCTGAGCGTTGTCCCAGAATAACGCTTGGCTCTGGGCGAATTACTACGACGCCGCTTAGCATCAAGCGGTACACTACGAGCCCGCTTGACTATAACCTGTTTAGTCGGGAAAAATGACTACTTCTAGTCAGCTACAGTCGATTTCTTCGACTATCCACTATATCTCGTCGTCCCACTGCGCTACGATTTTTCGGACTAAAGATCACTTTTGATCTTTAGTCAGCCTTTTGATCGTCCCATTGTGGACGCTCTTAGGCACTCAAACTTCATTCCTCAACCAGCCGTTTATATCTTGCCATGTCAACCTTTAACATCCCCACACCTTTTCTTTAATTAATGAATTAAAAACCCAAACACACTCTTGGTTATTTTGACCGAGCCACTCTTCTTTTACATTTATAGTTAAAATAAAGAAGAGGTGCCCCAATACAAGAGTTGGGTTCTTTTAGTAATTTTTGAGCTAATTTTTCCAAAAATGTTTATTTCCCAAAAATATCTACACACAAATAAAATAACACAATTAGTATAATAATAAGCACTAACAATATATAGAATTGAGACAAATCAGACACAAAAATATATCTATCAAATACCTCCAAACTTATTATTTGCTAGTCCTCGAGAAAAACTAATTTAGAAAATAAAAATCCTAACTCATTTTCACACGCATCACGATTACACTTGCATGTGCAACAAGTCTTTAAATCCCTAAGTAGCTTTAGCGGACGGGTTTTGTCTCGTGAAGGTTTACAAGAGATATACCCACAATACCTTTTACTTAAAACCCTAGCTACCTGTGAAAGATTGAGGGTAGACACTAAACATGCTATTTAGTTGGCTACTAAATTCTTTGTCTATGAGAATAATTACCCTATATGAGTCCAATTGTTGTGCACGAGTTTGCACGCAAGCGTCATGTATAAGAAGACAAAGCACTACTCAGAAAGTCGTACAATAGACCATGATACTCGGAATTTAACAAACCATAATCACATGAATAGATTAAGAAGATGGATTTGGATATAGAAGTGTGCGTATGTTGACTAAGGTAAACGATGTTTCCCAGAATATTTGTATGAACATCGTTCCAAGATGAATCCTAATGGAGATACGTACCCACTGGTCTGAATCCTAATTCTAGTATCAACTCAGATGGTATATACAAGGGTCCCAGTGGTCGATTTATTGAATATATACAATTATATATATTCTCGACAATATGATTAGATCTTTTGAATTTAAGCGCATGCTCCTTGTCAGCAACTTACATGATAGTTCCCATGGATCCTGCGTTCCACGCTTGCTTAGGCGATGGAGACGGGGAGAACACACATGTATTGCTATCCAAGTGTCAATTTATTCATTTTTTCATTTTTTTAGAATTGTTGGTCAAGTTCAACTAAAATAATGGGGCTTGATCTCAATCATTCAACTTCATCCTAGCGGCAACAATACGGTGATACTAATGCCCCACCAAATCACTTAGAGAAACACAAAAATTTACAAAAATAAAAACAGAACGTGATATGGTGACGACTCCGAGATATGGTGACGATTATAATGTTATTTCTAACACCTGAGCTTCTTCCTTTTATGAATAGACCATTTAGCTGGGTCCCTCAACTCCTACAACCAAGAAGTTTGTTTCCATCTACCTAGAATGGTTAGTGTCATCCTGAATTACTCACAAGTTTCTGGATTTTAGAGTTTTTGGTACAACTAAAATTTTTAAATTTTTCTCCCTTACCCCCAAACTTATATTGAACATAGTCCTTGATGTTCTGAAGACAAATGAATGAAAGCATGATCAATGAGAAACAATGAACAAAGTAAAAGGAAAGGATATTACCAGCACCGTGTACCAAAAGCATATGGGTTGCCTCCCATAGAGCGCTAAGTTTAAAGTCTTCAGCCAGACCAAGAAAGGATTTGGCACAACTTACGAATAATACAATAATAATTGAAATAACTATGGATCCTTGAAGTCAATCAGATTTGACTTATATAGATGACCACAATGGAATATATGAAATTGGTGGTCACTCTCATGAAAATGTGTCGTTTAAGCTTTCTAAAATAATCCGATTTAGTTTCAGAAATTAAAAGTTGACACATTTGAAGTTGAAACATTATCACATTTTGTAAATAAAATATTAGTAGGACAACAAAATCAATCATGGTATCATGGACTGGGTAAACCACAACAACCATAGGATGGGTTTCTGACGACTGAATTTTATTTTGGACAAAATCAGGCTTGGGGAAACGTTTTTGAAGATAATCTCTTAAAATGGTAGAGGCACATATGTCAAGTCCCAAGTGAGAGGTCTTTATAAGAGTCAAGGTAAACCAAGGAAATAATGGTATTCACCTCCAAACTTAGAATTGTAAGTGTTTTTGGATAGACTAGCCATAATTTTCCTAATTTCTAGATCGTCGGATTCCTGAAAAATAGTCAATTGCTTCTTCTAAATTATAATCAGGTGGTGCATCCTCACTTATATTTAAAATCTCTACGAGTCTATCATCTTTGTCAGGTACTATGGTCTTTGAATCGTTAGACTCTAAAACACTAGTCTCGGGATAAACTCGTTCATCTAAGCCATCATCGTCTTCATAATAACAAGGAAATATTTTACCTTTTATAACAATGGTATCTCTAGATAAATCCTTTTCCTCTTGAATAGACAAATAATTATCAACATTATTGGGATTGGAACTAGAAACATCATTATTATCGCGAAGCTCAATTATTGGAAAATTTTCTTCATCATTATGACTACGGATTTCAATTCCCTTATCAACAGTATCCTCATTATCATATTAATATGAAGATTATTGAACCTTATCTAAATAAGTAGTATTTTCTATTCTAACCTCGTCCTCTAAATTAGGTAAATAATCATCATTATTATCAAGGGTAAAATTAGAAACACTATTTTAGCAATTAAGTTCATCTTGAGCAATATTAACAGCTAACCCTTTTTCTTCTTCTTCTTCAATTTCATCTAAATATGGCTTAAGTTCACCGAGAGCGGTATTTAAAGCTGCAAGTTCTTTATTCTGATCTAATGAATCCTCATAAAATTCCTTCATTAACATCTCACTCCTAAGTGTCGACTCAGTTATCTGCTTGAGTGATTTTTCTAGAGTCATAATAGGTTCATATGGAGTACTAGATCGCGTCTTCTTGAGGGAATTTTCAAAAGAAATAGTACTAAATTGAAACTGCTTGAAAGCCTCCTTCAAAGACAAAGAACTCGAATTTTGCTCATTTCCCGTTCATATGACTGGTGCGCGTATGAATAGTAATTGGGATAACCATGCTATGACCCATAACCTTCGAAAGGTTGGTGACGGTCCCAACCACTATTCACACTTTGGTCGTACTACGGGTAATGTCCATTTTGAAAATCAGTCGGATATTCATTGTATTGGCTATCGTAATACCAGTTCGACATTTTTTATAGTGCACGTGCAAATGCAGGTTTGACTAAAATAGGTAATCCCGGGTTACCTTAGCGAAATATACCTACAGTCAAAGTCTGGTCAAAGGTACGAGGCTAAGGCTTGTGGAATTTCATATGGTAACTCCCATCAGACACGGGTCCAGTTTACTTTCTCACGGGTTTTCCTAAAATCGGTAGTCTGACGAATGCAAAATGTTGTGTGTGCACGTGTTTTTTTTATATATACAAAATAAAATAAAAATTAAAAGAAATATATATAAATAAAATAATGAAATAATGAAAGATCTAAAAATTTTTTGAGGTTTACTACTTACCTTTTTTGGTATGCAATTTCCACAATAATTGTAAAACTTTACCTTCACAACAAAGACAAGGAAAATACCCACATAAAATCTAACAAGAAAAAAAAAGAAAAAAATAAATAAATTAAATCCTAATTAACCTAATTAAAAATTAAACCTAAAAAAAATATCTAAAACCCTAATCTAAAAACAAGTCCGCGTCGGCGGCGCCAAAAATTGATGTGGTTGTAACGGTGGTAAATAGAATTCGTTCAATCAGACTTGTTGAGATTTGATTTTAGACTTAAATTTAAATTAAACTAGCAAATAAACAAAAGATAATAATAATATTACGAGATACTGAGACTCAGGATTCCACCATCGATCATATTCAAGTGATATTTATATTGATTCTTAACAATTATAGCTCTTTATTGACTCTATTTTATTGCCAAAGGTAGGTTTCTAAAACATTAATTGTAAATCATAAGCATGGCTCTAAGCATACACTATCAAACAAAATTACAACTAATTTAAAAAATTTTATAAATCAATTAAAATCAATATAAAAATTATAAAGAATCAAAAATAATTATCATTCATTTATGAAATATGGTTTCTTCCATTGTCCTAGTGTTAGATTCTAGCTCATCATTACAAAAAAAAGAAAAAAAAAAGGAAGAATGAAAATGAAAACAAAATTATTAACTGTTGGTGCCGGCCTCCGGCTGTGCAGACTATCCCTCTCTAACTTTTTTTTCCCCTTTTATACTCTTTCAAAACCGTAATCCTCAATGACATCACCTCCTCTCTCGTATGCTTTCACGTGTTGTGCGTTAATCAACGTACGGCCACCTTCTTACTACCTGACGTCTGACCACATCCCAAAAATGTCTCACTTTTATTTCTCTTCAGCCACGGCCAACCCCACAATTTCTCCAAATCTGCACCTACTCTCTATCGCCCTCCTCTCCCGATCCCAAATTCTTATTTCATGTGCTTGCATACCACCAAATTACTTCTTAACTCCAATCAACAGACCCCACCTTCATTCACGTGTTCTTCTTCATTTTTCCAAGACACCACTTCCACACTTTTCCTCTCTCTCACCAGTCAACCTCACCTTGTCCCATTTTCTCCACGGACCAAAATTACCAAAATTAAAAGACATCACTCTTTCCCGTGTTTCGTTCTTTCTTTGTCAGGCACCCAAACTTCATTCCTCAACCAGCGTTTATACCTTGTCATGTCAACCTTTCACATCCCCACACCTTATCTTTAATTAATGGATTAGGGCAAATGCAATTGTAATGGTTGGACTATCCTAAATACCAAAGAATAAAAAAAATTAGTCGTTTTTCATTTTAAACACAACGGTTTTATGAGTAAATATGATCGCACGTCCTTTTAATTAGACGTCTGTTATAAAGCGTTATTGTAGATGAACGTTAGGTGACACAGACGTTTCTTTAATGGGACGTATGTTGTTGGGGCATATTTTGGTGAGTGTTTCATATTCTGGAACCAGACGCACTTATAAATGAACGTTGCATACTCATACGCTTCCTTAATCAAACGTATGTTTAAGCGTCCACACTAATCAGCGTCTATTGTACAAGCGTACTCGTATAAGAACGCATGGAAGATGAGCGTTGTATTGTGTGGACGTTTAGTGATATACGCTGTGCCTAAAAGACGCCTGAATGCCAGAAGCCCCTCTATAATAGCGCTTAGTATTGAGACGTCCGCCAACAGAAGCGTGAGCTGAGTTTCACGTTCACCTAAAGAAGCGTAATGAAACAGTCCACCAGTGTGAGCGTTAATAAGACTGGTGCTCCGGCGCGTTCCTACAAGAGCTTCTGGTGCTCCGGCGCGTTCCTAAAAGAGCTTCTGGTGCTCCGGCGCTTTCCTACTAGAGCTTCTGGTGCTCCGGCGCCTTCCTAAAAGAGCACTTGTTATCCGACGTCTTTTTAATAGAACGTATGATATATGGACGTTATTTCAGTAGAAAGTTTTAACCATACGTTCATTTGGCTTGCGTTTCTTCTACCAGCGTTGTCCTAGTGAAGCGTTACTTCATACGCATTCTTTTGTGAGCGTCTCATCAAACGCTTCTCAACCACTGCGTCCTTGTTTCAAAACGCTTTCATAAGGAAACGTCTTTTGTTAACGCCCAATTAGAAGAGCGTGCGAGTATATATAAGATTTGGAGAAAATTTTCTCTGGAACAGTGGTTTTACTCGCCTCATTCCTATATATCCTCGTCCGTTGCGGTTGATTTTGGGCGACCAAAGAGTAAATTTAATCTTTACTCTTTGGTATAGTCGTCCGCTGCAGTTGCTCTTAGAAACCAAAAAACACTATTGGTTATTCTGACCGAGCCACTCTTCTTTTACTTCTATAGTTGAAATAAAAAAGAGGATGCCCCAATCCAAGAGTTCGGTGCCTTTAGTAATTTTTTCGAGCTAATTTTTTTAAAAATATTTATTTTCCAAAAATATCTACACATAAATAAAATAACACAATTAATACAAAAATGAGCACTAACAATATATAGAATTGAGACAAATCAAACACAAAAATGTGTCTATCAATGTCAATATCCCCCCTCAAGCTCATGGGATCAGCAAGAACCTTGAACTTGGATCTCATCATAGTAAATCTTGGACCATCAAGAGCCTTTGTGAAAACATCAGCAAGTTGATCAACAGTGTTCACATAATAGACACCAATAGCCTTTGATTGAACCAATTCTCTTATGAAATGATAATCCAAGTGAACCTTCTTCATGTGAGAATGCATAACAGGGTTGGACGCAATGAAGATGGAACTAATATTATCACAACCAAGTTTAGGAATACCGTGAGTGGGAAATGTAAATCCTTTAACTAGTAGCATTTCAACAGCACTATGTGCCAGTTTCCTGTACTCAGCTTCAATACTTGATCTAGCCACTATTGTTTACTTCTTAGAGGACCATGAGATGATAGTAGAACCAAGAAAAACACAATAACCACCAGTTGATATTCTGTCTTCAATACATCCATCCCAATCAACATATGACAATCCTAATAGAATAGAATTTCCCTTTGTGAAGTGTAAATCAAGACCCAAAGTTCCTTTGACATATCTAAGAATCATCTTGGCTGCCAGCAGATGAGGAACTCTAGGTTGCTGTATATATTGGCAGACTAGATTCATTACATATGCAAGCTCAGGCCTAGTCCAGGTCAGGTAGTGTTGATCCCCCCACTAAGGATCTATACTCAGTTGAATTATGAAGTAACTCTCCAACATCTTTGCTCAAAGTTTCAGAAGATGCAATAGGAGTCTGACATGGCTTTGATCCTTCTATGTGAAACTTTTGCAGAAGATCTACTACATACTTTGTTTGAGATAAAAATAATGTGTTGGAATTTCTTTTAATCTCTAATCCCAAGAAGTAATGCAAAGAGCCTAAATCTTTAATAGGAAAAAAAGTTTGCAAATGAAAAATGACCTGTTGTAAGAAGTCAGTAGAATATCTGTAAGTAGGATATCATCCACATAAACAAGTGCTACTGTAGTTTTAGAGTTAAGATGATGAACACAAAGGGATGGAGTTAACAAAGCCCAGAAAGAGGATAGTTGCACTTAACTTCTCATACTATGCTCTTGGAGCCTGCTTTAGGACATATATTTCCTTGTGAAGTAAACAAACATGATCTGGCTTTGTAGGATTCACAAAACCAGGTGGTTGAGTCATATAAACCTCCTCTTTCAAATCACCATGGAGAAAAATATTGCTTACATCTAATTGATGTATATGCCAATCATACTGCACTACCATAGAGAGAATGACTCTAATAGTGGTTGGTTTTGCAATAGGGCTAAATGTTTCTTCAAAATAAATAACTTGTTGTTGGTGAAACCCCTTAGCCACTAATCTGGCTTTGCATCTTTCTATACTGCCATTTACATTATGTTTAACTCTGAAAACCCACTTACAACCTACTAAATTATGTCCAGCAGTATAAGAAACAAGAGACCAAGTTCTATCTTGTTGTAGAGCATTATATTCATTTGTAGATGATTTTCTCCATACCTGTTATTTATTAGAAGCAATAATACAAGTAGGAATTATAATATTCTTACTCAGTAAAGAAAGTGGCAGATGATGCTTTGTAACATAGTAAGATTTAGGTTTGTAAATGCCATGTTCCCCTCCAGTTGTCATATTATGATCATTCTTTGTCAGATTGATAAAAGTGGATGCATATTTATTGGAGAAGAAGTAGTGATATGAAAAGATTCAGTTGAAGAAGGAAATGACACTGATTTTTCTGTAGATGATGAAATGGATAAATCAAAATGATCTGACTTCTTTAATGGAAAAGAATTTTCATCAAAAGATACATGTTTGGATAGGTAAATATGAACAGTCAAAGGATCTAGATATTTGTATCCTTTTTGAGAAAGACTGTAACCAATGAAGATATATTGTTTACTTCTTGGTTCTAGTTTATCAGTTGTATATAGTTTTAACCATGGGAAACAAGAACACCCAAACACTTTAATAAAATTGTAATCCACTAATTTATAAAAAAAAAATTCAAAAGGATTAGAGAAATTAATAGCTCTAGTCGGTAGTCTATTGATAAGATAGTTAGCAGTAAGAAGTGCCTCTAACCAATATGAGTTTTGTAAACCAGATTGAATAAGAAGAGTTTTAGTGATTCCTAGCAGATATTTGTGCTTGACCTCAGCAACACCATTTTGTTCTGGTGTGTCAGGACAAGTGAACTCATGTGTAATACCTTTTGCAGTGCAAAACATGTTTAGAAAGGTATTTAAGAATCCTTCACCATTATCAGTTCTTATAGTAATGACAGAAAATGCTAGAAGATTTTCAATTCTGGTAACAAAAGATTGAAAAACATGTTTGAAATCAGATTTAGATTGCAAAGGCAGAATCCAATAATATTTGGTGTAATCATTAATTATATTTGCATAGTATAAAGAACCAGAAATAGATGTTACATGACAAGGACCCCATAGGTCCATGTGCAATAACTCCAGAGGTTGTTGTGCAGTATTACAAGAAATTTGAAGTGGTATTTTCTGAGTTTTACACAATTTGAATTCAATACATGTAAAAGGTTTATTGGAGATATTTTTCAATTGCAGATGATTACAGATTTTCTAGTATATTTGAAAAACAGGATGACAAAATCTTCTATGAAGAAGAGTTGTATCAGTTACTGTAGATTCAAAATCATGAGTTGAAGCATGGGCAGATGATGTAAAGTTGATGGGATATAACCATTCTTATGTGGACCTTGAAAAAATGTCTTCTCAGAGGTCAGATCCTTGGAAGAAAAACCATGAGAATCAAGAGTCAATAAACAATTATTATCAAAGGTAAATTTGTATATGGACAACAAGTTATGTGATGATTGAGTAACTAGAAGAATATCATTTAATACAAAGGAATGATCATTAACAGTTTTACTAAATTAACCTTTATGTGTAATAGACATACCTTCACCATTTGCAGTTTTGATATTCAGAACCATCATATGGAGTGAGCTCTTGCAGTGAAGTAGCATGAGAAGTAATGTGTGAGTTTGCTCCATGTCTGCAATCCATTCCTCCTCATCAAAGATGTCAGCAGCAGCTAATGTTGCACTGAGATCTGCAGGTGGTTGTCTACCTTGATAGGAGAAGTTAAGCCTTTGATTACGATTGATTGAAGTGTGACCAATATTGTTGCATATTTGACATATTGGTATTTCAGTAGATAAATATCCCCTTCCTTATGTGTTTCTTATGAACATTACTGAATTAGGATATCTGCCACCATATCCTCTTCCTTTAAAAGAACCTCTATGATTATATGAACCTCTAAAACCACATCTAAAAGTATTTGTTATAAAAGATTTAGTTTCAATTTCACTTTTGATTGTTTTAATTCTCTCACACACCATAACTTATTCACTAAGGAGATTATTATGCAATTCAATACAAGTTACTGGTGGATTATGATACCTCATTGAAGTTGCGAAAGGGATATAAACCGATCTTAGTGATTTAAGAGTGACAACTACAAGTTCCTTGTCAGAGATTACCTCACTAGCAACGGCCAATTGATCAGATAAACTCCTGAGTTCATTTGTTAAAGTTAGAATAGATCTGTCACCATGAGTGATGGATTATAACTTGGTGCGCAACTGAACTGAGTGAGTTGATGAGGCTATAGCAAATATTTCTTCAATGCTTCTCCAAAGTTGATGAGAAGAAGTATAATTAGAAAAATAAGTTATGCTTGTATCTGAAATTGTAGAGTTGATCCACATAATATTGGATAAAATCCCCATCCATCCAATCCGTATATGTAGGATTTTTCATAGCATTTTCTTAATTTCGCCTATTAGTGTATTGCGCTAGACATTCATATGTTCCATCTAGAAATTTCATTAGTTTGTATTTTTGGATGACAGGATTCATCAAATTTCTCCATGTTATGAAATTATCCTCCTTGAGTTTGAGATTTACAAATTATGTTAACTGATTTAATGGAACACAAGAGAAATAATTTGCAGTAGGATTTCCCATTGAAGAAATTGCAGGAAATTCTTGAATCATTAACAGATCTAGATTCAAGAAATAAAAACAAAATTTTTTGAGTATTTAGATTAAATCTTTCAAGATGAAGAACACGAAGAGATTTAGTAAGATCAAGATTAAGAACCTACACAAGTTGATGAAGACGAAAACAGCTGAAATCAAACTGAATCCATAAAAGAATATAATTCTTGCTAAAATGAAGATTAGAAATGAGGATCTTCTCTTGGTTACACTGAAAATAATAAGAAATCTAAAATTTGCAGATTTCAGGATCGATTAACGGGTGAAAAGTAACCCTAACCTATTTGATACCATCATAACAGTGTAAAAAGAATAAAATGTTATTACATTTCTCTAAAAAGAAGACTCTCTCAAATCATTACATTACACTATTTATAGCGTGTTTAACAAACATAACTAATCAGACAAGCCACATGTACATAACACATATGTGAGCTAAACAGAAATTAAAATAAAGCTACATCTTCACCGCATCATTCCTTAACCTTCACCACTTTTATGTATAGTGTTGTTGATGTCAATAAAATCCACAAAAACCTTCGTACAATTTACTTTGGTGAAATCTCATTTACTGTTAAAAAAACTGAAGCAAGAAAAAACTAAAAAAAAAAATTAAAGTATAAACCTGAGATGGGGATAGACAATATAAAAATTTTAACAGAAGTTTGTAATGGGAGGATTAGGATTTCTAATGGCCTAAGCATCACTAAGTTGTTTTGATTTCTCAATTTACGAAATCACAAAGTTTCAGCCTTTTTCTCATTTTCAAAAATAACAAAAACAAGTAAGCAGAACGGTTACACCCGCTACCCATACTACCCGGCTTGGTTAAACGACAGGTCATGGGACTGTACCCGTTGTAATGGCGGGTAGGGTGGTTGATAAAGTTTTTATTACCTGACATTCCGCGTAGGGTGGTGAAATAGGCTATATCCTACCAACCCTACCCAATGTGTACCTTTAATTCTAATAGCAACAGACTTTTGTATCTCCTCTTTCTTGGCTTGTCCAAAACAAATGGTTAAAAACAATACCTTGACTTAATAGAAGCACATAATAAGCCTTTTCGGCAGAATGGTAAGTCCTAACAAGTCTGATGTAGAAGATGAAGTGGCAGTAATATAAATAGTATTTGGAATTTATTTTTATTTTATTTTTAATCAAAGACCTTGAGAGAGGCTAATTATCCGCCTCTACAAATGGCATAAGCCATATTAAAGGTTTGGACCAGGAACATAGAGAAAAAGTTAAATTTTTCCTAATGGGACAAAATGGAGCTACATCATTACAAGTACGAGGATGAAATGTAAACTTATAAGCTACAAGACTAGAACTAAAAAAGGAAATTTGTTTAAAGAGGGCATCCGTTCTTTGATCACCATCAAAGTTTTCAGCTGAAAATTTGTCAATCAATTTTTTGGCATCACTTTCAATGGTTATATGAGTAAGATTGAGTTCCACAAACTTTTTCAAAACATCCCAAATAGCGGAAGTCTCTGCTAGGGGAAGTGACTTCAAACACCATTGTTGCGTAAAAGGAGGCTTTGCTAGTGTAGTCTCTCATTATATATCCTGCACTATTATCCATGAATACATCATTGAAAGCACCATCAGTATTGCATTTGGTCAATGTAAAAGGAGGGGGCATCCATTTATCATTACTAACGGCATCAAGATTGGGTAAAATGGGAATGATGGGTTTTTTAAACACTGTCATGGTTCTAGCTCTACCAATAACAGTAGTAGGAGTTTCATTCTTATCATTAGACAACAAATTATTCCTACTACTCCAGACAGATCAAATAATAGCAGCAAACAAGTATTTAAAATCCTCAAAAAAGCAAGAAACATGATAAACAAACCAAAAAAACAACCAGTCCAAGAGGGTTGTGTCAGAGAAAGCAAGAGTTTGAATTTAGAAGAGAGAAGTAAACCATACATGACTAGCAAAAGGGCAAAGAACTAAAGCATGCATAACAGACTCAGCATGGGTAAAACATATAGGGAAAACAGCAGAACCCATAGGCATTCTACAATGCAGAATAACCCTAGCAGAGATAACATTCTTGGCTGCCTTCTAAATAAATAACTGAATACAGTTAGGAATTCTAAGTTTCCAAATGCACTTCCAAAGTGTAGTATCTGTGGAAGGTCTAGGACCTCTGAGATCCAAATAAGCATATTTAGGACTAAATATGTCATTCTTTGACATCTTCCAAACCCTCTTATCAGAATTGCAAATCTGGCTAAAGGGATTAATAAAAATCTTCTTAATAGAAGCATTGTCAAAATGATTATTTAATCTACTAATATTCCAAAATATAGTCTCTTGATTGATAAAATAAGACACTTTAGGGTTTGGATTTTGAGGGACCTGACGAGTTGGTTTAGCAGACCCCAAACAAGGGATCCATTTGTCACACCAGGGGTAAATGAATTGACCATCTCCCATAATCCAAGAGATAAAGGGTACAATATGCTATTTTATAGTATGAAGACATCTTCAGGTCCATGAAAAACTCTCAGGAAACTCAGCGTTCAGAAAGTAAGTATTAGAAAAATATCTAGCTTAAAAGAGAATCAGGACACTCAATCAGTTTCCAAGCATTTATAGCAAACATAACTAAGTTATTCAATTCAACCTTTTGAAAATCTAAACCACCTTCAGTCTTAGGGGAGAAGGGGATATCCCAACCAAGAAGGTGGAGCTTTATGTATTTAGGATCAAGTGTTTTCCCCCACCAAAACTTACATAGATGAGAATCCATCTTTCTGCGGACATATTTTGGAATAAGGAAAACAACCATTTGGAAATGGGGATAACTTGACCAATGTGCTTAACAAGAGAAAATCTAGCCGTCTGAGACAGAAGCTTATAATACTAAGTTGTGATCCTAGCATCGACAGATTGCAAAATACACATATGAGTATGGATTTTAGAAGCTTTAAAAGAAATGGGGGTACCAAGGCATTTTTCTCCAAGATCACGAGTATGAATATTCATAATTAAAGATAATTGATTCATCACATGATCAGAGATTTTTTGACTAAATAAAATACCATATTTATCAAAATTAATTTTCTGACCAGAAGCAACACAAGATTTATGCAAATAGTCCTTGATATTTTGGAAATCATGGGCAGTAGCTTTAGAAAAAACTAAAACAACCATCAACA
This sequence comes from Papaver californicum, assembly GCA_023531435.1. Lineage (NCBI taxonomy): Eukaryota > Viridiplantae > Streptophyta > Magnoliopsida > Ranunculales > Papaveraceae > Papaver > Papaver californicum. The sequence goes on along the minus strand of JAJJMC010009801.1, from coordinate 746,112 downwards.
AAGAGAAGATGATTAAGATGATTTATTGTTGGGGCATTCTTAGGCCAAGTCCTATGGGAATAACAAATATTTTTATTTTTCATGCCACGTGGACGGGAAAATGTGTTTCTCCACTATGGTAAAACTGGAAAATTTTAATAACATAGTATATTTAGTTGTGTTTAGTGGAACCCTTATTAATAAAAACCTAGTTGTGTGTATATGGTGGGGTATTTATAAGATTTTAAGTATTATAATATATTTAGTGGAACCTTTATATAATAAAAATATATTATAATTAAAAAGTAGGAGAGAATGAAATATATTATAAGAAAATAATAACCTAACGACATAGATTTGGTCGTTGGCGATAAAAACTAAGTCGCGCGACCAAATCTTTATTTGCACTCGATAGAGACTCTGTCGCAGTGGGAAAACATGCTAATATACTGGTTTTCCAAGCCAATTTTCCATTTGGCCTGTCCATAGTGGCTCAAAATGGACAAATCAAGATATTTGGTATGTGCATAAGACTTGGCCTTACATACTCTAATAACTTGGAAAAGACATATTCTAGTGAGCTTATTAATATAGGAAAATGAAGCCTAAGAATAGAGAATATAAAGATAAGGATAAAGAGGATCTCCTCATCTAAGTCCCCGATCTCAGGTTTAAATAAGCCAGTAGGAACCCCATTGACTAGAACATAATAAGACATTATGGAGAGGCACTTAATAATCAACTTAATCCAAAGCTCACATATCACAAGCTTCCTAAGGACTTTACTCAAAAAGGACCACTCTATCTTATCATAAGCTTTAGACATATTAAACTAGCAACAATATATTTTTTACCCTTATGATGATTAACAGAGAAAATAACCCCATTAGAAAGAAAAATATTATCAGAGATGCTGCGCTTAGGGACAAGGGCACTCTGATTTTGGGAAATGAGGTTATCCGTCAGGGGTTTTAGTCTATTGGCTAAAGTTTTAGACAAAACTTTGTAAGAAAAATTACAAAGACCAACTAATTCATCCATATGCACTTTGGGGTTGAGAGTTATATTAGTATGATTCAAAAAATTAGCCACATGGCCAGTTCTAAATCAAGTTTAAGTCATATCAATGACAGGATTTCCTACAATGTCCCAATGCTTTTGATAGAAGAGACCGTGAACCCATCCGTGTCTGGATCTTTCTTCCCACCTATTTAAAACACAACAATTTTAATTACCTCAACAGTAAGTGGGGTACTGAGAGAGTTGTTATCATCAAGAGAGAATTTAACAGGGAGATCTTGAGAATCTTCTCCTGAAATTACTCGAAATTTGAGGAGCAGAGATTCTTAAAATAATTAACAAAGGATGTACATATACTCTCTCTATCAGTTTAAGTAGCATCAGTATAATCCTTAATCCAAAAAATATCGTTTTTCTTTCTTCTAAAGAGGGTGACTCTATGAAAATATGGAATATTGTTATATCCTTTCATGAGCCAAACCTCACTAGACTTATCCTTCCAATAGAGCTCCTCTAGGTTATATAGGACATCCAGCGAGCTCTAAGCCTAGAAATAGAAGTAGAATCATTTGGGTTGGAAGTTTGAATGTCAGACAGGTCATTTATAGTGGTAGATATATTAGTCTCAATATTACCAAAAGAAGATTTATTCCATTATCTAAGACCTTTCTTAGTGTTTAGCAATTTAGATTTTAACTCATAAGAAGGGGAACCCACAACATTAACAGACCAAGATTTGGCTATAATATCTCTGCAAGTGGGATCTTCAATCCACGTAGCCATGAAATGAAAATGTTCAGGCATACACACATCATAAAAGTTGAAACCAATATGCATAAGACCATGATCCGAAGAGTCCCTAGGAAAATTACTGACACATAATTTAGGTTAATTAATCAAACATCTATCAAGTTTTTCCAAGATTAAATTAGGACCAGTTTGCATGTTATACCAAGTAAATATAGGACCATAGAAACCAGGATCATGCAAGTCAAACACATTACAAAAATTTCTAAGATTATTGAAATCCTCATCATCAACTTCCAAACCACCATTATTATCTTCTGTCCTTAGTAGAGAATTAAAACCACCAACAGAAAAAGCAGGATCAGAGGGAGGGATAGGTGGAAGGTTGCACTGACTAGCCCAAAAAACATCCCTAAGGGTTTGATTAGGTTCACCATAGATAAAATTAATATGACATATTTTAGAGTAAATGATGTCATTAGTGGTAACATAAATACCCCTAGGAATAAATAAAATAATGGTAAGGTCAACTTCATGCTTCCAAGCCAAAAATAGACCACCATTTGTACCCACACACTGGGAATTCAAAGAGCACTGGAAACCCATATTTCTCAATTTCCTAACAGCATTATCTATATCCATTTTTGTTTAAGCCAAGAAAACAATGCCTGGTTAATGTTCCATATAAGAAGATTAAGTTCCTTAGTAACAGTTTTCTTTCCTAGACCACGCACATTCCAACACATTATATTAACATTACTAACATGGAATAGAGAAGGGGAATTATTAATGGTATGATTGGCATTCTCGGCAATAAGAAGGGGATTATATGGATTTACCTTATTGGTAGAATCAACACTACTATTACGAGGAGAATTTGTCGAATCACCACTTATTTGCAAGTTCTGAACAGCATTCAGACCCAGAGATGCAACCTCATGAGAAGAATTATTGTAGACATTATGGTTAGACGAGGAATTATAACTAGGATCTACCACATTCTCATAGGGTTTGACAAGATGATGATTGGAGCAATACAGAATGAACATAGAGATTGGAGGTAAATGTCCAAGTTTGATGATTGGGGGATAAAGGTTGGAGTAATCAGGTTTAGAAATATCAGAGAATTTTGGTGGGACAACAACTACACTTTCCAGAGAAGGTTTGACAGCTCTATTACGCTTTCTAGTCCCATCTCTGGGATTGACCTTGCAATTTAGACTGGGAAAAGCGTCATGCTCAACAACAAGAGAATCCACTCCTTTTCTAGATAAAGATAGTGGTTCATTTGGGGTTGCCGAACTATTGAAACTTCTTACAGAGTTGGAAGTACAAATGAACCAGATATTTCAAAATGAATCAGTACTAGTTGACTCGGAGGAGGAAAAATAGCAGTGACCATCTTAGTTACCACCGGTTTATGGATAATAGGAAGACCATTCTCCAGAGGAATAGAAAATTAGGCTTGAACATGGCGCATATCTAGGATTTTCATAGTTGGTGATTTACTAGAGAATGAGCCCATTTTATTTTCCTCCTCGGAGTTTCTTCACCGTCATATTTTGATCTTTGATCAGCATCAATAGCTTATATCTTTAGTGGTGGTCATAACAACCAAATTTTCAACCGAAATATTCATAACAACTTCAGGGTGGATCTCAATAGAGTTATTAGTTTCATCTTTTGAGCTTTGATCAGCAGCAACAACTTATACCTTTAGTGGTGTTTGCAACAGCCAAATTTTCAACCAGAGTATCCATACAACTTCAGGGTGGATCTCAACAAAGTTACTAGTTTCCTCAATAGAAGAAGATGTAGTTAATGTAGCAACAGGTTGGGAAGGCGTCCATCGAGAAAAAATGATATTGGGGGGATAACCTAGGCGAGTTGAAGAGTGACTTGATTCACCATTAGCCTGATTTAATTTTGGTCTTGACTCTAGTACAAAAAGTCTCTCTGTGATCTATAATTATACAGAAATTGCAGAAATATCTAGGTACCATAAAGTACCCGCACTAAATGAGGAATGACTCAGTTCTTCCTTTAGTGACAAGAGGAATACCCGTAGGTAGGGATTTTTGAACTGAAATTCTTACACAAACTTTAACAATTTTCTTGAGTGGATGGTTACCATACGGTTCAGTAGCTTTAATAAGTTATCCAAGCCGGAAGGTTAACTTTCTAAGATTATTAAATAATGTATATTTATTTGGGACTTTGCACAAAATAAACCACATAAGTTCATCAACGAAGAAGGTTTTACAGTTGTCTGGCCAACCTGTTGGAGGAAAAATCCTTAGAACTAAAAGGCAGTCATAGGCATACCAAAGTCTACGCTCATCGACCGTTCTAAAATCAGCTTCAGCTAGATTATGTTCTTTCTCTTTTGCGTTGTATGTATGAGCATATTTATGGCACCTTATCTGTAACATCATTTTCAATCAGCATTGACCCTCAGAATTCATCAATTTCTTCATGGAAGACAGAAAGACATGCCATTTACCCAAAATGACTATTCAAAGTCCCCCAAAATAAATATACTCGAAAGTAAAAATAAGATATTAATCGAAACCTCACTTGAGGCGTATCAGAGAAGGGACACTAGTAATACCGGTATATCATCAACGGCTAGTTTTTCCGTCCTTCCATGAGAAATCTAAAACCCTAGAAAAATGACAGATTTAATTCCACCAAATTCTCCTCCTCTTCCTCCATTAATCCCAATTGGGATCATAAGTGAAGAAGAAATGGCTCTCATTGAAGCTGCCTTTGCAGCAACCACAAAGTATCTCTCCTCTCGATCTTCTTCTTCTTCTTCGTCTTGTCAATTTCAAAGAAATGGATAATCAATTGAAACAATCACTCTTCATACCAAGAGGAGATTACCAGGTTGTTCTGAATCTGTTAAAAATCTCTCAAGTCCAGATATTGAAGATTTGGTGGATAACTCTAAAAATACCCAGAAGAAATTGAAACGTTGTACATAGATTTCGCAGAAAAAGAGATCTTGCAATTACAGATATCAATGCTACGGTTAGAGATCTTTCTTAATTTGCATGTGTTTTTCTTTAGATTGAATTGACTTTAATGTATGATTTTTGAATTTTAGGAATGGTGTGAAAAACAAATGGAATTTGTTCTTCTTCGTGGCAAGCCAAAAGCTACTAGAGCTATGAAAGCAGGTACGGCTCGTCATACAAAACTGGAAGAAGAGGTATTTAAATCTAGCTCTAGACCATCTTACTGTGATATGGTTTGTTTCGATTTATATATGGATCTTTGTAATTTGTGAATTCCACATGATGGCTAATGGGATGAGTTTCTTTCATTTCTCAAACAATGAATTTTCAGTTTTTATGTTCGGTCACTAGTTGTTATAGCATTTTTTTTAATGTGATATGTGGGAAACAGGTAATAAAGAGGGTAGAAGTTCGTGAAGAAGCAGCAGAAGATGCTTGGGCAGTTAGGTTGATGAATTTCATTG